>NW_004624764.1:536721-614868 GCF_000247695.1 Heterocephalus glaber | reverse complement strand
CCACCTCATCTTTGACAAAGGAGCCAACCACCCTCATTGGAGGAAAGATAGCCTATTTAATAAATGGTGTTGGAAAAGCTGGGTTTCAACCTGCCAAAGATTAAAACTAGACCCATACCTATCACCATGCACTAAACTAAGATCAAAGTGTATTAAAGATCTAAATATTAAGCCAGAAACACCAAACTTGCTGAAAGATAAGTTAGGTAGAACTCTTGATGACATTGGCATAGGAAAAGACTTTATGAACAAAACCTCAGCATCATGGGAACTAGGATAAAGAATCAACAACTGGGATCTCATCTTATTAAAAACTTCTTCACTGCAAGACAAACCACCAACAGAGCTAAGAGACAACCTGAAATCTGGGGAAAAAAATTTTAGCAGCTGTACCTCCGACAAAGGACTGCTATCTAGAATATATAAAGAACTTTAAAAAATTAGACCCCCCAAATTCAAAGACCCAATTCAAAAATGGGCATCTGAAATGAACAGACATTTCTCAGAAAGGAAGTAAAAGCAGCAAATAAACATATGAGAAATGTTCAACATCACTGATTATTTGAGAGATGTAGATGAAAACAATGCTGAGATTCCACCTTAGCCCAGAAAGAATGGCTGCTATCAAGAAATCAACCAATAACAAATGCTAGTGGGGTGTGAGGAGAAAGGAACCCTTCTCCATTGCTGGTGGGAGTACAGACTGGTGCAACCACTGTGGAAGTCAGTATGGAGATACCCCAAAGAACTAGGGCTGGAGGTCCCATTTGACCCAGGTATTCCCCTGCTGGGTATCTTCCCAAAAGAATTAAAAGAACCATACCACAGTGATATATGTGCACCCATGTTTATAGTGGCACAGTTTGTAATAGTGAAAGCTTGGAAACAGCCCAAGTGCCTATCAACTGGAAACTGGATAAAGAAGATATGGTTTTTTTAATAAAATGGAAGCCTACTCAGCCATAAAGAATGAGAAACTAGAGACATTTATAGCTAAATGGATGCATATTGAGGCCATATTTTTAAGTGAAATAAATAGGACACACATGTGTAAATACTGAATAGTTTCTCTAGTGTGAGAAGCTGAAAGTGTAAATAAGGATTAAAATGAATAATTGATAATTTGAAATAGGAAGAAAAGGTCCAATGGGGTAGGGGAGGTGGGAGGGGAAGGGGAAAGGGGAAGGGGAAAGGAAAGAAGGGAAAGGAAAAATTATGAGAAAAGAAAAAAATGGAAACAAAGTCTATGTAAATAGGGAAGGGTGGAGGGGATGAAGAGCGCACAGGTAATGGGGGAAAAAATAAGAACCAAGATACATCATGTTCAGGTACAAACACCCAAAGATAAATGTAAATGCATTGTATACCTAAAATGTACCCAAAAAAAGCAAAAAAAAATTATTTATAGGCTTATAGTTTTAACAAGCTGACCTCCTATGAGAAAATGCTACCTACACAGAAGAACCAAGAACAATTGACAGAGATCTGGATGACTAAGGAGGAGCAGAAGGCCATGCACAAGTGGAGGCAACCAGGTCCGGCCTCTAGGGAGAGCCTGGCCTCTCCATGCCTGCAGCGTTGGCAGAAAGCTTTGAGCAGGCCAGAGGTGCGCAGGAAGAAGCAAAATGGTGGAGAGGACAGCTCTGGGTGGGTGGGGCTGGGCACAAGCTTATAGCTCCTGCCCCACCAGAGGGTCTCCAGCTGTCCCTGAGCCGGAGAGGCCAGGCACTATGTGTGACTGTTCTCACCACCCCGCAGTATTGCTGTGAGCACATTCCCAGCTGACACCATCCACTCTCCCTTGAGCAGCACTCCAGGGTAGACTTGGGCTTGAAGTGTCACTGAAGAAGCAGCTTGAGAATCTGCCCAAGACTGGGTCCATCTCATAGGACAGCCAGGAGGAGTTGTAAGTCTCTTTTCCCCCACGGATCCACTTTTCCCCTTTGCCTATTTCGTCAGAGTCTGGGGGCAATGTGGGCTTTCTGCACCCAAAGGAAGAGGACAGCTGCTATAGCTTGGATCTGAAATGGCCCCCAAAGACTCATGTACTGATGGCTTGGTCACCACCTGTGGTGCTGTGGGAGGTGAGACCCTTGCATGTGGAGCCCGGTGGAAGGAGGTGGATCACTGGGGCATGTCCTAGCCCCTTCCCCGGTTTTGCTCCCCAGTATCCATGAAGTGAGCAAGTCTCCTCTGCCACACTCTCGCCACGATTGGCCTCCTCACCCCAGGCCCAAAGCCATGGGCCATCGGACTGAACCCCCAAAGCTGTGAGACAAAATACACCTTTCCTGCTTAGAAGTTGATTCTCTCAGGTACTCGTCACAGAGACACAAGGCTGAGTAACACAACAAGCTACAAGAGAGGGTGGGAGTAAAGACTTCCCTGTTGGTACAACATGAGTGCCGACTGCAATATAAAACTTGCTCCTTACAAAACCACAGCTCCTCTCACTTAGAAGTCAGGTGAGATCACATTACTGATGATCTGCTCTACTACTCTTGGGAAACACGTCATGGAATGTTGGGTATCCAGGCAGCTGTATCCGAGAGACGCTAGGAGAGGGACAGAGTGTGCATGCAAGTATGTACATATATGTATGTGCATGTGTGTGTATATTTGTAAGAGTGTGTGTGTGTATTTGTACGGTCAAGTTCATTGCTGTTGTCAGAATGGTCATTTAAATCCGGGGTCAGCCACAAGCCCATGAGTGATAAGTACATGCATAGTCATGACTAAATGGCAATAAAACTTCATTCGTGGGCACTGAAATTTCAATTTCTTACTGATTTCCTTGTGCCAAGAAGTGCTACTATTCCATTGGTTATTTTCAAATATTTGAAAATGTGGTAAAAGCCGTTCTTAACTCAAGGGTCATAGTAAAACAGGTAGAGGGCAGGAGTTGATCCAAGGCCAATACCCCTGATTTAAATCATCTCAGGAACTTAACACATCATTTGGGGAAAATAGCTGTTCAAAATTTATATAGCAAACTCATTCTTCACCCTTCTCTCTTGTGTCCCAGAGTGGTATCATGTATTATGGACAATGTTCTACAATTCAGGGGCATCTTCAATGACAGGGTCTCAAGTGGTATAGTAATCCCTAGGAGTGCTTACACATGGCCATTTTAATTAACACCTACATTTAATTGACAATGAATAGCCAGCAGGCTTTTCTGCTTAATAAAGCAAACAAATGATTTATTTGAAGAAGGATGAGTTTTAAAAATTTAATTTCCTTTTAAAAAGAAACCCTATGTGTGTCCACAGAGTGATAGAAAGAGATGTATCCATTGGATAATTTTTAATTAAGGTGAATGAACCCTCACTAGCTAAAAGGTTTTCTTAGGGGAAAGGTCTCAAACTGTTAACACATCAATATGCTTCTGTCCATTAGCTTTTCCCAGGGTGACAGGCATGGCCTTAATGGAAATTTCAGGGATGGTTCTTTTTGTATCTTCAGGGCTGTTGAGCAATGAGGTCTTAGAAACCATGGAAACTTCCCTGGGGGAGGAGGGGGGTCAAACTTCAACTGCAGCTCTTAATGACAAATCATTACCTGAGGTTGTCAAAACAAGTTACAGAAGCTGGCTGTGTGCGGGGTCAGCATGCAGAGCAGGTGCCAGACTCCCAGAGCTCCCCACACCACCAAGAGCTGCACAGAGGCAAACAGGAAAGCAGTCAGGCAGAGAGCATGCAGCCAGGGCTCCCACACACCACACATCGCACGGAGTGCACAACATCTCTCTTTGAATTCTCATAATGACCAAAGAAGGAAGCACTGAAAGAGCCAGAATGTCACCCCCAAATATGCCTCCTAGACATAAAATCTGCTTTGAGTGGAAGGCAATTAAAAAGCAACAAAGACTGAAAAGCTTGCTTTCTTCCCTGCTTTCTGCCTAAAGGCAGGATGTAAATTTTCTCTTACTGGTGATAACTCTAGGTTCTTTGCCAGCTCTGAGGCAGAACCAAAGAAATCTGCAGTCAAACCTCCTACATCTATAAACATATTTACCTCCCTACTGACCCCCAAGCCTAAAGCCTTCCCTCTGCTCTGTCATTTCTCCACAAATTTACTGCTTTTTACTGAAGACACTATACAAGCTGGAGTTCTAAGCCACCTCCACAAGTTATTCATTCCCTAGCCATCTCCCATGTATATATAAGATATGGGTATAAATAAACTGCACATGGTTTTTCTCTAGATACCCTGTTTGTGACAGGGGCCCCAGCTAAATACTTAGAAGAGTAAAAGAAAAATAATTTTGCCATTCATGTTGGAATATTTGTGCTCTCTCACGATTCATATGTTGAAACCTAATTTCCAATAGGATGGTACTAGCAGGTGGGACCTGTGACTGGTGATTAGATCATGAAGGTGGAGCCCACCTGAATGGGACTAATGCCTCTATAAAAGAGGCCCCAGATTGCTGGTCCATCCTTTCCACCATGTAAGCACACAGTGAGAAGGCGTCATCTAAGAAACAGGATGCTGACCCTCCCCAGACATATCACCTCCTGGCACCTGGACTTCCCAGCTTCAGAAATGTGAGAAACAAATTTCTGCTATTTATAAGCCATGCAGTTTATGTTATTTTGTTATAGTAGCCTGAACAGACTAAAATATATATATATTTTCCCTCCCCTACAGTACTATTAATATTTCCGTTTTCCATGTGGAGAAACATGTTCAGAAATGATACATGACTTGCCCAGAATCTTTCAACAAATGCTTATTTGAACACCTGTAGATGCCAGTCACTATGCCAAGGGCTATGGATGGAGTTCAGGATTGAGTGGGGAAAGCAGACAACTGAATGATTGCACAGATGCATACATAATTATGAACTGTACTAACTGCTGGGAAGACAAGGTATGGGGTGAGGGTGTAAGAGCTAGTGGGATTCGGCAATGAGTCCTCACTCAATTGCTTAGCCACACTGAACAGTGTAAGAAGGAAAACTGTTGTCCAGGGCTGCCATGACAAATTACCACAACTGGCTTAAAACAATAGAAAACTGTGCCCTCGTGATTCTGGAGGTGAAAGTCCAGAGTCAAGGCGTCAGCAGGGAAAGCACTTCCTGAGGGCTCTGGAGGAGAATGGCTGCCGTGCCTCTGTCCCAGCTGCAAGGACAGCCAGCGGTCTTGGCATCTGCTGGGCTTAGATGCATCCTGCCTGTATCTGCACATGCAGCTCTCTTATGCCTGTATCTGCATTGCTTCGCTTGCTTCTCCTCTTCTAAAGATGCTGAGGATCTTAGCTAGGGCATCTTAGATTAGGGTCCCCCTCAGTGACCTCATGTGAATTTTGGCTACATCTGCAGAAACTGCATTTCCATGTGAGATCGCATCCATATGGACTAGGTTTAGGATTTTAACATGTCTTTGGGGGGCGCCACTCAACCAATAACAGCTGTCTGCAGCATCTTCTTGGCTTTGAGTTATTTATTTCTCTTCAGTTTTGAGGGTCACTTCAGAGCCTTCAGGGGACATCACATGGTTGATCTTCTATGTCTGTGAGAGCAAGCCAACCTCAGTCATATAATGGTTTAAATATAGCGAGTCAGAGGGACAGGCAATGATCCTGAAGGAATCTCTTTCGAGGAGCACATCAATGTTCCTTCTAATAATGTCCATCACAAAAGTGTATTTTGCCCTCTCAAAGCCAAAGGAGTAAAACTCCTTTCACAACTCCCAGGAGGGACAGTCCCGAATGAGCATTTCTTGCAGAAGAGAATTCAGAAAAGAAAATTCCCACCGCCAGCACTTGGGCACTCTGTCCATAGTAATGGTAGTGAGTGCAATAAACACAGAGTCCTAGGAATGGCCAACAGTGAAGGCCACATAGGGACAGTCTGGAGTCCACCTACCACAAAGGCTGGACTCTCAGAACCTTTTTCCCATCCATCATAAAGTAGTCCAAAAGAGCAACCAACCAAAAGTGATACATCCAGGGGAAGAGGACCAGAGAGCAAGCAGGAAGCAAAATACGGGCTGAGGACAGGGACTCTAAAATCAGACATGCAGGCATACTAGATCTGAGGTCCACTACCAGCCAGTGTGTCTCAGGGCACGCTATTGTCTTCCTCCAACACGAGCATCACCATCTCTATCCTCCATCACTCTCTTGCCAGGTCAGCAGGTCCCAGACTGGGCAGAGGGGGCCTCAGGCCCCACAGCCAATTCATAGGTCACTGGAGCATTTAGATAAGGAGCAGTTAGATCAGGATCTGCAAGCTTTTTCTCAAAAGGACCAGACAGCAAATTTTTCAGGCTCTGAGAGCCATACAATCTCCATCTTAACTATTTCACTCTCCTGTGGTCAAGGGAAAACAGTCAGAGATAATACCTACAGCGGTGGTTCTCAAACAGGGTGCTTCTGCCTTTCAGAAAACATCTGGCAACATCTGGAGGCATTTCAGATGGTCACAGTAGAGTTGTGCATTAATTTGCTAGGGCTGCTGTAACAAAACACCACAAACAAAGTACCTTAAACAGAGGGCCAGTGCCTCACAGCTGTGGAGGCTGGAGGTAGAAATTGAGGCTTTGGCATGGCTGGTCCTGCTAAAAACTGTGATGCCAAATCTGTCCCCATCTCCCTGTTTGCTTCTCTGCATTCCTCGACTGCAGACTCATCATCCTGACTGTCTCCAAGCTCACAGTGCTCTCCTATCCATGTGGAACCTGTTTTCACATTCTGAGTTACTAGGGTGTCAGGGCTTTAACAGGAATTTGAGGGCACACAATTCAACCCATAAGAGGGTACCACTGATGTCTGTGTCTAACAGGTAGAGGACAGGGATGCTGTACCTGGGGTCCCCCAAATGTCACTCATGCCCAGGTGGGGACTATACCAGGAAAGGGAAGAACAACTCTTTGTAAAGAAACTGTCCATGTTTGTTCTGAACATGCCTGCATCCAGAACTTTGGTTATTTTTTCAAAGATTGACCTAAATATGTTCTATTTTAAGTACAAAATTTTTTACTACTACCCTCACATTCAATCTCCAACTCTTATCTATACTGCTTCAATATTCTCAACAAGTTGCTTCTAGTGTTTTATTTTTTGTACCTTGATGTGTTCAGAGGGAGATTAATACACCTTCTAAAAAAGTTCATTTTCCCCTTTCTTGCAACAAAGGTGATGGGCAGGAGAAATAAATAATAGGAAACAACATTTAGTAGCAGAGTGAGCCCTGCCAGAGGTGGCAGAGGGAGCCTCAACAGGTACTTACTCATATTTCAGCATCAAGACCAAGTGGTAAATAAAAACTAAAATTAACATTTAAATGAACTCTGATTGCATTTGTGGATTTTTGTTATTCACATGGGTAAATGTTAGACTAAAAAGACCTAGTATTTATATTCAAATCCTCTATTATACAACTACTTAGTTCAAATAATTAGCCATGAGATCCAAATATTTCATTGCCGGTACCCCTTCAAACAAATTTTTTTTCTTTTAGGATCAAAAAAACACAAAAAAACTGTGCTCACATAGCTGATTTTAAGTGACTTCCTTACCTCAATTTTGCACAAGATCAAAATTTAGCATGAGTTCACACAAATGAAAGCCAACAGGCTTTATTTTGGGAGATGGAAAAGGACATTGTGATGACCTCTTTCAACACTTTGATACCACTGATGAGAAAACAGAGGCCCAGAGAGAAGCAATCTGCTCTTATGACACAGAAGCAGGCACTGGCTTGGAACTTATGTCCCCAAATCTCAGCCCACTACTATGAAGACGTATGCAGCTGGCCTGATTTCACACCCATGATTACCTAGAATGCTCCATGTACCTTAGAGTTCAGTTCCACCTTTGGACCTGGGCTCGAGGACCCCATGTCTGCACTGCCCACTGTAGAGAGTCCTGACTCCAGCTATTGTTCACCTGTATCCCTTCCCCTTGTCCCCAGTTGTCTAGACCTCCAAGTACCTGGAACCCCAGAATTCCTGCCAAATTACTCCAACCCCCCTCCCATGGCTGGAGCAGGATCTCCTGAAGTTCTTTCCAAGGAAAGGGCCCCATCACTGACAGGTGTCCCCTGCCCCTGAGCCCAAGGGACAGACAAGGTCCAGTGGTTTGCAGAAGATGTAGACAGATGTTGGGTCTGTAGGTCAGGACATCCACATGCATGTGCCGGAGACTTCTTATGGGATGCATGGAGCCAGCTCTGGGAGACGGGGTGGGAGCAACAGTTGGCTCTCTCCACATGGCAGACCATGCAGGAGCCCAGACTCTTCATTCAAACCTGCATCTCAGGTCCCTCTGAGGAGCATTTGCAAGGTAAAAGATGGAACATTTTTATGTCATACTTCCCCAGATTGGTGGGTAACTCAAATATTTAGAGATACCTGTGGGGTCTCCCTTGGTACTGGTGACCTCAGGACTCAAAACATTAGGAGTGAGTCCTTGGAGAAGCATTAGGTGCCTAAGGGCTGGATGGGGCCACAAGTGTTTTGTTCTGTTTTCAGAATGTTCACCAATAAATAAATAAATAACTAATAAATAAGGATTTGAATGACTTTCATGCCTGAACCCACACAGCCCATGACATGCACTGGAGTTCACAGCCACTGCTTAATTTCTCAGCTCTACTGACAAAGACAGGGTTAGGACTTCTTGTACCCTGGTCTCTGGCACTGCTGTTTTGGGGTCTCACATCTCAGAAGCAATATAGAAACTGATGCTCTCCTCTTCCTCTCTCTCTCTCTCTCTCTCTCTCTCTCTCTCTCTCTCTCAGTGGTCCTTTTGCATTCAGTTGCAAAGTCAGTTACAGAAGCCTTGGGCAGGTCCCTGTGCTTCTCCACCATCTCACCCCCCCCACCCCACCCCCCATGCACTACCCTCCAGCCCCTCTGCTATGACCTGGGACTGAGTGACCACTGCAGGTTCAGCCGAGCCCTGGTCAGGGGAGGCACCTGTCAGTGGGTTCTGTCTTGTACAAAAAAGGCTTCTAGAGCCTTTGACTTCTTCCTGGGAGTGAATTCAGAAAGGCAAGTGTGTCTCTATATTAGCTGGAAAGGAGACTGTTCCTGGGTGCTAGAGCCCTGACACAAAGGATCTCATTCATCCTTCACATTCCGGGAGGATAGTGTCCTTCTGTTGTTTCCAGGAGGAGGAAACAGAAGTCCAGAGATTTGTGCAGCTTGCCACCATGGTCAGACAGCTAGCAAGTAATGGAGCCAGAACTCAAACCTGCCCCTTTCAACTGGCACGTGTCCTCTTCTGTTTCCCTGGAACACTTCTCCCGAGTGGGAGGATGCCAGGACTTCTGTTAATTATTATAGTAAAAATCTTTCATGCTTATCTTCCCACATTATGTCTTCAAACAACCCAAGGAGATGACAGTTGGGGACACAGAATTCTTACAGCCTAGGTTTCCCTAGTGAGGATCCCCACCTGCTCCAGCAGAACCACCAGCTCTTGCCAAGCATGTGTCCTCTGCCACCAGGATCTCCAGCAGTCCTCAAAGAGCTTAACACATGCTCAGCACCAAGTCCCCATGACTTCTACCAAGCTCCTTGCAGAAGTTTGCTCCCAGGAGGAACCTTCTGGGGACAACCAGTGTCTCACTGAGGGTTCTGTCCCCACCCCAAGTCCCCAGAGCAGCCAGTCCTCTTGGTGTCAGCTTGATGCTGAGTTCATGCAGAAGTGGAGGCTATCCCCCAATAAACCAGGCACTATCTGGTCATATGACCCCACTGCAAGTCTGCAGAATGCAATGAACTCTCTCCAGAAAGAGCTCTGCTGGCTCCAACTGCAGCACCTCTGCTCCCTGGGACTCTCTAGGATCAGACAGAGCTTGGGAGGCTTGCCTTTGTCCCTATCTTTGGAACCTCTCTGCTCCTTCACCCCATAGTCCTCCCACTCCTGGTGCAAAGACATCTGTGGGTCATGACCTTCTAGTTCCCAAACCAGACAGGCCCTGAATCCTAGTGTGGGTCCATTTATGTGTGTCCAAGTGTGTCTTGTACAGTTAAACTCTGTGTCCCAAGTTCCTTTCCTAAAGCTTCCCTGTTCCTGACCCATTCCTTTTATCATGAGATTGCATCTGTGGGCTTCAGTTTGAACCTGAGAAAGAAAACAACCCTGGGGTTCTCCCATTGGTGGGGTTCATGCCTGTGAGAATCAGCCCAACCCAGGGAGTCAGCAATTACCCATCAGCCACAGTCAGGGGGACTTGGGCTTGGATCCTAACTCAGTTCATCACTTGATTGCTGTAAGACCCTAGTCAAGTTGCTTAACCACTCTGTCTTTCTAATCCTCTCTGCTAAACAGTGGGGCCACAACACCTCCCTCTAAACATCTATGGCATTCAGGTAAGGCATGGGCTATGCAGTTCCTGTACTGTTGGTGAATCTAACATAGTTCAGTAACATTGTGGTATCAACTGCCAAATGCTGTACATAAGATAATGTGTGCAGCCCACAACCTTGAGGGTGGGTGATACACATGCAAAAATGTGACCTTTTGAATAAGCTCATATATTCATTGTGAGTTTCCAATTATTGAAGATTTTTAATAGCAAACATTATTTCCATCATAAATAATAGTGATCAAAGAGCTATAGAAATGAATTTTTTTTACAATAGAATGAAAAAGGGGCACCATTTAAATCCTCATCATTAAATTCTACTGCCTTTCCTACTTAACTTTGCACTGCCTGTCTGCCTTCAAATTATCCTTGCACATAAAGACTGTTATTTCCCACCACTGAATTTATGATACTTCTCTGATTAGGGTGTCCTAGAATGATTTGCCTTTCAGTATGGAGTGATGGATTTGCGAAATTCCTTACAAATATGAGGCAGATTCTGTGGTCAATAAAAAAGTGCAACTTTATTCAGGATTTGCAAATAAATAAATAAGAAATAATCCATTTACTTACTTCACTCACATTTTCCACCTCTCTTGCTTTTTCCTTCCCTTCTTAATCACATTCACAGACCATTAGCAGACAATTAGCTGGAGATCTTGGCTGACACTTCTGGGAGATCCCAGCTTTCTCTTAGGATAGTCTTGGCTTGGGGTTGATAAGGAACAAACAGACCCAGCAACACCAGCAAAGGCTTTGTTCCTTCTCCCTAGGTAGCCTCTGCCCTTCATGAAATCCAGGGAATACATTTTGAAAAATAAAAATGGGAGATTAAAAAAGATGAGGTATACTAAGCTGAAAGGATCAAGATTTCCATGTTTCCCTTACCTGCAATTAGGTCTCCAGCATTTCAGAAAGCCAGGTAAATCTTCAGGTAACATGTTCCTGGCCCAAAATAACAGATCACTATCATTGAGATTTATTTGTACAGTACAGACAACTTAATATTTGCAATTACATCGGTTAGGGAGTAAACAGGTCTTACTTTGATAGTGTGAGTAAAAGCTTTCAGAGTCCCTCTAAAACCTCCACCACCTCTTCTATTAGATAATCGTGGTGATTTTGAAGGTGTCATCACAAAATGAGCACTCTTCATCTCGAAACCCTGCTACCAACATTGTGTAATTATTCCACTTGACATGCTTGAGCGACAAGCTGGCCCTCCCCCCATGAAGATGCCAGGTAATGCAGTTGCAGATTCACTTACCAGGTTCTATCCTGTCCTGTTTACCTAAATTAGCTCCTGGGTCAATAATGAAAACCATTAATGACAATTAGCTGGAGACCTTGGCTGAGAACTCTGCAGTTTCTTGCTTCTTCCTTTCTGGGCAAACACAAAACCTTGAAGAAAAAGGTCAGAGCAAGTCCTGCTCTCTGTGGTGGGAGAAGACAGCTGGATGTATAACAGGATTAAAAGGGCTGTGGACGTCCTTGAAACCTTGAATTTCTCTCTCACTATGACATCACCTTTCCACCTACTCTGCCCTAAGACTTTCAGTGAGAGTTTCTGATGGCTCAGGTCAGTGGTTATCTAGACTGGCTGCATGTTGCAGCCACCTGGGATTTTTTTCAGTACACCTCCCTGAACCAACAATAAATTTACTTAAACTCTTCTGAGGTGTGGGCTGAGCATCTGAATTTTAAAAAGTGCCCCAGCAGGTTCTGAGATGGCTTATATGTTACATTTTCTGGTGGGTACTTGAACTCCATAATGTTGAGACAGTTAAGAAGACCACCATCAGCAAGCATCAATAGCATTTGAACTCACTTGTAAGTGGTCATTTCTTCCAAAAGCTTATCATATAGAGTACTTGATCAGATAAGACAAGAGCACCTTTGTGTCTAACACAAGGCTCAATATGGAGGGAGGTTGGTGGACCAGGTAACATTTATGATATTTCTCCTTTATGTCCATGTATTTTGAAATTGGGCCGCAATTCTTTCAAGAACACCAGCATGACTCTGCTCTCTATTGCCAATGGTTAGGTGGGCTCTCATCATCCTAGCTCCAGGACAAGGCACAGGATCCAGGCTTGGCCAGGAAGAATAATCAGGACCCTGGAAAGAGCTGACTAGTTCAGCAATATGTGTCCTGGGCCAGGCCAGACCCAAAGGATTTTCCTGGTACACTAAGGTGTGGAAACTCCTCTTTCTGCTGGGATTGTTGGCTTGGAGGAAGATGCTGAAGGTCACCCACCACATGAGGCAGGTCAGCCTAGAAAGGAAGCCGATGCAGAGACTGAAACAAGGCACATCCAGGTCCTGATTGTGTTGGTGGAGCCATGGTACAACTGTGGTTGCTCCAGAACATCCATGAGTTTCCACCACTTCATGCCCTGCTAGCATTTATATTCTTTCTTGATTGGGTTGGATTTGACCAATCAGAGGAGTCCTATATGCCTAATGAGTCAAATCCAGAAGCCAGAAAGTAGCATGGAGGTGCCAGGGCAGAAGCGGGGAAAGAACAAAGATTATTTAGCAAGTGTTTCCAAAGTCTGCACCATGCAGCAGGCCCTGCACTGGGCACTGGGAATACCCAGATAAGCAGGCCTGAGTCCCTCCTCTGGAGATCACAGTCCAGCAAGAGACACAGACACAGTGAGAATGTGTATGAACTTTGTGGGCTTCGACATTTGGGGAGGGGCTGATTGAAAATCTGATTCTACTTCTGCAATTGTAGGAAATGTCATGAAATAATTTTCAAGTTTATTCTCTTCACCAGCACATCTAAAAGAGCTGTCACCAATTTCTCCAAAGAATGGGGAAAGTGTCACACTATATGTCATGCCCAAATGGTAAAACCCACTTAGAGAAACAACATGGAAGAGTTCTTTCATTTATTTAACAAATGTGCACTCAGTGCCTCAGGCATTGTGCTAGGCCACAGAGATACAATGGTGGACAAGACAGAGAGGTCCCTGTGCTCGTGGATCTGACATTCTGGGAGGGGGGGCTACATGGAGCAGGGAGAAGTGGGCAAATACATAAGTATAGTGATTTGTAATATGGAGGAAATAAAACTGGGCAATGTGGTAGTCTCCCAATAACTGATGTATCAGTCCATTTTCTGTTGTGATAATAAAATGTCTGAGGCTGAGTGACTTAAAAAGAAAAGTGGTTTACATAGCTCACTGTTCTGGAGGTTCAAGGTCATGGCATGGCTTGGCTCTGGTGAGGACCTCATGGCAGAGGGAATCACAATGGTAGTAGTTTATGCATGAAGGACAGTTTGCATCCTCCGACAGGAAGCAAGGGAAGGGGCCAGCCTGGCTCTTCGACAAACAACTCACTTGACAGAATTGACACAGGGTCCCATAAGAACTGAGTACATTCATCCTTCTGAGATAGCACCCACAATAGCCTCCCACTAGGCCCCACCTCTTATAGGTCCCACCTCTTCAACACAGCCTCCCAAAGGACCAAGTCTTCTACACATGAGCCCTGGGCAACAAGCTGCATGCAAACCACAGCCCTGGGGCTGGACACATAGAGAAAGACTTGAGACAGGTGGTCAAGGAAGGCGTTTTAGACCAAACACCATTTATGCCAAGTCAATCTGTTATTTCTTCCATGCAAGAGGGAAAATGAGAACCACCAGGACAGAGGACAGAGCCTGGGCTGAACTTCCAGGAAGAGGTTCTCAAGCATGTCTGTGTCTGAGTGCTAAAACACTGCTGTTAGGAACTTGGCAGAACTTGGTCTAAAACCTGCTTAACACCGCAGCCCGTTGGGGAGGTTGCAGGGGAAGAGGCACATAACCCCACCAATGATCACCGATATTCACCCAAGGAGCCTGGCAGCCCTGTTGCCTTCTGGTGATGAAAATAAGAGGAACAATGCTATGTTTGAGGCAAATGCACTAGACCTTGGATCCCTTATGCAACTTTTTATGAGGGTTAAGGGGCCAAAAAACATGTTCTGACCATAAAATGAACAGATTGTTCTTCTGTCCAGAAAAGCAAAGCCATGTGCCATCATCATTGATCAAAAGACAGCAAATCCTCCTCCCCCAGAAATGGGAACCAGAAGTTTTGAAGCTCATTCCTCTTCTTTGGAGATCAATCACTAGCTTATTTGCAACAGAGATGTAGACTGACAGGAAAATTCCAAGCCTACCTCTTATGTATCGATCCTCAAACAAGTTCAGAGGATTGTGAATTAGAGTCCCAGACTGGAACCTCTGAAAATAAATGGGAGATCAGATGCTTGCTATTTGAAGCAGCTTTCCTTTGGAGGCTTTCTTTTTTAATGCATTTCTGATTTGGCCCAGGATTTTAGAATAATGGTAGCTTATGTGTGCTTAGAAAGGTAGGGAAAGAAAAACAAAAGATTCAAATTGTGCTTTTAGCTTTCAAAGGTGAACAATTTTTTTGGCAGTGCCTGTTTCAAAACACATTAGCCCCTTTTACCCTAAATTGCTGCTTGTTCTTCCTATTCTTGTCTAGTTTTTGTTGTGTGCATGTTAACATGAAAGCTCTATGCCTTCTCTTCTAAGGTTGAGCCTGCCCAGACTATGCCAGCAAAAATTCACCCTAGCACATTGCCTGCCCAGATCCTCTGTCCCTTGACCATCATGTGGCTTTAAGAGCTTTATTCTGCTATCAATACTGAGGGTAAGGATGAATGTTTGTCCTTCATGAGTCTTTGCAATGCTCTTTCCAATGGTGCACGAAATTCTACCTGAAGTATGATGCTGTCAGAGTAGGTCTCCGCTAGCACCTTCAGGATCCTGAACAAGGATACAAATGGCACCCCACATACCTCATGTCTAAACAGTCACAAGTTAAAATCAGTCAGGCATGGTGGCATGCCCCTGTAATCTCAGCTGCTCAGGGAGCTGAGGCAGGAAGATTGTAAGTTAAAGAACAGCTTGGGGAATTTACCAAGACTGTGTCTCAAAATTTGTAAAATGAATATAAAAAAAGACTAGAGATGTAGCACAGTTATTGAATACTCATCTCGCCTGCACAAGGCCTCAGTACCAAAAATATGGAAAAGTTGCAACCAAGATATATCCAGGGCCCCAGAGCTTTTTCCGCCTTGACTTGGAGGCTAAAGGAGCCCTGTTGTCCCCTCGATGGCTGCTGATAGACTCAGTAGCAACAAGGATGCATAGGACAGGGGAAAGCAGGAGCTGGGGAGAGGGAGTCAGGGCTGCTGATAGGCAGGCAGATGATAGGACTCACAAATCTGGGGTGTAAACTGACTTGGACAAGCCCTCTAGTACCTATGTGTACTTTCCCCTCTACTGACTCATGATTTCCTCTCCACAAACTGTAGCAGCTGAGCAAGGGTGGGGAGAAGCACCGGCACTTGGGGGTCTTGGGGCAGCCAGCTTTCATAAGAGCACCCATGTTTCCTCCTGTTCCCAGGCAGGCTTTCTGATGGCCCCCTTACTCACCCCTGTGCCCTTGGTCCCTCACCCCCTGGCTCAGGAAACCCCATGCAGCTTTCCCAGCTCCAGCCCAGAAGGCTTATTTGTGCAGATGTGTGCCAAACATTCAAAATGCTTCCATATAGAACTCAAACAAAGTCCTTATGCTTTGGTGACTTGGGTAGAGGGAGCACCAGCATGTGACCTGGATAGTGGTTCCTCTTTCCCAGCATGGAGAGGCTGCAGCAGGGCCACCTGGATTGGCTGTGGGACTGGCCAAAGCTTGCCAGTTATGGCAGACACAAGAGGACGGTGCCTAGCTCCTAAAAGCATTTTTATTTTCTATTAAGAATGCATAGTCTTCCCCCACACTGTCAGGAGACCCCAGCTGTCTCCTAACACCCAGCCTCCCCTGTTCTGAGGGGAGCCAGGCACTCACAGGCCCCCTCTGACAACATGAGTAATGTAACAGGACAGGGCTGGAGATGCCCCACCCTGGGGACACCCAGAGAGCATCATCCGTGGATGCCTGGCGCCTCTCAGGCCACCTTCCACTCTGTGAGTGACTGAACATACTGCAGCAAGCTCTGTCCTATTAAGTCAGCCAGAATTGGTTTCTATTGCTTGCATCCAAAAACCCTAACAGATACATTAATCATGCAACCTTCATGACACAAAGGAAAGGGCTGGACTCCATTTACTCCAACATGGGAGCAGGGAATTGAATTTGAAAAAAGATTAGTTTTCTTTTTGACTATGTCACTTGCCTGCCAAAAACCACCAATGGGTCCCCCATTCATCTTCCACAGTTCCTGCACCACACCACCAGCATGGCCCATTGTCCTTCCATACAAAAAAAAATCTGAATCTGCCTTAACCTTGCTCTCAGTCCTCATAGATTATTTCTTCTTCAGAAAACTCCACTCTTAAATCTACTGGATGATCTTTGGATAAATCCTACCATCATTGACTTTTAAGTACTTCTGCATGGGGCTGAGGACCTGGCTCAGTGGTAAAATGGACCTGGTATGGACAAGGTCCTGCATTCCATCCCTAGCACTCCAAAATAAATAAACAAGTCCTTCTGCAGAGATGGTGTGATTTAGGAACTTCTGACTCTAAAGGCAATGGTTCCAGAGGGTGTCAGCTAGTCTTTCAGAAGCATCACCCTCCAGAACTGATTATAAAGGGAAGACACTGATTTGCACTGATTTGCACCTTTCCTGTACATATACCTAATGTCCACTCTGAGCAAAGGGAGAAGAGGGTGTACTGAGGCATGCCTGTAATCCCAGATGTCTGAGAAAATAAAGCAGGAGGATTGCAAGTTCAAACCCAGTCTGGGCAACTTAGCAACCTAGCTAGACCCTATCTTAAAATAAAAACTAAAAATTTAAAAAGGGCTGAAGATGATTGTCCAGTGCAAAGGCCCAGGTTTCAACCTACAGTACCATAAAAAAAGAACAAAGGGAAAACATGCTTTCAGTTCAAATTCTACTGGCAACAGAGCTAGTTATTTGTGGTTTATTTTTTATTATAACTATAGTTACTGTTGTTTTCTAGTTATGGAAAAGAATATTCAGAGGGTCCTAAACTGACTGAAATTTTGGGAAATACTGCTACACAGCTATTTGGGAATGACTGGATTATAGCTCCTTGATTAGGATATTAACTTCTATAGGGCAGCAAGAATGTTTCATGCATCGCCACAGCCTGCACAGCTGGTCCTCTGGCTGATACATGGTAGGCAAGCAGGAGTTCAATATAAAACAGCTGAATTAATAAATAAAAGACCATTAGTTCAGATGGTAGTAATTTGGATTTGATGGTGAAACTTCAGGCAACCAAAATAACAACAGTGTAAAGAGAATGTGTTTTTAAGCATTCTGTAATTCCCTTGCTTATCAAACATTGCTTCTGACAATATCCCATCCCTTCATGGAAACAGACTTGGCTGGACCTCTAATTGTTCATCCTGAACTACCCATTAACTGGGTTCACTGTATGTGTCAGCTAAAGGTCGCCTCATAGGATTTGCCTTCCCTGAACACAACCTCACTCCCAATCTCTATTAAATTTCCTTCCTGGGTGATGCCCTGACTCTCTGAACTGTTCCTCTATAGTACCAATCAGTTTTTAATTATGTATTGATTTGGTGATCAATTCATTACTGCTTATCTTTCATATTAGACACTGAGCAGAGAGGCTGTGTCTACTTTGTTTATGCTTGATTCCCAGATCCCAGCCTTAGGCAATAGCTTAGTAGGTGCTCAATAAGTATCTGATAGATTACTGAATAAAAGACTTGCATGTGTAATTTGTTTTAAACAATTAGCCAATTCAGCTCTTCACAGTCATTCAGATTAGCCTTGCATTCCATTTGCCTGAATAAACAAGGTTTTACAGCCATCCATCAGATAAGACCCTAACAAAGCCATTTAGAAACTGAAAAATGCCCCTCTGCACAGCCCAGCACCTTGGAGGGCTGGTGACTGTTTACTGGGCCTTTGGACAAAGTATAAAATAACTGAAGGGCAGATCCTCTGGGGTACCAGAACAATGATGACCATCTTGCTCTTGGCTCTATCCAGTTCTTAGTGGCAAACTCAAAAATTTTCAACCCACATTGATCCAGTTTCCATGGTTCAGGGATGATCTCTCATTGTCCCCATTCTTCAGTGGCTAGTATTCTTAGTACTCTGATTCTTCTTCTCCTTACTGCTGCTCTTCAGGGAGCCCCATGACACCCATCTCCAGTCATTGTTGTGACAAGCAGTGGAAGAAGGAGACCACCTGAGCAGGCTAGTGGAAAGCAAAGAGGCGTGGTCTTTATTCACCTGGGTGGAGGTGGACTGAGGGTGAGAGGCCCATCAGTGAGGAGCAAAGGAAAAGCAAGGAGCTTTATAGGGGATTGACACATCTGTCAAGTACAGGGATCAGTGCAAATATGTGTGGTCAGGGTCTGTGCAGCAGTCAAGGAGAGAAGATGTGCTGTCCTTGTGCTGTACTTTTGTGGTTTTATCTCTTCTATAACATCTCGTTCTGTGTTCTGTCTGCTCAGAGACAGCATGGCCTGCATCTGGTCTAGGGGAGTGGCATGTTTTGCTGAGGGCTGTGGTTTTTTTATATCTGTTAAACTGTAGCTTGGAATTAAGCAGCATATTCATTAACTATGTTGTGACCAGACCACGCCTGACAATTGTGTTGGGATTTCCAAAAAGAAAGTACCCATGAAACTAACCCAGACTTTGCCCTGCCTCCATGCTAAGAATGAGATGCCTTACCTTCCTTCTCAACATACATGTTTTGCACTGTGTTTATGAAGCTTTGGAAGGATAAGGACCTTTTTTTTGAGGAATTCCATCTCCAACCAGATCATTATGGGAATTCCAGAACACAACAGAGCATTCTTGTCCCCCATCCAGCCCCTGTGTGGTAAAAGGTCACCAACCATCTACCCCACTCCAAGTCAGACCAAATAGCCTCCTCATCTCCCATTTCCTGTCCTCAAATCCCACAGCCACTCCCCACTCTACATTAATGTGTTATTTCTAAAAGGCAAATCATGTTCAGTCTCCTCTTTAATACCCTTCTGTCTACTCATCCTTTTGACACATGTTTAGTAAGTACCTGCTGTATGCCAGGCTCAGGGTGACTGAGAACACTGTGAGAAATGACATGGGCCAGTTCCTGCCACTGTGGAGTTGTTTTTTGCTGCTGAGGAAGATGAGTGTGAATAGGTGTCCAAGCTCCCTGATGTTCTCAGTCCAAAGCTTACTGAGGAGACATCAGAGGCCCTTCAGGATGTGGGCCTGCTTGCCTCTTTTTGAGCCTTTTCCCATATATAGTTCTAGAAACTTTTCTATAGGATTCAGTGTCATACTTATTTTGAGCCACTTGCAGTCCAGGCAAGCCATGCTCTCTTTAGGCTGTGTGGCCTTTGCTCCTTCTGCCCTTCTGTGAATCTCTCTCTTCCTCTTATGTCTTTGACCATTTCTCTAGGAACCTTTTGTTCCTTTTTCAGGACAGCTGAGCAGTTCCTACCTCTCCATAAAGTCCTCCTCTCCACTTCCTCCCCTCACTCCTTTTTCATTCCCCTCACCCATTGGGTAGTGGAGTCTCTCCTCTGCAACCCAGCACCCCATGGCCACCATCACCCCACATATGAGCTTACTCATTGTCAACACTCCTACACTGCCAGCAACCAGCAGGGCTAATCTCATCTCCCAACCTGGTGCTGCCCTCTCCACCCCACTATAATTCTAGAATTTTCTCTAGGAGAAAAGATTATGCATTATGAGAGGATCATTGACTTGTCGAAGTTCACACCACTGGTGTCAAGTAGAGACAGGATCTGAACCCACATCTCCTACCTAAATTCTGGGCACTACTGGCATGTATGAAGCAGCAAGATCAGGAGATCATATTTAGGAACATGGGATGCAGATTTGGATAACATGTAGGAGACAAAATGCCTCAGATTACCCAAAAGTGTCATGTCGTATGCCTCTTATCCGAGTGTCACCATTAATAACACCCTACTGCATTTCCAAAAAGGTCCCACTTGGGATAAGAGACTTACACAGTTGCTTATGTATATGGCTTTAGGGCATGGTCTGCATTGCACGCAGAAGTTACCTCAAAGGCATCCCCTGGAACTCTCTGAAGGCCATTGTCACAGATGCAGGAAGTAGCCCTGTGTGAGCTGGGACCACAAACCAGCAGGAGCCCTTAATACAACTGGGCCATGGGATGCTGTTTGGAGTCCTATGCAATGAAGCCTGGTGGGGTGATGCGAGAGGAACATGCACACCCTGGCAAGCTTGCATGAGGCTTTCCAGGAAGCTGTGGGAAAGAACCTGGACATTGGAAGTGGCTATGGAGTTGGAAGAGAAGTCTGGCTCTCTAAATAAAATCAAGAAGCCCTATAGATGGTACCTGGCACTTGGCAGTTGTCACTGCTTAAGAAAAACCAAGAAGGAAAGGAAATGAAGCAGAAATGGTCCTCTCCAGCCAAGGGCAGGGAGGTTTCCCATGACATCCAATGAGGAGCAGATGGGCTGGGCCCTACAGGAGAGATATCAGGGGAGGCATCAGTAGAGGGATGGTGTGAGAAAAGCTCCTCCTTGAACCTCAGGTCTTCAGAGAAAATAGCCCCCAGCAGTCACACAGGTCACCCAGTCAACCGCTGCTAGGCTCTCATCTTCTTCACCAGGCTGCCCTGGGACATGAAGAGGAAGGAAAAAAGTCAGAGACACTGTCCCTGCCCTCAGGGACATTCAGAGAGGAGCCCTTTCTTTTCCACAAACCCTTGAGTTAAATTTTGATCAGAATAAGAAAATTTTTGATGGCATGATTCTTTATATTACAAAATCAATGGTTAAATGGAGAAAAAGAATGTGGTATGTTGATGCCATGGAATGCTATTCAGCCATTAAAACAAAGGAAATTCTGTCATTTGAACATGGAAGAACCTGGTAAGTGAAGTAAACCGGACATAGAAAGAGAAATTCAATGTAGCCTCACTCATATATGGAATCTAAAATGGTTGACTTCAGCAAAGTAGAGAGTAGAAGGATAGTTACTGGGGGCTAGGGCAGTGAAGGGCTACAGGGTCAGGAAGAGGTTGGTTAAAGGATATATATACTGACTAATTCAAGAGCCTATTGTATAGTATGGTGATTACAGGTAGTGAAAACATGCTGTATTCTTGGAAAATACTAAGAGAGTGGATTCTAAGTGTTCCCACCACAAAAATGATAGTTACATTAGGCAAAGTAATTGCTGACGAATTAGAATTAACCATCCCACAATACATATACACTTCAAAATGTCATATTGCACACAATAAATACATACAATTTCATATGTCAATTTAAACAATAAAGAAATTAAAAATCAGGGAAAATATATTATGGGAAAATATTCTAGAGCCAGTGGACGCCTCAGACTTTCTGACCATTATTGCAAGTGGAAAACATGAAATCCTAACTCCAGGGAGAAATATATAACCATCCTAACCAGTTTTCTAGATGATGGAGAAAAGGCAGAGTGTTTAAAAGATGAAAAAACTTGCCCACCAAATGCATTTGGAGTAAAAGGTGCTGACTTGAGGACTTGCTTTCAAAACTGGCTCTGCCTTCTCCAAACCAAACAGAGGAAAGCCAGGGAAAGAGTCCAGGATGCTGTGACCAACAAGGGATTAGAGTACATTGCAAGATACTTCCCACAGCCACACCAGAATCGAGGTATTTTGTCCTTAAGGAATTGCACAATACTGTGTTCAGCGGAGCAAACTCCTCCTGAGTTCCTTGCATTGTGCACAGAAAATGACAAAAGGACCATAGAATCTTAGAAGATCCATGTTAGAAGATAGTTCTAATTTAAAAATTTTCATAAATCTTCTCCCCCTCCTTGTTCTAAATTTCCAGAAGGTTAAAGAGGTCACAATTTCCATCCTTCCTTCTTAGAAAAGCAATCATTTGAGGTAGCCTCACAGTAATCATTCCAGCTTCATTGTTTACTGTTACCTATACCAGGCTTCATTTAGTTCTTTGAATATTCCAATGCTTTTCTGACCCCAGGGCCTTTGCACACACTGATCCCTGTGTTTCTCCCTCACACTGCATGCTGGCTCCTTTTCATCTCATGAATCTTAATGGAAATCTCACCATTCAGAGAGGCCTTTTCTGACCATGCTATCTAAACTAGTCCCTCCTCTCTTTTTTGCTCCTTATTTTATCTTAGTCATTTCTTTTTAGCACTTTCTCCAATTTCTTTATTGTGTGCACTGCTGCCCTGCAGTGCCTAAATAGTCATTGCATGATAAAATGAATGCATTTCTTTGATTGAATCAATCTCCTCCTCCATACTGTCATGTCAAGGGTGGATCCTACCTCCCTTATTGAGTACTGAAAGGAGCAGAGTGGCTGGACAGAGGACTGCCTGAGGATCTGTCCTGTGGCTGGGCATCACTGGGGGATATTAGCCTAATATTATATTTCTCCTCTACTTCACACAAGTCCCTGTGCCTGTGCCCACTGCCCCGGGAAAAGGCACCAGAGGGAACAGAATGGAAGTCGCTGGGTATCTTCTTAGCTTCACTGTTACAAATACCCAAGTCCTTAGTGGATTCAGAGGGAAAGGTTAAAAGGCTTGGAGAAATTTGGAAGCATTGCGCCAGACTAAGGGAGGATTCCCTGGAAAAGAGGAAGGAAGGAGAAACACAGAGTCTATGCAGAGTCCCGCAGCCAAGGGCTCCAGTACATGGTGGAAATGGAGGGGAGGGTCTGGGGCTCAGGTGGGGTGCATGGAGACGAGTGGCTCTGGTGTAGCCCCAGCTGTAGGTGGCTACCGGGCTAGGACAGGCACAGGACACTGATGATGGATGGCTCATGGAGACAGAACTGGATGAGAAGCCACCCACAAGGTTGCCACGATTGTGCTCCAGGCACAGAGCACCTGAGGGACCTGCAAGTATGAGGGCATCCAGAAGCACTGAGGGCTCAGGTGCAGACTGTGAAGAGAACAAGTCACTGTATGGTAACAAACAACCTACTCGAAAGGATGCGTTAGTGATGTTTGTGTGGGCATACATGAGACTCAGGCGCCATTGTTTTAAGACTCCATCAAGTGCTGTTCAGTTCAAGGATACTCGTAAAGACCTACTCAAGGCAAAGTCTCCCCTTCAGTAATGTACAGGGCTGAGGAATGGAGACAGTCTTTCTCAGGAGTCAGACAGCTTGGTCCACTTCCTCACCTCCCTGAGCTGAGCCTTCCCACTCCAGATGAGGAAAATAGCCTCCCTTGTGGCTTTTGGGTGAATCTCATGAACTCACACAAATGGTACCCAGTAGGATACTCAGCACACCACGATTCTTCATAAGTCATAGTTACAAAGATTTTTAAATGAAAAATCATTTGTATTTCTCCCTAAGCCCAAAAGGTCAACAAGGAAGGTGACATTTTTTCCACATTACAAATAAAGGGAGATGTTTAGAGACTGGTTTGAAGCCCAAAAGCCTCAAATCTGATAGGACCAGGACAACTGGGGATCTAGAGCCCAGGGAGGGAGGGAGTCAGTGGATGGAGAAGGACTAAAAGGAGACATTTAGGATGGGGAATTCTTTCTGAGACTGTGCTGAGCAGACCAAGCACAAGGCCTCATCCAAAAGAGGCTCAGATTTGAGCTCTATGTCACTGATGCCTCTCAGGTGCCAAATAAAACCTGCCTTTTCTGCCCTTAGCTAGCATCCAGCTCAAGTTCTTTCTAACAGCAAAATCGTATTTTTGAAATGTCCCTGAGAGCAGGGCCCTGTCTGTCTTACCTCTCTATCACCCCAGGGCCAGACAGAGCTCCTTGGACATTGAAAGTCTCAGCCAGTATCGGCTGAGATAGGGAGAGAAGGATAGAAGCAAAGAGGGTGGGGAAAAGGGGAGGAAAGAGAGGAGAGATAGATGACAGGGAGAGAGGGAGTAAGCATGAGTGCTGAGGGGCAAAGGGGAGCAGAGGTGCCCCTGGATATCACGGACAACCCAATCCTCCTTACTGGAAGGCAGAGTTTTCCAGGCATCAACAGCTTGTCGCTGATGGGGTCTGAACCAGCAGGAGAAGGCAATGGGGTCGATAAGTATTTCAGAGAATCCAGCTTGCTGCTCAGAGCTGGATGCTAGGAAAATAGTCCAGATAGTGGAAGGCTGAATGTGGTTGTGGAGAAGAGGAGGCAGATATACTGTGATACACTTCACTAGAACCATTGATTGCAGTTTGATGAGAAGGAGCCAGCATTCACACAGCTCATACTCCCTGCTGGGCATTATGCTAAATACTTGCAAATATATGCTATTTAATCCTCACAAACCTAGCAAGGTAGATATTTTCCAGTTTTGTGGCTGAGAAAAATGAGACAGAGAGAGGTTAAGTAATTTGCCCAAATCATGCAGCTGGAGATTAGTCAAGCTGGCTCCAGACCCAAACCCTGAGGCACTGGGTCATTAGATAGAATCACCCTGGATGTGACCCTCCATGGGGCTTCCTGCTCTGAGGTTTTAATTGTTCTCTTTATGAGCAGCAGAAGTTCACTGAGGAGCCAGTCTAAATTTCTGGCTTGGGCCAGGGATTTAGCTCAGTGGTTTTGCCGCCTACTGCATAAGCTCAAGGACCCAAGTTTGATCCCTGCTACCAAAAAAAAAAAACCCCAAATACATTTCTGGCTTGGGAACCCAGTAAGCAGTGGCCATTCTATCATTAAAAGTAGAAGAGATGTTGCTGGTTTGGAGGGAGATTTGAGAGTGATAATTTCCATTTTGAAGTGTTTGAGAAACCTGTGGGGACATCCAGGGGACACTTTGTAATGGCTCCTGGATATCCAGACCAGAAGTCAGGAGGACCTAGATAGATATTTGAGGATAGACTGGAAACTGAGGATTAGGCAATGGCAAGGTCATTGGTTGTGTAAGATGTGTTTGTTAGAGTTTAGGATTCTATGAAGGTGCTTCAGTAGGCAGAAATGGAGACAGAAATGGTACCATGCTTCCATCCCAGGTCCCACCAGGCACAACATCAGGTTCAATTCTGTTATAACGTTTAGCAAGAAGTGTTGATTGGGAATTAATGAGAATTGCTTCTAAACAAAGAGTTTAAAATAAACACCTGAACAAGTGGATGGTTGGATAGATGGTTGGATGGATGGATGGATGGATGGATGAGTGGATGGATGAGTGATGGGCCTGGGAATAAGCAGACCCACTGGGCAGAGAAGACTTTGGCTCAAAATCCTCATAGGAATACCCTAGCACCCTAACCCAGGTGCAACCTATAACATTACAAGATTACTTGCACATTATCTCTTCCTGATAGGACTGAACATTCTGGCAAAATGACTATTGTAGGTAATGTTTGCTCTGGAATTAACAGGGCAGTTTAGAGGCTGCCAATCACAAACACAGGTGACCATGAGATATGCAAGGGCCTGGCCACACCCTCTTCTTGGAAAGCTCAATGAGTGTAGGTGGGTAGGCAGAGGGTGGCTAGTCCTGGACACAGTGCCATCTACATCTTACTCCATGAACCCCGCCATCCAGTGTAATTACAGCACAGGATGGTGTGTGGATCCTCTCACTGGGTCTAACCCAAGAAGCTGTCTTCAATGATCTTTGCAAGCAAAATTCCAAGTGGGAGAAAAAAATGACTTCTGTTTAGTGTCAAAGACAGCAGACAAGATGTGACACTTGAGTATATTTGGATCACACACATGCACTCTTGGGCCTCTTATTTTTTCTTTTCTTTTCTTTTCTTTTCTTTTTTTTTGGTTTAGTGATAAATATACATGTCCCCTTTCCTGCCTAAATTTTGAAAAACAGAAAGTCACAAGGGCAATATCCCCTGTACATCCTTCGGATGGATTTTTCCCTATTTTAGAGCTCCAGGAATTTTTTTTTCTGGCTATATCTGGGAAAGGAATTTTATATTAATTTTTCATTTAGTGAGAAAGTGTACCATATTTGTGGGACTGCATAACTCTGTAATCATAAAACTCCCCTAGCCCCAACTGTGATTGAATGTGAGTAAATAGATAAAGATGCTTGTTAGCCCCGGGACACTAGATAAGATCTGTATCAGCCATAAGGTCCCAAAGTAAATTACTCAACTCTTTGTCCAAAAACTGATGTTTATAGAACAATCTACAAACATCTGCTGACCATCAGTATGTGTCAGCTGACCACTAACCTTTGTTCCTCTTCTGTAAATTTCACCTGTTAACTTCCCCTGCAACCCCCTATAAAAGAGCCTCGGACTCTGGGCTAGTCACCTCTCTCAGCTACTTTGCTTTGGGAGTGCCCCGTCTGGCCAGACTAAGGTCTGTTTTACTTTCCAACTTGTCCGGTGTGTTCCTTCCTGGGTGTTCTTTGCTGCAGTCAGCTCCTCGGAGCGTTTGGTAAGGCCCTTGGTCTTACATTTTAGAGGCACCGCTGGGATCCCCGGGTGTGCTTTACTGCAGTCAGCTCCTCGGAGCATTTGGTAAGGCCCTCGGTCTTACATATTGAAGATGATTCTCAAGAAACCTACAGCAGATGGTGTTGCTTCCAAGTCCTAATTAGATGACCCTTCTGGCCATCATTCCTAATATATTTCTTACCAAATTTCTGGTGATTTCCAACTAGACAGTGGAAACGATGATGTTTTCAAACTATGATGAAAATGATGTTTTCACAAACCACCCAACAAATTTGGTGACTTAAAGCAACTCTGTTATTTGACTCCTGCCAGGAGCCAAATTTGTGGGCCAGGATGTAGGAAGGGCTGTGCTGGTGGTTTACCTATGATCCATGTGATGCCCCTGAGAGATGCAAGGGCCTGGCCACATGCTCTTCCTGGAAAACTCAATGAGTGTGGGTGAGGAAGCAGAGGATGGCTAGTCCTGGACACAGTGCCATCTACTCCATGAACCCTGCCATCCAGTGTAATTATAGTACAGGATTGTGTGTGGATCCTTTCACTGGCTCTGACCAAAGCAGCTGTCTTCAACGATCTTTGCCACTTTACAGAGTAGAAAACTGCATCACACAAAAGTCAAACAACTTGTTCAAAGAGGGCTGAGCAGGAGTCTTCCACAGCCTGTGCCTTTCATACGCTCATTGGACTTTTAACTTCCTGGTACTTTATCATTTGAAGAAAAGATCCAACTTTTGTTTTAAGAAAATCATTCTGAAAACCACTGGACAAGGTGATACTCAATGATTCTGTTTTTCAGACTCTGACCACAGAAGAGTAAAGATGAACCAGTATTGCAAGGGGTGTTAGGTGAGCAGACTTGGGAATCTGGCTGCTGGAGGCCAGGCTCTGGTGGTGGGAGACCACAGTTCTAAGACTGGCCATGGTGGTGCCTCCTGAGTCCCCTGTGCCCTTTGGTGGTATGGATTTTCTGCTCCCCCTACAGAATCTCCACAGACCCAGAATGGGAGAGACAGGAAGCTATGTGAGCACCTGGAAGACTCTGCAGCTGATCTGTGATCTTTTGCTCCTGCCTCTTAGAGGCCAGAGCCACATGTGAGGAGCACAGCCTACCTGGCTGGAGAGAGTGATCATGGGCAGGGTGGCTAAGAGGGCCCATCCATGAATAAAGAAGCTATGTGGCATCATCCCAGTCAGACCTTCACTGGACTCTCACCATAGCCAGCATTTGGCCAACATGGGAGACAAAGGTGAGGAGAGCCCAGTGAGCCCAGGAACCTACAGACCAAAAAATAAATCATTGTTTCTCAGCCCCTAGGTTTTGGTCATTTGACATGCAGTAATAAGTAAATAGATCATTAGCTCTGCTATTTATTCTTTATGTCACCATGGAACAAGTTATCTAATCTCTGTGGGCATGAGTTTTTTTCACTATAAAATGGGGATAATTATAGTGTCTCAATCAGAGAGTTAGTGCAAAGAGTAAAGGAGATAAGGCATGTAAAGAACTTTACATAACGCACTATAAAAGTGAGTGTGTACCTTTAAAAGGTCAATTATGTTCACATCCATTAGAATGGTTGTTATTATTTTCTACACAACAGAAAATAACAAGTATAGGAAAAGATGTAGAACAATCAGAGTCCCTATACCCTGTTTGTGGGAATATGAAGTGTTAGCTTAGGTAGAAAATAGTATGGCAATTCCTCAAAAACTTACAAATAGAATTGGTATTTGATTCAGCAATTCCTAAGAGCTGAGAACAGAGACTTGAGCAGATATTTGTGCAACTGCAGCATTGTTCACAATATTCCAAAGATGGAAGCAACTAGAGTATCTGTTGATGGATGTATGAACAAACATATATGGTGGATATATACAATGCAGGGTTATTCAGTCTTAGAGAGGGTAAAAAACTCTGATACATGCTACAACATGGATGAACTTTAAGGACATGATGCTAAGTGAAATAAATCAGTCACAGAAGAATACATATGCCATGCTTCTACATAGATAAAGCACCCAGGGGAGTCAAATTCATAGAGACAAGATGTGATATGTATACATACCAATTCTCCAAAATGTAATTATTATGTATCACAAATATACACTAAAGCTGGGTGTAATGGTGCATGCTTGTAATCCCACCATTCAGAAGGCTGAAGAAACCATACCACTGTGAGTTTGAGGCCAGTCTGGGCTACATAATGAGTTCAAGGCCAGCCTGAACTACATAGCGAATCTCAAAAAAGCCAAAACAAGCCAAACAAGCAAAAACATTCCACAAATAAACACTCATAAAAATTTTTGTAAAATAAGGAGAAAAAAATTAAAAAGAAGCAAAATGGTGGTGGCTATGGGCTGGGATAAGGGTGAGAGGAAGAGAGGGAATTAATGTTTAATGTCTGTGATGTTTCAATTGGAAAGATAAAAAGTTCCAGAGCTGGATGGTTGTAACTATTGCATAACAATGTGAATGTATTTAATTCCATTGGACTAATACTTAAAAATGGTTAAAATGGTGTATTTAATATTACATATATTTTTCCACAACAACAGAAATTTTTTTTTAAAAAGTCAATGGTAGGAGATCATTGAGGCCAGTTAAGTAAGCAGGAATACTGATTTCATTCATTGCTAACATCCAGTGACACAAAAACTTTGAAGGGATGATTTTTGGATATATTTTTTGGTATTTAAAGAAAACTGAAATCCTTATAAACAAAATGTGTACATTAAGAATAATTAGTCTTACATCAAATGGCCTTTTAGTTTATTATTCAAAGGAGTCATTTGAAGAACTCTTTAAATAGACAACTTGGCTTCCAGCTTCAAGATGGCAAAACAAAGAAGTCTCTGTTCCTTTTTCCTCTCAAAGTCAATTCACAATAAAAAAGAGAAAGAAAAGAGATACTCAAATACATTTTTTGGTGAACTAGATGTCATCTGAGTCACTGAACCACAATTGATGAAATAAAATAATAGAATAAAGTTAAGATGAATTTCTGGCACAGAGAGACATGCCTGGAAGGCAAGTTGATTTGCCCTAGGAGCCTCAGAGATGTTCATGAACTTGAGGCACCAAGTACAGAGGTAGATCAGCAGTGATGAGAACTTAAAACAAGGAGACTGTACTGAAGTCTGGATAAAGAGCTATTAGATCCCTAGTGTTCTTGGCCTTCCCTAACATAACTCAGGGCATTGAGAACCTCTCCTCTCTTCTTATGGTGGATATGGATGAATTTTCTAAACTTGACTGGAAGGCTCTAGAATCAAAAACATCAGGCCCTCTCAATAAATGAGACATTTATGCTGAGGAAATTTTCCAGAAAGGAGGTGGAAAAGGAGAACACAGGAAAGGCTAAATAAAAACTTAAAAGTTTGATCTGGTCAGTTCTACAGGTGACTAAACTATTTTTAGGAAAAGAGAACAGAGAAAAACCATAGGAAACAAATTAGCAAAGAATGTCAGAAAACAACCTAGTACCAAACATAGACCCAAGTCATACTAATACCCATCAACATGAAATTCCAGAACCAGAGACAGAGAAGATACTAAAAGAAAATAGATCCACTTTATCCAGAGTGGAATAAGATATCCTATACCAAGGAATCAATATGATATTGGACTTCTTACCAATGACACCAGAAGCCAGAAAACATTTAACTAGTGATTTCAGAATTCTTAGGAAAAAAGAGCTAAAATTTCATACCCAGCCCAACTATCCATTGAGGTATAGGAGAAATGACCTTTTCAGACATGCAAAGTTGTGTACAAAGTTATTTCCTATGTACTGTATAGGACACTACAGAAGATGATCCATTCACTAACAAGAGAAAGGAAACTAAGAAAAAAAGAAAAGTTGAGTCAAGGAAATAGGATATCTGACATTAGAGAAAGGCAAAGAGAATTCCAAGATCATGGAATGGAGACCCCAAGGATGACTGTGCAGCAATTTAAAGAGCTTTCCTACCAAATAAGAGCAAATGGGAGAGAGAGATCAAGGAGGGATAAACAGAACTGATAGATTAATTGGTAGGTGTGGCTAGATGGAAAATTGCATTGAGAGGCCTTCTACAAGAAGCTGTTGGAAAATACAGAAAGACTAAGATTAAAAACAAATCCAGAAAGAAGAAAAATGAAGGCTGTATTAGTAAAATGGAAAGAAAGGAAATGTCATCACAGAAGTATAATCATTATATAGTCCCAGGATCAGCAATGAATTGTATTTGTATAGATGTAATAATGAAAACAGCAGTAATTACACCACAATGTGGAATTATACTATAAGGTTGCAGAGAGAAGGAAAAGTAGAGTATAAAAATCAGAAATGATCACCTATGCATAAGATGACAGCATCAGACATCGTCCAAAACTGATCATTCGTGAGATGATATGTTGATATAATTTAGCTATGGGGAAGCAAATGTCAGAAGAAACAGCTAAAATAATTCAGAGGTCCTGCTTCCACGGAGCAGGACAGGAGGTATACAGGGGATGAGGCTTTGTTTTACTCTTGGAAACCTTTCCACATTATCTGATGTTAAAATGTATTACTTTGCTGAAAATTATTTTTTAAAAAATCATTTTTGAAACAATAATTTCTCTCTATATTTTAAGTATGTGATTTGATTTTCATATCAATTGTGTTAACACCCCACAATTCTGGAGAGAGTCAGCCTACCAAAATGAGCAGAAATAGAAATTTCCTAGACTCAAGGGCACCTGCCCAGACTTTCCAGGTTGCTCAAATTTGTTGGAAGGACCTCCCTCCATCCAGCCCCACCCACTCCTGGCCACATGGGCTGGGCTGGAAGGCTGTAGACCAGCTCCCTCTACTCCCTTCCATGGGATCCTTCCTTCTTGGAAGGCTCCATTCCCTGTTGGAGTCAGCTGTTTCTGGACTGAAAAGGTCAGATGTGAGGGCACTCGCATCTGATGGAAATGATTTCAGCAGGTTTGAGTTTATTGCCTGGGCCAGGTAAACATGAAATCTCTCCAGTTTAAAATATCACAGGCAAAAAAAAATCACAGGCAGAAAAATAATTCCCTTTCCCCATACACATGCACACTCACATGCACACACACACACACACACACACATGTGCACACTATTCCACTAAGTCCATCCAGCTGCTTTTATTACCCAAGTAGGATTTACCAAATGTTTACATTAAAATCCCCAGCCTAAGAGTGATATGCAAGTCAGTATTGTTGCCGGCAATTTGATGTTGAAATAGATTTGCAGAACAAGCTTGTCTGTTTGAATTGATTGGAAACAGGCCCATGCAGCAACATAGAAAAATCTAGATAACCCATGGTTATCTGCTCTCCTTTCCCCTGTGCAGAAGAGAGCTAAAAATGTTGCCCAGCCTGCTGAGTGTACTGACGTGAAGGTTTGATCTAAATCTCTGAGGGTGTAACAATATGGGGCTGTTTGTATTGATCAGCATCATGCATGGATGTTAACATAAATCAATTAGCAAAATGTGTATGTTGCAGCGATTGCTAAACCATACTGTGTAAATAATAGTTTCAAGTTCAAAACATGATAAAATCTATTCACTGTGCTCAGCCCTGATGAGTTCTGTGACCTTCAGCAGCAGAATGTCCAGCTGTCACTCAAAGTCCACTGCTGAATGAAGTGGATGGTCTCACATTGCTAGATGGCAGGGTCATCTCAGAGTTGACCCCCAAGTCTCATCTATAGTAACAAAACAAAATACGTATGTACAGTACTTGACAATCTGCCAGCCTCCTTTCAAACACTTTACTAGCTGACTGGTTTTTCCCTGTGAGTCTGGGGAGCTCGATGAGACATGAGACAGCAAGTAGAGCACAGAGGAGAGAAATGGTTCCACCCTTGGCCCCACAGCTTGCCATCTTGCCTGGATGCAGAGGGCTTCACTTCCCATGGACCACAGAGATATGTGGTTCTCAAAGAGTTGATAATATCATCTCTCATGTTTTGAGATGTTAAAACTGAGGCCTAGGGAAGATGACTTACAAATTTAAGTGGGAAAATGAAGATTCAAACCCAAATTGATGTTTTTGATTCTTAGTCCCACATCCTACCTTTAGTGCTGTGGGCTTCCAGCCCCATCACAGTCTCATCACCATAAGGAGCTAGGCAGGTGCACCAGCGTCCTTTAGAGGATAGAGCCTCTCTGCTCGCCCTCCACCAGGCCTCTCTTTGATGGAGCCCAGAGAGGAAGGCACTGGGGTCTAGAGTTGGCACTCAGCCCCTAGCACCCCACTTCTCTGGTGGAAATGTGAAAGGCAATTGAGAAGGCAGGACAAGGTGGAGCATTGTCTCAAGACCTCATTTTCTTTAATTCTCCCCCAAGTTCACACTGCTGTAACTGTCCCGGGCACCATTCCCTAAACATGTAGGATGTTCCCGAGGGCCTGTGCCCTGGACGTTCCCTTTGCCTGACATTCTCTCCCTCCAAATACCCACCTGGCTGCTTTCTTCATTCCTCAAACCATCATGCATGGATGAACTTCTCAGTGGTGTCTATCCTTGCCCACCTACCTACAAATCACAACTGTAGTTCTCTCATTCAGACTCACAGGGCAGGGGTCCTCTCCCCTGCTCTATTTTTCTTCTTGCCTCTTAGTTTCTTCTAAATACTTTTAAAATCATTCATTATGCTCATAGCATGTTGCTTGTCTCCCATCACTAAATGTAAGTTGCATGAGAGTAGGAATTTTTGTCACTTTTGTTTAATGAGTGTCCTAAATGACTAAAACAGAGCTTAACATATAATAGATGCCCAACAGGTCTTGTTGAGTGGATGGATGGATGGATGGATGGATGGATAAATGAGTAGATAAATGGGTGAATGAATGAATGGTTGGATGACTGGAGGGATGAGTGGATAGAGGGGCAGGAGGGTGTGTGGGTGGATGGATAGATAAGTAGATGAATGGATGAGTGAGTGGATGGGTAGATGCATGGATCAATGGACAGATGAGTGGATGTGTGGGTGGGTGGACAGATGAACAAACAAATGGGTGGATGGATGGACAGATGGATGGACAGATGGATGGAAGGATGGATGGATGGATGGATGGATGGATGGCTAGATAAATGGATGGGTGGACTTATTCTACTTTCCCCTGGAAGGATCTCCTATACAAGTATCTCATTGCAGGTCACATGGACAGCAGACAGTCAAGCCCCTCATTAAACTGGTTCCCCAGGCAGGCAGTTTTTCACTCACAGAATCTAAAGCCTACAGGCACCAGTTGAGGACTTTTTGAGGCAGTCGGGGACTACACGTACACCAGGGCACCCATGCACACACACACATAGTACACCCTCAGCTCTCATAAAACACAGCCCGTTAGAGAACAGCCTGAGCAAACTCACTGGTGCAGAAACACTATTTCACTCGCCAAGGTCTGAAGAGTCCAGACACAAATGAAAACCCTACCTCAGGCTGCATGGCTGGAAGACTTCAGATGCTTAATTGAACCTCAATTCTCCACAGCATCGATACCTTGTTTCTGGTCAGCCTGCCACCATGCCAAATTTACTGTGACAAGCTGATGGCTGCTTCCATGCTGTGGTTCTTGGAAACAGCTGGAGGAGGGGAAGGGCCGCTTTTAAATCAAAGACTATTGTTCCCTGCAAGCTAACCTGCGGCTGCTTCTTCTGGAGCTGGACCACACATCACAGTCCATGGGCTTCTAAATTTGGTGCCAATGCCTCCACTGACCAGCAAGACTGAACAAATAGGAAGGAAAAATAGCTTCATACAAGAGCCAGTGTGGAGATATCTCTGCTTTGCATGAAAACATCAAAAATGCTGTTTCCGGACCAGTTGGGGACTGCTTTAGATGGTCGTGATGGACGTGATGCAGGCACAATGAGGGGAGGACAGGGTGAGGGTCATCTCTTGTACAAACTGAATGTCGGACAATAGACAAACTGGATAAATAAATGATCATCTCTCTTAACAAGGGCCACCATGAAGTCATTAAAACTAGGATCCCACAACTGTGTTTATCAGCCTGGAAACAGATTTACAGTGTCTTCAGTAGGCTATAAAATAATCTACCTGTGATCCCATTTCTGTTCAGAAATTGTGTGCAGAGAAAGAACCAAAATAAAACAAAACAGGCCCCAAATGATTACTAACAGTTACTTATGGATAGTGGAGGTCTGGGTCATCTAAATATCTATTTTACTACATTTTCTATGTTTTCTACAATACATCTAATGTTTTCAAAGACAGCCCACCATGCAGGTTTTAGGTTATTCAGTAAAAAGCATGGTAACACATCTGACCAGCCTGTGCAGAACATGAAGACGCTCCACTCATCAAATTGCCTGAATCGGACTATGAGTAGCCATGGGCTTTTGCATCTGGAGTGGAGATCCTTTGTCACAATTCAGGTTTTACAATCTCAGCTTCATTCCTCCCACCTCAAACTGCAAAAGCCCTCCTATGTCTTGGTCCTATAACCATGCAAATTAAGGCATGGACCCCTCTCTTCACCTCAGCTTCTTCAATGAGGGACTCCAGCCTCTCCTAAAGGCATATCTTCGTGTCTTCACTCTTTTGCATGTGCTGTGTCTCTCGCTAGGGATGTCCCATCTTTCATAGTATGCCCAGAAAACTTCTCTCCTTGCTTCAAAAGCTCTATGAAATCCTGCTAGAGAATCTCCTCCAAAGACCTCCGTTCTCACATCCAGCCAGAGCTGACCCCACACATGCCCACAGCCTGAGCTTGCTGAGGGATTCTCCCAGCAGTTACCCTCCATATCTCGTTCACAGCTCGTGGACTGTTCTTTTCCAGAAGATATGAGCAAGTGAAGGATGAAAATGCACAGAGCCAGAAACTATTTTTAAATGTTTTTATTTAATAGGCAGATGTTGGCAATACCTAATAATTACATTCATTTCGGGAAATTAATAATATACATAATTTTCAGTACTCTATCCTCCTCCTCCCTACCTTCCCTCTTCCCTCTTCTCCTGTTCCCTTTCCCCATCTCCAAGAAGTATATCTCCCTGTTTCCTACCATCTCTCCTTTCATTATTCTTAAATTTATATTTTGGGTTTCTCATATAAGAGAAAGCATGCAATAATTAACTATAGGCCTTATGATCTCAAGATCCATCCATTGTCCTACAAATGACTCTGATTTCTGTATGACAGCCAGAAACTCCAGCTAGGCAAGAAAAGAGTGGCTCAGGGAGTCCCAAAGTCCCCAGTCCCCACGGGAATGACAAAGCACCTCCCCACCCCTAACCAGGGGTTTCATTCAACTGGACATCTCCAGGGGCCTTGGGGAGTGGGAGGAGCCTTCCTCCATCACGAAGCACTCTTGTTATATTCTGCTTTGCAGAACCAGAGCCTTTGGCCTTAAGGAAATCATACATTCTCAAATGATATTGACTGGCACATTTTTGTCCATCGCAGCACAATCCCACTGTGGCAACCAAGGACCACCCAGCACATTGGAGTGGGATCATCTGTCCTGCTGTCTGGCTTTCCCATCAGAGGATGCTCTGATGAATCTAGAAAGGACAAGGTGGTGACACCTCTCAGAGTCCCTGCAGGATAAACAAAAGACAGAGTGTGCTGGGCAGAGGGAAATGCCACACTTCGGCACACTGGGCCCATGATCTCTCTCACCATTGTCACCTGCCCAATAATTGCCTTTGCTTTCAATAAAAGCCTAACTCTGTTTCAGGACAGTCTTTCCCTGGTGAAAGAAGGGTAGCCAAGCTGGGCGTCATCCCTCAATTTCAAAGAGCAAGCTGATAATCAGGGAATAATTGGATTAATGATACTCTCCATTCCGATCAGATGCTAACTCTCTCTCCTACTTGGGCCTTCACTCTGCCAGTGGTAATTTGTAGCATTCTGCATATCATCTAGGAAAATAAAAAAAAGTGTTTCAAAGCTCATCAGTGAACATTAGTGGCCACTAGAATGTTCAATTCAAGCACATTGTATTCAGAGTGTAAATGGCAAACGCTTTGTTCAGTGAAAAAACAAAGAACCAAGTTGTGCGCGACCCAGCTCAGCACCTTTGAATTATGTCACTTGTTAAGTATACTCTGCATGCATATAATTAATCCAATTTGGCTCTCTGAGAAAGAAATCACTTCCCTTAATGATGCCATATTAGAATTAACCAATTCTGCCCTTAATCCACATTCTCTTACCGTGAGCAGCCATGCTGCACGCTGTCCCTTGGGAACCCGAGAGAAGGCTGTACAAATGCATAGGGAAAATGATGAGCTAAGAGAAAACACCAGTGCATATCCTCCTACATTTAAATTGGCTTGTGATCATGAGTGTTTCTTTTTCCTTTGTGCTGTGAATCCAGGTCTAGCTTTGCCATTATGTACAAGCTGATGTAGGCGCTTGAATAATCAAGGCAAAAAGGAGCCATTATTTATCACTTATTTTTAAAAAGATTCACATTTAGATGACACTCTTTTTGTTTTTGTTTTATTTTGTTTTGTTTTTGTTTGCTGCTACATAGCTTAGGCTGGCTTTGAACTTGCTATGTAGTCCAGGCTGGCCTTGAACTGGCCAAGTTGCCCCTGCTGGCCTCAGACTTGCAATCTTCCTGTCTCAGTCTCCTGAGTGCTGGAATTACAGGCATGTGCCACCACACCCAGCTTAGGTGACATTTTTAATATAGCTAATCCTGCAGTTCAGGAATTGCAGACACACAATCAAATCAACAGTATTGCCTCTCTTGTCCTATCTGGGAGATTTCTGCGCACATATCTTTAGACAGTCCTACCTGGCCTGGCAGGAAATATGGACCTGGTGGTTGTATGACTATGAAGATGATCTGGGTGAATAGAGAGCTAAACACTTCCTCCAGGTTTACTTCTCTTTACAAATTCTATGAATCCCTTGCATGTGTGTGGAAAAGGAAGAAGTAGAAAGCAACTGTTTTTGCTAGGACAGAATATCAATTTCAACTTCACTTGCTTTGCTTGACATGGGCTTCTTGAAGTTTTGCAATGGCTATTATGAGCAAGTATGAACCTGAGCTTCATCATGGGCTGAGAGGTCCTGTGTGACTCAAAGGATTTCATTTCCATCCCATTGCAAAAAAGGGACAAGATAAGAGGCATGAGCAGGCATTCCCCTGCTTTAAATTACCTTCCAGTGGCTCTGCATAGCTTACCAAACAAACTCACAAGTTCTTCAGCAAGGCTTTTCCACAGCCTGCTCTTAAGAGTCTCACTCTGTGTCTACTGAGCACAGCATCTGCACCACCAGCAGAGCCTGGAGAAGGGGTGGCTGTGATCAGGTTAGTAAGCATAGAGGAAGAAGTCCTCAGCCCCACGAAGCTGTCCCAGACCTCCACAGCAGCACCACCCTGAGTCTGGCATTCAGAGTCTCCTGGTTTGACTTCCACCCCACTGGTCACCTTGCTGCCTGCTTCCAGTGCCCCCTCTCAGGCTGGAGACAAATGCCCATGGCTCTCAAGTGTTGTCTCTGACCTCTCCAGTCTCTCCACTTCCATGGCTGTGCTATCAGTCCTCTCCACCTCCAGCTTCTTGATTGGCTTTGTCTTATTTTACCAGGTATATTTCTTCTCTACTACAAGAGTGACAATGATGGATTCTTAAAAATGTGGCATTTTCTGTGAAGTTCATCCATTCATTCAACAAGTATCTGGAAGGAGCAAGGCAGAGGCTAGAGGTACAGACAGCCCAGGAAGCAGAACAAGGTGGTTTGAGTTCAGGACCTGGGGCTCAAAGTCACAGTGTCCTTGTCTAAAACCTCTTCAGCCTCAATGAGAGTTGCTGGGAGGATCCAGTGAGAGGGTCCCTGAGACACATCTGGCACCCAGCGGACACTCAGTAAATGTGAGCTCTCGCCACTATCAGGACCATGGCCAATGTCATTACCACTGCAAGTGGAGGCCAGAGCACCCCAGTGCTGTTTATATGTGAAGGCATTCAGATGCATCCTCAACAGCACTGTGGGTCTAGCAAAGGGCTTGCATCAGGCTGGAAGGGGGTGTGAAACGTTGGAAATGCACAACAAGCTCTCAGGTGGCTGCATGCAGAATGGGTTAGAAACAGGCTGAGAAAGGAATGCAGGAGGCTGCTGCAGTGACTTCAGAAAGAGACAGTGGGGGTCCGAGCCAAGGTGGGGTTCTTGGCATGCACAGGTGAATGGGTACTACATCGGCAGGAGATGAGGATGAGAGGAAGAACACAGGCTGCAGCCAGTCAGCCTGAATTGGAACCCTACATTCCTGTTCATGTAGCCAGAGCAAGGAGCAAGTAGTCTGACACTCTGGTGCCTCAGTTTCCCCATCCATATATTGAAGATAAAAAGGAGTCTTACCAACCTCAAAGGGTGGAAGTCGAGGTTTCATCTGTTAATGCACATAATGCACTTAAAATCATGGGATCAACAGCCATTGCTTATTGTTCTGAGAAACAACAGGATTCAATGACCCATTAGACAGACCAGAGACTAAGAAGAGTCAGGAGGCTGGGGATGGGATGCTGCTTTTGGAGGGGTGGAGGTCCCCAGAAGAAGTACCAGGCTGAGGGGACGAAGGAAAGAGCAGGTATCAGTGACCTTCTAGCTGCCAGCCATTCGAACAGCATGCCAGTCAGCAAGATTTTGTTTGGATATAGAAAGTGTGTCCCAGCATGTCAGGCAGACGTTAGGAGTAAAAAGATGGTTTTGTTAAATGAGAAAACCAAGCTTCCTTACCTTTTCTCTTACCCACAGAGACTCACGAATTCTCTTCTGTATGCAATGCCCAGGAAGGAAGGAGAGTCCGATATTCACTGCTTCATCTAACATTGAAAGCTGTCAGCCCTCACAGCCTGGAAGCGGGGTTTCAAGGAACTCGCAGTAATTCTTGAGATAAAACTAGCGTGGAGGAATCAAAACTATAACATGGGATGCGTTGCCATGACAACCCAACTCCATTATTTTCCAATCCTATGGCAAAGCTCTAACCAGCATCAGAATTGAAGAAGGGGAAGAAGCTTTCTGCCTTTTATTTATGGGGGGAAACAGTGCCATCCTAAAATATATCTTTTCATTTTCCTTGAAAATGAGACAAGGCTAAAGCAGCAACTTCCCCTAAGGGTTTCTGTTACAAAGAAGCCCATTCTCTGTCTACGTGGAACAATGAATTATCTCCACACTGCTTGTCTGCAACATTTGCACTGAGTGTTCTTCATTGCACCAGAGCCAGCCTAGGAATTAAGCTCATGAATCCTCATGATGAGAGAAGAAAACAGAAATTTATCATTCTGGGAATCCTGCCTATGCCACTGATCAACTTTTGTATATAATTATATTAACACAAGACCCTATTGAAGTCCAGGTGATTCATATGCGCATTGTCTTTGGCTGTACCTCTTCACATGCCTCCAAAGTCAGCCATGAGATATAAATGCCTGCTAATTATAACTAGCTTACAAGTAAACAATTGTCGTGTCTCCAAATATTAGCGCTCTAATTTGGCATGCCAGCTGGCACAGGAGGCCTCCAATGGCATTTCAGCCAACTTCTGATATATCTTGGAGGACGGAAGGCATCACATCTATTTTCAAGTCAAGAGAAACCGTGTTCACAAAACAGATTAGAGACCTGTTCAATGACATAAAGAAATTCAAGACCTTAAAATAAATATTCATTAAATATCCACAGTGCGGCAGCTGCTAGGTCAAGAAACATAGTTGGTGGTTTAAAAAAGATTGTAAATTCAATTTTTCTACACACATAAAACAGGCAGTTTCACTTTATACTTATAAAACTTCCTAAGTCATTTTATTTTAGCACCCTGTCCTTAAATCCTTAGTAACTTGTGGAACCCTCATTCTTCCATTCTTTACCTAGTAATAAACATCCATCTGTCCAAGCTGGAAGAGAAGCATTATAACTCAAGGGAAATAAATGGACAGATCAATGCATGTGTGTGTGTGTGTGTGTGTGTGTGTATTACTTTTTTACTCTTCCTTTTACATTCCAAGGCCAACTATTGGAATCCATGGGCAGGAGCTAGCTCTTATGTGGGACATTTTGACTTTAATAAAAGACAAATGTTTTTAATGAATATAAAAACTCAAAAGAGAAGCCAGACATAGTGGCACATTCCTGTAATCCCAGCATTCTGGAAGCTGAAGCAGGAGAATAGAAAATTCAAGACCCAAATAACCTATATAATGACTATGATGTCAACCTGAGCTACATAGTGAGATCTTCTCTCAGGAAAAAAAAAAGGTTTCCACAAGTCAATAACAGAAATGACAAATCTGCATTGCTCTGAATTTCTTTTTTAAATTCCCAAAGTTAAAGAAGGGGTATGGTCATGTTTCAGCTTGAACCTCGGGTCGAGAGAATCTGTTTCAATAAGATTAGGAAGGCTCACATTGAGACTGGGAGCACCGCACCCCTCCAGCGAGCAACAGATTCTGGGAGCATAATCTCATTGGAAGGAACCAGTTTTCCCACCATTGCTACAAAGTCAGAGAATAAAGAAAGGCAAAAGTTGGTTCATTTGGGGCCAGATAAACCCATTGGCATGTCCAGCTCTTCTCCACTGCTAACCCTTATGAAAACCTACATCCCTGAAGCCATCCTTGCAGAACTGCAAGGGCAGTCATGGCCAGCCTTAGAGAGAGATGGTTGGGTGTGAAGGAAAATGATTGAAAAGGGATGATATGGAATGCAGGCCATTGTATTAGCAGTCACTTCTTCTCCCTCCAATGTTTTGGCTACTTATTTTTTATTTAAAATTCCAAAGAGTTATAATTGTAAGTTAACTATCTGACAGGAGAGCTGACTGTAGACCTGTGAAAAGCAATTAGTTTGACATTGATTACTTTCTACATAGGAGAAGAATATTGTAATTGTAGTTTGCTGAAAGCTATTGCAAGCTCCTCTGATGTGCTCCCAATTTGGCTGGAGTTAATTAATGGGTTTTGTGGGGGAGGGATGGGTGATGCTAGCATGCCGCTTAACATACAAATTAATTGACATGAAATAAATTAATATGTTTAATTTAAATGTTATTAATTTACCAAACAGAGAGAAACAGACACAGGGTTTCGGGAGCTACAGTATTAGCATCAGCTACAAGGATGTCACCCAGTTACCGTGGCAACTGCCTCATTAGTCTTCCAGGGGAAGCCAGCACATAGCATAGGGCTGAGAAGTAGTGGGCAGAGAATTCCAGACATCAAACAGAAAATCAGAAATATCAACTAGAACCAAGCAGTGCTTTGAGGATGGGATTCAGAGGAAGCTGTTTATCTGCAGGTGACCTGGGCTCCAGCCTGCAGCCAAAAAAAAAAAAAAAAAGGGCTGGTTTTGAAATCCAACACATTGTTCTTTGGATAATATATTTGCCCTAGGAGAGGTGGGTTCATAATGGATGTCAAGGAGGTTTTCATACCATCCTCACTTTGGCTTCCCCTTCTTTGACACACCCACACCATTCCTCCTCTCTGGAACATGCTTCCCTTACTCTCTTCACCTGCCTCCCTTCCAAGTCTGTTGCAGATCTCAGCTTGGATATCATTGCCCCCTACCTTCATGTCCTCCTGTGAGCCCTACAGGAAGTAATATATCCTATCAGAGCAATTGCCACTCTGCAGTGTCATTGTGAATCCCTTCATCTCTCCCCTCCTGGACTGTGGGCTCCCTGAGAGCACACCTGTGCTGTCCCCTCTCTGGCTGCTGTCCCTGGGTCAGCACCACAGGCACCTGCAGGCAGCTCATCAGGAGTGTAGGAGCTCCACCCCACCCCAGACCTGTGGAATCAGAACCTGCTGTGTGTCAGGATTCTCAGGAGATCCATGTGCAAGTAAAGGGTAAGACATGCAGCTCTGCACCATGGCTTCCTTGGAACATGGCAAATGCCAGGAACTCAACAAAGATTGGTAAGCCAGCCTTTTCTTCTGAGCTAAATGTTGCCCCTACTTCAGGGAACAGAGATCGCAAGCAGCAGGGACACCACTGATTACTGCAGGAAAATGGGCTGTCTGATCATGCCTGATAAAGATTTGGTATCTTCGGCCCCTACTGCATGAGACTTATATGGTATGGTCCAAAAAGTACAGTAAGTATTTAATGTAAAAAAAAACATGACATTAATCCTTCTCAAAATACTCCCTATCATTTGGAACACACTTATCCCATCATTCTTGCCACTTTCTGAAGCAGTTCTGGAAGTCCTCTTTTGTGAGTTTCTTTAGTTGCGCTGTGGTGGATGCCTTGATGTCCTGAATCAATTCAAAATATTCACCTTTTATGGTCATTTTGACTTTGGAGAATAGCCAGAAGTTACACAATGCCAAATCGGGTGAATATGTAGATGGGGACACACCTTGTAATGTTTCTACAAGCCTGACTTTCCATTGGATGGCACATGGCAGCAGCATTCATTATATTTATGATCACATCTTGTAAAGACAGTCAGGAAAAAGGACTTCCAGAACTGCTTCATAAAGTGGCAAGAATGATGAGATAAGTGTGAGGTAAGGGAGGGTATTTTGATGGAGACTATTGGCCAGATACCTTTTACTGTAATAATTTTTTACATAGAATTTAAATAATTACTGTATTTTCATTACAAATCCCTGGTCTGACATTCTATGGCCTCAAGCTAGTTAATCACTTTGTGTCTCAATTTTGTCATCTATAAAGTCAGAACAATAACTCATTCATTCAATAGATATTTGCATGAGCATTTATTTTGTGTCACTCACTGTTCAAGCCCTCTGGAGTCATCAGTGAACTAAAAAGACAAAAACCCCTGCCTTCTTGGTGCAAGAATTAAATGGAATGGCGTGCACAAAAATTTTAGTCTGCATTATCACTCTTAGTTTCTAAAGCTCTCTTAAATACCCTTTTCTTTCACAGAAACATGTTTGTTTTCCTTCTTCCAGTAGAGTTTGACTGTCATAATTGAGGGCCATCTTCCTGGCATAAGCAGACGGTGAACTCAGGTAGTGGTCAGAATGAGAATGGAGATTGTACCCTGTAATACTCCCAGTTGAATAAGGAGGTTTTAAATTTTGGGGGGGAAAGCCAGGCAACCATAATACAAGTAGTCCATTGGAAAAGTAAGATGAAACCAAATTTAGGAAGAGTCTGGAAACATCTACCATGGTAGCTATTAGTTATATGGGCTACTTAAATTTAATAGAATTAAAAGTAAATTAAAAAATCAATTCCTCCTTCATACCAAGTGCTTACTAACCACATGTAGCTAGTGGCTGCCATGGTAGCCTTCACAAATAAAGAACATCCCCATCACTATGGAAAGATTTGCGGCTACCACTGGCCTACCGCAGTGTTTCCCCAACTTTGGTGCTGCATATGAAAATCCTGGGACATTGCTAACACACAGGCTCTGATTTTTTAGTAGGTGTGCAGTGGACAGCATTCTGCATTTCTGCTCCCAGGAGAGGGTGATGTTGTGGGCCTGCCAATCACACTTTAAGTATTGAGAATCTAAAGTAATAAGGTATATAAACAGAAAGATAAAGAATTTCTAAATTTTACTTAGGTGGGCCTGACTAGAGCCCATCATGGACTGTGGCTCATTTCGCTTGACCTATGAGTAGTAGTGGTCTCCAGAGGAACAATAAGAATCCAGCAATGACTGTCACATGAGATATAAGATAACCATATCCTCACCTACCTCAATCTTTCCAAATGCAAATGTGAGAAATGTCTCCCCCAGAGGCCAACCCAGTAGTGATCCCACCTCCTTGGAACTCTGGAATAAACCAAGACAAAATGTAGTGGAAAGACAAGGAAGGTATTCCAAATGATGCTAACACTAATATTAAAAAGATATGCTTTGACCTGACTTTATTTGCTTTAGCATGCTGCCAAATCACCAGTCTCCTTTGGGCTATTTTCTCAGATTGTTCCTTCTCTCTTTGGATTCTTAACCCTCATCCCTAGGTGTGTATTAAAATCAGCAGGGGATGTTGTTTAAAATGCCTTTGCTACTGGTTTAATTGGCAAGGGGCACAGCCCAGGCATCAGAACCTTCTAAGCACCTCCTAGTTGATTCTAATGTGAAGCCACGGCTGAGGTCCTCCACTCTCACCAGCCTGGCTGCCCTGCTTGAATGCACAAGGGCACCCTTTCCTCTGTGTTTCTCCCCGACCTTGACTGCCAAACTCTGCCAGCCTGGACTTGAACTTGCTTTGGGCTCCACATCCATTCCAGAACAGCTCACTAGGATTTACTTCAGTGCTTTGCACCCTGATGACTAGTGAAAGACACCATGTCCCTGACCTTACTTCCTTCCCAATTGACCACTGTCACAAAGACAGAGGCCAAACTTTTCTAAATTAACTAAACAGATATTGATACCTGTGGAATATTTTTCAAAAGAAATAAATCACCAACAGCCTGCCACTGCCAAGCAATTTACCATTTTGTTTTTCTGTTTCTTCTTAGTCCTATGTATGAGTATAAGTGATTTTTCAAAGAATTTTGATATTGTGAAAGAGTTTTGTATTAGCAACATCTCTCATGATGCAATGTAGTTTTCATGACCCTCACTTTAAATGGCTGTGTAAACTTTCATGGAGATGATTAATCATAATTTCCTTCTCTTTTGTGGGGCACTTGTGTTGCCTCCTATTTGTCGCTGTTAACAAACATGGCTGTGTTGAGGGTCTTGTGGCATCGAGCTTCTTCTGGATCAGGGGCCTGAGCTCTTGTCACACCATTTCATGCTTCACTCTGGGCATGCTTTCTTTGCCACTCACTCACTAACAAGGTAGACCCAAGCAGGATTTCCTTCCATGTCCCTAAATAGGGTCCTCATGGCACTTGAGTAGGACAAGGCTTTCTTGCTTGGGATTTCCCCAAGCAAACCAAGATGGTTTGGAATTTCTCTGGTTCCCATTCACTTCTAATAATGTTCCTTAGTCATTATGACATCCCAAAGCCCCCAGTGGTCTCATGGTGAATTTCTACACATTGCCCACCAGTTTCCATGTTGACTTCTCAGACTGGTCAGAGTTCCTCAGAGGCAAATACCAGGATAGGATGAGTCTTGAGAGTTGGCTCTCACTGCAGAATTTGCTCTGACTGCTACTCAAGCATGAACACTCATTCAAACTCACCTGCCTCCCTCCCCATTATCCTCTGGGTTGGCTTCCAGCCACTTGATTCTATCCCTTATTGCTTAGTAAGAAGATCCTTTCCTTTTTGACCTTTGCTTAATGTTCCACCCATCTGCATCTCCCCTTGCTTCCTCCTCTACTCATATGCAGGTCCCTTTGCAGCCAATGCTCCTCACCCAGAAAAAGCAGAACAGCCATGGATTAAGTTCACAGAGATGGAATCAAGATACTGGAGTGAGAATCCTGCCTGAGGCTGCTTTCCAGCAGCACCACCCTGCACCCTGAGGTGAGCCATGTGAAGCCCATAGGCAGACATGCTCAGGTGCAGAAGGGAATGATGACATTACTGTGATGATGCCTTCTCACAGAGAGTCTGCAGTGTGTAGGGCACCCGGGAAACTATACAGACCTAATAGGAACTCGATAAGAGGTGTGACCCTCCCAGATCATACAGGGTAGGAAAGAGTGACCCCCTTCACAGAGGAAGAACCAGAAGGTCTAGGAGGTTAAGGGACCTGCTCAAAAGTCACCAGGATACTTCACAGATGAAGCCCAGGTGGATTTCCTCCCTAGACAGTGCTTTTCCACCACACTATGCACGTCCTTGTCAAGAACACCTGGAAAGCTGTATGGTACACTCTGTCACTAAATATTTAAGCCATTTTGATGAAAAAGAGTCCTGCCTGGAAATGGAACAGTGTGGGGGAGGTGTGACAAGAAGAGCTCCATGTCTCCATATGAATAAGGACCACCCAGGCCTTGGGTTTTCATATTTGAAGATATACATGCATATTAGAGACAATTAGCTTCATTTGACATATGAAAAGCATAATTTTTGTTTTGTTTGTTTAATTTTGCTTAACATAAACAAAAGCTATGCACCATTGTGGTCTTTGTGAAGCCCAGGCTCTGCTTAGGTCAGTCTTCTTATCAATCAGGATTGCTATCATTTATTGTGTCCTTGGAATTCTCTCATAATTGCAGACTTCAGGCAAACACTGGATTTGCAAAGGTGAAGTTATCGAAAAAGATTTTAAGCCACTCAGATTATGCATAAACACCATTGCTGAATTTAATGAACTGGAGAAAAAGAAAAGTTAATTTGTGCCATGTATAAAGAACAAGCTGGAAAGAGCATGCACGCACACACACAACACACACACACACACACACACACACACACATCCCAAAGCCAAGGATCCTAGTCACTATTCAGTCCTCATGTTCCCCACCACCACTCAACAAAGATATGAAATCGATTGTCATTCTCTCTTTATTTACCAGGGGCAGCACAGGTGGTCTGGCTGACATCAATGTTTATCCAACACAGACAGACTGACACATTGCACCTGAGAAGTCTTTACAAAAAAAGAGCATGTTTATTCACATCTCATTTCCTCCTGGAGAATATTGACCCCAGAGAAAACCATTTCCAGTTTGTAGCTCATAATTGCAAATACTTTTCAAATTTCTATCTGGAATGCAGCAGCTGGAATGGATTGGTTTTCCCCAGGGAATCTGAAGAGTCTATCTCCCACAAAGCTAGAGAAGTAATAAGATGTTGACCGTCAGAACACCCTGCTCAGGTTCTTGGACAAGATTATGGCATCGAAAATTTTCCTTGCAAAAGTCTCAGGCACCTAAAGGAAATGTGACAAATGCTGGCAACTATCAGCATTCTTGCAAACATCCTGCCATCTTCAGAATTCCAGATAACATTCCATAGTTTTTACCTCCTATTCAAATATTGCAAAGTCACAGGGACCCACTGAGGAAAAACTATGCTGGAAATCAACTTCATATGGTCCCCACTGAGTCAAATAGTTAAAGCTAAGATCTAAGGAAGGATAGGCAACCAAGGTAATGATCTTGCCTTCTAGATTGTCCTAAAGAACTAGCATCTGCTCTCCCGGCCTCAGTGATTGTGCAGGCATGGGACTCATAATCCATGCCACATCAGCAAACTTGAAATCTGGGTGTGGCTGGAATCCCTCTCTCAGAAGGAATTGTCATCTCTAAGAATAACCTATGCCTGGAGCTGCCCAGGGCTCTCACTATGGAGAAGCTGCCTGAAGGCAGATTCATGTGGGAACACAGAGCTGAGATGAAGAGGAACCACTTGAGTCCTGAAGACATTGCTGAGCCCCTGAATACAGCCATCCCTGAAACCTGATCTGTCACTCCAAGACACTTATTAATGTGAGCCAATAACTTTCCTTTTTCTTCTGGGGGCACTTAGAGTTACACTTGCATTTATTAGATCCTTGAATAATATACTCCCAGCAATGGAGTATATTGGAGTGCCTCTGAAGGACTGGAGTGCCACTGAAGGACTCCAAGACAATTCAAAATCTGGTCATTCTTCTCTAGTCAAAGATTACAGGCCAGCCAATCAAAGCCCTGAGCTACATCCAAATATACAGCACACATCTACACCAAGTTCACACACTGTGTCTAAACATGTTCAGAACAACTGGTGTCACCTGGGACAACAAGCCACCAGCTGCAACTGGCTTGGCACCTTTTCTCCACTTCACCTTGGAGCCAATGTATACCATGATCAGTGGGTTGAGATAAGAGAAGATCAGAAGCATCAAATCCAACTGCTGAAATACTTTGCCCCCGGCCAAAACACATTCAGAAACATGCTACTTCCAAGCTGCGCTGATACTATGAAAACAGCATGTGGCCACTAATCAGAGGAATGGCTCCCATTAAACCAATACACCAGGAACGTGACAGTTAGCAATACATTGGGGTGTATGATATTTTAAGCATCTAATATAGATTTAAAATCATCTCAAATGAAACAAGTCAGTTCTAACTAGCAAGTTTATAAGTGAGATTTAAATTTCCCTTGACCTTCTTTTTTGAAGGGGTCAGTACTTATTAATTCTGTACATGAGAAAGAAGTTTTGAAAACTCAAATGCCACATATGTGTAAATTGTCGAGAGTAACAAACTGTGGCTGTTATTATCAGTTCTACAGTATCTCCCCAAAGGGTTAAAACCATCAAGTTTGCATTTAGAGATTAACAAACTCCCTCTCCCTCCTCCTATCTCTTTCTGTATTTGTTTTGCATGTCAGTAAATTTTGTCTAGAAGTGAGCACCACTCCAGCAAGATGTCAATTCTCTAACTGTGTCAGGCCATAACCTATCACAACAAACTTCACACCACAGAGAAGTGCTTGAGAATCTGAAAATGAGAACTCAATGCTGGCCGACTTGGTCACATTATAAAAGTTTCTGTTTAATTTTGAGTACATTAATTAAAGGAAATCTACCCACCTACACCAAAGCAGAATCCCTCTATTCAATTCTAAAGGAGAGGAATCATCTCAGAGGCCCATGGTCAGCATTTGTCTGGATTGAGAGGTTGTGTGTGTGTTTAAGAGTCAGTGTGTGTGTTGAGACTGACCTGCTGTTCAATCTCCTCTACAAATAGAATTTCACTTTTATGAGGCTAATCTGGGGACAATGCTCAAAATGGGGCCTCTCTGGTTCAATGAATTTTGTTCCTATCCCTTGGGGACAATCCTCCTATCAGGCACTTATTCACTAGGATGTATCCAAACACACTGTTTTGCTGTTTAAAAAAAACTTGCAAGTATGAATGTCAATATGAGCTTTAAGCAAGCTCATTTCTTTTTGATTAGAGAATTTTTATTGGTGTTTATTTTTGAGGAATTTTTGCTAATCCGCTAAATACATATGGTCTAAATGACTAGTGGAACAGAAGGTAGACATATTTGTTAAGAAAATGAGTATGAAAAAGGCCAGTAACTTAGCCCAGCTTTGATCAAGGGAGGTATGGTTGGAGAGAGAGAGAGAGAGAGAGAGAGAGAGAGAGAGAGAGAGAGAGAGAGAGAATATGAATTACCTGAGAAAATTCTCTAAAGAAAGAGGATTTCCATGGGAGGGGCAGCCTTTTCCTCTATATTCTCAATTTTCCTTGCCTTTTATTTTTAACCCTCCATTCTCCTTTGCAGTTGTATAAAATGGAGCAGGATGCCTATTAGGACACAAAATTCCAGCAGAGCAGGGACTTGGCTCTGTGGGTAAATGACCACGTTTCTCAGTCCCTCCAGCCCAGTCCAATTTCAGTCAAGTTCCACTCTGCAGAGCTTTCTGCCCTCAGAATGACATATTTCTTCATTCGTGCCAACAGTCTGTGCCCACCAAATCTCCAGCACTAACCTTGGCCCCAGGTCACACCTAGGAAGTCACAGTACCTCAGACAAAGCCAGCTTTGGAGGGAGCACCTCTCTTGCCTCCTTCAGATCCCCCTGGACAATAGATGAGTTGAGCCAACTGGCCAGCAAATCAAGTGAAAGCGTGGAAGTTCTGGGGGACTGGCCTCTTCCTTTCTCTAGTATGTGGGCTTCATTCATTGCACACTCTTTAGTGAGAGTGTCTACAGCGCCAAACATCTTGCTAGGTAGGCAGTGAAGTGCACCAGTAAAGAAAACAAAACCTCTGCCCTCGTGGAGCTAACATTCAGGGAAAGAGACAAAGTAAACAATAAAGCAACTATCCCTGTGTTCACCCGTGAGAAGTGCTAACTTTCCAGTGCCTTGGCTTCCTCATCTGCCAGATGGGGTGAATAATGTAATCACAGGAACATTTCCAGGATTAAGTGAGTTAATTCATAGAATACATTTTTATCAGCCTGTGTAGGTGCTCCATAAACCTCACTCATTATTGTGATGATCTCTGTCCTGGCTGCCACACAGCATTCAGGTGACTGTAGCTTAGCAACAATATGTGGCTTCCAGTCTTGTCAAGTGTGCTTGGCATCCATGTACCCAAGCACAACAGTTCGGGGTGAAGATAAATCACTCTTTGTTTAAGCTCAGCAAGTGGAAATGAAACACTGACAATCTTCACCTGGACTGGAAAAATTTCATACAGCATGTGCAACTCATTTTCAGATTAGGAGAAGGAAACCAGAAAGGGTTAGGACCTGATGGAGGGTTTTAGTCAAGATGGCAAGAGCTGCACTGGACCTAACAGAGCCTCTGCAGTGTGGTGAGGCACCAGGACATGATGGATAGGCTTGTGGTCAGAGAGCTTGGGTTTAAATCTTAGTTTGCCACTTCCACAATGCCCTTGGGAAAGTCATTTTCCCCCGCCCTGAGCCTGTGTAACAGACTAAGAGAATTCCTATGTTATGATTTATATCACAATGTTTCTCCAAAGCTCATGCACTCACAGGTGGGGCTTTTGGGAGGGGGGATGATACTCATCAATGGATTAGTGCATTGATCACTTTACAGCTCAGTGTGCTGTAGGGAGGTGAAGCCTGGTCAGAGGAGGCCACTGGGGGCATGGCCTAGAAGGGTCTATCTCTCTCTCTCCTCCCTTGATTTCTCCCTCTCACTCTTCCTCTCCCTCTCTTTCCTGCCACCATCCATGAAGGCACTTTTCCTCTGCCAGGCTGTCCTGCTAGAGCCAGTGGACTATGGACTGAAACCTCTACAAACTATGAGCCAAAATAAGCCTTTCCTCCTCAGAGTTGTGGGTGCTGGGTCTTGTGTCTCAGTGATGAGAAAGTGGCTAAGAAAAACCAAATGCATGTGTCTGGAATATAGTACCTGCTCAACTGATGTAGACCAGATCCTCTGCCTTTCCTAAAAAGCAGAAATGATCAGTGCTGATAATGCAAACACTGAAAGCATTAGTTTCTGCATCCAGGCTTAGATCAGGAAGTAAAAATTTACAGACACAGATTTGAGGGTATTAAGTGGCACATGTCTGAAATTCTACCTATTATGGGAGCTGAAGCCAAGGATCAACTAAGCCAAGGAGTTCAAAGCCTGCCAAGGCAAAAGCACAAGAGCCTGACTCAAGCAAACAAATAAACAAACAGTGTCATGTAAGACCAATAAAGTTCATGAACAAAGTAGACATTTTCTGTAAGCCACCAGAACACAGCTCAAGTCCTCTTCTCTTGGCTAAAGAGGGGTCATGACCTTACCTAAAATACCCCAGTCAGGAGGGAATAAGGACTGCTGCTGACCTCAGGTGTCTCAAGAATCACCACAGAGATAACTGAGAATAAAGCTAAGGTTTTCAGACTCCATGTGGGTGCAAGTATATAAGGGGTAGCATTTGTAACAGAAGATGGAGTAAAAAGAACCCTAGGCCTTGCCTCAGAATGGCTAAATATCATTGAGAGAACACAGAAGATACCTGTTCTGTTTTTGCAGGCATAGTACCTACTACTGAGAGCACCAAAGGGAAGATGAGTGTTCTACTTGTCTTCTGCCATACTGACAGGAAATAGACCAGAATTGCTGCCAAGTCATCTCAGAGAGACACTTTTTTAAATAAACTATAAGAAGAGATAAGCTTGATCAAGATAAGCCAGCTCCACAGTTCTGCCCAAGCAGCACAGACATTTTTATTCATGTTAACTGCCTCTGATTTAACCCAGCAAACAAAGTCACAAGTGCATACACAAAAATTACTGCACTTGATTTTTAATATGACAAGAGTGGCACAAGGCCAAATACCAGCTTTTCTAGTTTCTTTGTGAATCTTCATGAAAACTATAGGTTTTTGTGAGTTTTATAAAATATGCATGCTCAGCAACACACCATCTCTGAGAGGCTAATGGAAAATAAAGGTCCAGCATGGGGAGGAGAACAAACCCACAATCAAGTCCATCTGGGGAAGAGCTCAAAAATGCTTCTAAAATGGAAGTAGGAAAATGCATCTTGGGTGACCTTATGAGATGTCCTGAAGATCTATAGGGAATTCACAGTGGGCCATATGTCCTCATAAACAGACCCAAACATCAACACTTTGGGGATAGGGAAGCTGATTACACTCAAGGTTCTTATCTCCCAGGTACATTTCTTCAGTAAGATATGCTTCAGTTTCCTCACCTGTGAAATAGTTATAATCATTACCTCTGAGGGCCTTATATAGGGTCAAAATGCATTGCAAGCCATGGAGTCTCAAACTTGTGGAAACAGGCATTATACCTCACACATGCAAGGGAATAATTGAAACCACATGAATATTTAAAGTTTTAAAAAACTTGTTACAATAAGACACATTGCCATTAATCACCCTCAAAATACTTTCCATCACTTTGAACATACTAATCCTATCTTTCTTGCCACTTTCTGAAGCTGTTCTGGAAGTCTTGTTTTGTGAGTGTCTTTATGAGGTTGGATCACAAATATGGTGAATGCTGCTGTTCAGTGGCATCAAACAGAAAAGCAGGCTCGTGAAAACATTAAGGTATTGGTACCACTGCCACCAGCACCGGGGAGTAGAGCCACTCCCAGCACTGAGAAGAAGCCTTCCAGACCACCATACCATTGCCCTCAATGCCAAGGAACAGGGCCACCCCCAGCATCAAGTAGGTGAACTGGGCACAGATGATTCCACACCCCCCATTGAAAGGAGAAGACATGTAAACAAGTCTCAAAACCAGATTTCCAGATCACCTAAAGCAACCCCAAAGGGCAATGAGATGGAACATGCTGATACTCAAAACACCTGGACTCTCTCAACTGGCAACAAAAGAGGATCTGGAAAAAATGAAATCAGAAATAATTTCTCAGATAACAGCAGAGATTGTGCCCATAGTGCAAGACATGATTAATAAATCTAGAGGGGACACAGATAAAAAATAGACAAGCTGAGGAACATGATGGGATCCCAACAGGGGAAACAAATGGAACCCATAAAACAGATGCAAACACATTTCCAGGAGATTAAAAACTCCACTGAAAGTCTGTGCAGCAGAATGAGCCAACGTGAGGACAGAATTTCAGATATAAAAGAAAAGATTGCAATTAGTGAACAGGAAAAGAAAAATTTCTTTAAAATAGTAATGGACCATGAGAAATAAATCTAGCAGCAGATGCTAGATGATGCAAAGAAGAAAAACATAAGACTGATTGAAGTCAATGAAGAAACAGGAGAGACTGCAGATGACACAAAAAAACTGTTCACAGAAGTGATGGCAGAAAACGTCCCAAGCAGGGAAAAGAACTTGACATACAGATAAGTGAGGCATATAGGACTCCAAATAGCCTTGATTAAAAAAAAAATAGGCATATAATAGATAAGATTCCAGAAACCCAACAAAAGAACAAAATTCCACAAGCAGTCAGAGAAAAGAAACAAATCACATACAAAGGAAAGCCCATCAGAATCACAGCAGACTTCTCAATGCAAACCATCAAGGCAAGGAGAGCTTGGAGTGATGTACCTCAAGCCCTAAAGGAAAACAGCCCAGACTGATGTACCTTGCAAAATTATCTTTCAAAATTGATGAGGAAATAAGATACTTTCATGACAAAGAGCACCTTAGGAACTTTATGAACACCAAACCAGCACTCCAAAAACTTTTACACAATATCCTAGAAAAAGACAATGACAATAACAACCCCAGGAAGCCCAGCAGAATGAGTCTGTCGGGCATGACAAGAAACTAAATGAAAAGAGGGAGAACCCAACAAAAAGAAAAAGTCATGGCAATGATAAGTCAATATGTATGAGTTATAACCATCAATGTTAATGATCTCAATTCACCAAGCAAAAGAAATAGACTGGCAGAATGGGTCAAGATGCAAGATCCAACAATATGCTGCATACAAGAAACACACTTAATTCAAAAAGAAACTCATAGACTGAAAGTTAAAGGGTGGAAAACAATACTCCATGTGACAGGCACCCCAAAAAAAGGAGGAGTAACTATCCTCTTTGCAGATCAAGTGGATTTCAAACCAACAGTGATTAAGAGAGACAAGGACACTACATCCTTGTAAAAGGAACAATCCAAGAGGAAGAGATGACAATCATAAATATATATGCACCAAACACTAGCAGACCTAACTATATAAAACAAATACTAACACACATGAAAAATCAAATAAGCACTAATACAATAGTAGTGGGGGACTTCAATACACCACTTTCACAAATAGATAGATCAACTAGACAAAAAATAAGTAATGAAATACTAGAACTCAATCAAACTCTTGAACAAATGAATTTAACGGATGTTTACAGAGTCTTCCACCCCACACAATCAGAATACACATTCTTCTCAGGTACACATGGTCATTCTCCAAAAGAGACCACATACTCGCTCATAGAACATGTTTAAGTAAGTACAAAGGAATTGAAGTTATCCTCTGTATATTATCAGACCATAGTGCGATGAAACTGGAGATCAATAGCAAAAGAAAATGCAAGAATTTAATAAACACATGGAAATTGAACAACACACTTCTGAATAACCAATAGGTAACAGAGGAAATTAAAGAAGAAATCAGACAGTTACTTTAATTAAAAGGCAAGGACAATACAACATATAATCTATGGGACACAATGAAAGCAATCTTACAAGGGAAATTCATAGCAGTGAATACTCATAATAGGAAAACAGAACAAGCCCAATTAAACAACCTGATGCTGAACCGCAAGCTTGTAGAAAAAGAAGAACAGGACAAACCGAAAGCTCATACAAGGGAGGAAATTATAAAGATCAGAGGAGAAATCAATGCAATGGAGTCTAAGAGAATGATACAAACAGCAATGAAGCCAAGAGTTGGTTCTTTGGAAGAATCAACAAAATTGACAAACCCTTAGCCAACCTTATCAAGACAAGGAAAGAAAAGACCCAAATTCATGCAATTAGGAATGAAAAGGATGAAATTACAATGGACCCAGCAGAAATCAAAAGGATCATCAAAACCTACTTCGGGAACCTACATGCCAATGAGATGGAAAACACAGAAGAAATGGACAGATTCCTAGATACACATGAATTACCAAAGTTGAACAAAGAAGACCTAAAAATTCTAAACGACCCAACATCAATCAAGGAAATTGAAAACATAATTAAAAACTGACCAACCAAGAAAAGCCCAGGCCCTGATGGCTTCACTGCTGAATTCTATAAGACCATACACTTGAGTGAAATAAATAGGACACGCATGTGTAAATACCGAATAGTTTCTCTAGTGTGAGAACCTGAAAGTGAAAATAAGGACTAAAAGGTATAATAGATAATGTGAAATAGGAAGAAAATGGGCAAAGGGGAAGGGGAAGTTGGAGGGGTAGGGGAAAGGAAAGAAGGGAATGGAATTAATATGAGAAAATGGAAACAAAGTCTTTGTAAATAGGGAGGGATGGAGGGGTTGAAGGGAAATGGGGAAAAAATAAGAACCAAGAGAATGGGGAAAAAATAAGAATCAAGAGAGATTATGTAAACGTGAAAATTTCCAATGATGAATGTCATTATATTGTGTACCTAAAATGTACCAATAAAATTAATTTTTAAAAAATTAAGGTGTGTCTTTATCCACCTTATTCACTAAATCTGGTACCATGTGACCACTGGCTCTTCCTCAAGGTCAAAATGACCAGGAAAGACAAACATTTTAATAAATTCAGGACATTGAGGCACCCACAATACAAAACAAAGACACAAAAACAAGACTTCCAGAACTGCTTCAGAAAGTAGCAAGAACAATGGGATAAGTGTGTTGGAAGCTAGGAGAAGTATTTTGAGGGGAATTAATGGCAATGTGTTTTTTACTGTATTTTTTATTTTAAACATTCACCATATTTTTCAATTATACTGTGATATGAACAGATGATTTTTTTACATTTTCTCTAGCAAAACATGAAATGTGTGCAAAATATACAATAAATACAGCAACAATTCATCTTGGAGCCCCAAACTGTCCCTTCTATTTTACATGAGACAGTACCAAGCTTCATACACTGAGAGAGAAGAGAAATGAATGTGCTACCCAGCTGATACAGAACCAGACTGTTCTAATTAGCTTGCCTGGAAACACAGGCAGCCTAGCAACCAGGTTGTCAAGGGGACACAGAGCCGGTGACCTCTGCCTGCCTGTGGCCCTTCTGGTCCAGACCCCTAACATCCAAGGTCTCTGGTCACATAGAGGTATTTTCTAGGGAAGCCTTCAGTCCCAGAGTGGTGGAAAGATAATGGAACCTTGGGACTTTAATTCTCATTGTCCCACCTGGCAACATTTTGGCTTGGATAAAGTAATTCTACTGGGTGAACTTAATTTTCCTCCTGCATAACATGGAAGGAAGCACCCCTTCCCTAGAATTGCATAGCTTTGTAAATGTAATGTACTTGACATTTTAAAATAATTTAAGACAATAAAAAGGATTTTCCCAGCAATGCTTAGATTTATACAAGAAATAAATGCAGGCCTCCTTTTCAGGAAGCTCTACAAAGCCCTTCCCAACAGACAGGGCCCAGTGGGGGCATTTCTGTCTTCTTTGTCTTCCCCTTTGTGTTGGTCAGATTTCCATTACTGTAACAAATACCTGAAATAATCACCTTATGAAGAGAGATTTTTTTCTGCCTCACAATTTTGGAGGTTTCAGTCCTAGGTTGGTTGGTCCCATTCTGGGGCTGTGGCAAGTTAATACATCATAGCTAGAGTGTATGGCAAAACAAAACCACTCACTGAATGCTCAAAGCAAACCTGCCATAATCCCCTTCAAGGGCACATCTGAAATGACCTAAAGATCTCCCGTTAGACCACCTCTTAAAGTTTCTACCACCTCCAAAGAGTCAAGCTTGGACCCAACCTTTATCATGCAGCATTTGTCGCACATTCCAAATCCAAAGTATCATACCCTGTAAACCAGAAGAAGACAAAAGAGGGAGAAAAGTCTTGGGGCTTCAAAATGAATTTTTGGCACACACATCAAACATTGGCCACCAGTAGGGAAATATAATTATCATAATACATCTTCTCAAAGGTTGGTTTTTACATCTTTGAATTGTTTTAAAATGTGAATTTTGTCCAAATCAAAAAATAACTTGAGAAGTGTAAAAAAGGGAAAGATATTATAGTAAAATCAATATTAGCAAGAGTGAAATTGCAAGACTAGAGGCAATAAAAACCTTTTCCAAGCCAAGACAAAGAGATCACATTGTAAAATTGTAATAAATTACTTTAGTTTTATCACTTGGTAAATTGCTTGAATATTAGTATCATGGAGTCTACATTTCCTTGCAACGAGAGAATGCGTTCGGTTCTTGGCTACAGTGCAAATTGGATTAGGCCAGCACCGTTTCAACAAGGTAATCTTATTAACTTGCACAGGGGCTCATTATTTCAAACAGGCTCCACTCACGCTCCTCTCGGTCTTCACTCCAAGACATCCTTTCTCGTTCAGTGCTACATCCTGGTCCTTCAACGAGGCCATTTATAGATATTGATATTTGAATTTCACATCATTTTCAAATATTAAAAAATATTATTCTTCTTCTGATTCTTTTTTCTGTTTAAAAACTTAACAGCTATTCTTAGCTTACACGGTAAACAAAATAGGCAGTGAGGCAGCTAGAACCCAGGAGACATAGTCTGTAGCCTCTTGCTCTTTGTCTTCAGCATGGTCCCTGCTCAGAACCTCGCAAAAGTATCAAGAGCTAAGTACCCAAACATCTTCTGTCTTTCTTTTCTTTTCTTTTCTTTCCTTTTTTTTTTTCATACTGGCAATCAAACCCTGGGCACTGTGCCACTGAGCTCCATCCCCTGCCCCCTTTTTCATTTTGAGCACCTCAAAATAAAAGTTGCCCACATGAGACTGGAACTTGTAATCCTCCCGCCTCAGCCTCCCAATGTGCTGGGATCACAGGCATGTGCCACCACACCTAGCTTTTTTCTTAACCAGGCTCTGGAGTGGCTAGACTTCCTCACCCTTCTCTGTCATTTTGGCAGGGGACCCTCTTTCTTGCTCGCTTAGAATCAATTCACTTCATGTTGTGCCAAAGCACCCTGGCCTAGATGATGTTGGGGCTTCAATAAAACACTCTGTCCCTAGCTGTCATGGGTCACTGAGGAAACCTCAGATTGGATTAACAATTTTGCCCCACACCTTGGCCCAAGCCCTCACCCCCGTGAATGTTACTGATTCACTGAGGTATAGGAAATAGGACACTGATGGTGGGAGGCAGGGTGTAGAGTTACCCTAAGAAGGAAATGGAAAAATTACAACATAGGCATACCTTGGTATCCATGAGAGGATGGACAGTGGCATCTTCTTCCTCCCATGCATACCAAAGCTCTTTGATGTTCAAGTTCCTTATATGAAATGGCATCACGTATTCTTATAACCTACACACACTCTGTTATATACTGTAAATCACCTCTAGGTTACTTCTAACATCTAATTCAATGTAAGTTCTGGGTAGATAGTTATTATTCTGTCTTGTTTAGTAGATAACGGCAAGAATAAGTTTGCAGTTGTTCGGTATACATGTAAGTTTTAAAATATTTTTGATCTGCAATTGGTTGAATCCATTAATGTAGAACCCACAAAGGGTCAACTATACTTTTCCTTAGAGCAGCCTGGGCTATTACAACTCCCACTCCTCTGGAGGCCTAAGAGAGCTCTGTTGAGTGTGTGGATGTTAGGTTAAAAGTATCCCATTGAATCATATGTCCTGGGGCCACACCCAGGTTGACAGAGGCCCAGAGAACCACAGAGCCATCATCCTGTCATTGTCGTGATCATCATCATCTGGAGCTGTCCAGAGAGTCTACTGTCTCGTCAAACCACAGTATTGCCTTTCCGCAGGGGCCTCTTTCCAGAAGGATAAAAACACACTTATTGGTGGTCCCTGGATACAGGTCACCAAGGAAGGCGACTTCAGTTAACCAAGACAATGAGGGGGTCAACACGCCTTCCATTTGATCATGATGTCACAAAGATAGTATCGACAGAGGTCTGGTGCCAAAGTGCCACGTTTCCTGGGTTATTTTCCTCCAAAACCTTCACTCTCAGTGCCTGTGCCTGTCTCTGAGTTGCAGTGTGAATTCTGTGACCTTGAATTTGATGCAAAATGAGCTTGAGAAATGGTGGTGGTCCCAGTAGCCATGTTCCCTTTGTGGCCAAGGAAAACCCAAACAGCACAACAGAAAACTCTGGGAGAGGCAATATTGGGTTGCGTTTTTTTGTTGTGTATTTGTTCCTTGTTTTCTTTGCTTTTCACTTCAAGATGTACATTGCAGGCTTCATTCTGTACCACACAGAACTTGGAACACAGACTCTGCATACAAAGCCTCTACCCAGGCCCAATTTAGCTCCTGCACATTTGAAAAAAATCTTGCATATTTGGAAACATGATTCACAGAGTTCTGTTTCATTCATTTCTTCTTGAAAGTGGCATTCTTAAAAACCAAAGAAAATGTGTAGAGGAGTAACCAGGATAATAAGGAATTTTAAAGCCACATCATTAAAGAAAAGCTCGAAGGAATGGGGATGTATATTCTGAGAAAGTGAAGGGTGAACTGAAGAATATCATCTTCAAATATCTCAATAGCTGTCACAGAAAAGGGAAATGGAGACGAAGATGCAGGGTTCACTCGGAGGCACGGGAGGCAAGGATGCTAATCTATCAGATTGATAGAGTCTGTTTACTATGTTAAAACTCCCCTTTTATTACTTACCTTAATTTTAAAAGAGAAATAAAATTAAAGGAATGAGTGATAAATATAATATGAACTTTGAAAAATAAGTTCTCACCAGGACTTAGCTTAGCAGGCAAGCTACTCCTGCACTCATACTCCCGCTCCCGCTCTGATTTTATCTGGAGTCAAGAGATACGTAGTTGGATGCTATTGACACTGATTTCTATATGGGGCATTTTTGAATAAGAATTTAAGAGTTTACTTGTGTGCATATGAAGAATCACCATAACTGTGTTAGCTACAAGCTGCATACAGATTCAGGTTTGCTCCAATACATAAGGTGTGCATGCGTTTGAGGCACATGTTCCAAACAGAAAACAACTCCATTTTGCCACCTGCTGCGCAAGCAGAAGGACCAGAGTTCAATCCCCAGTACCAAAAAAAAAGATGTCTCATCTCTTTGGGGCCGGGGATTTAGCTCAATGGTTTCGCCACCTGCTGCGCAAGCACAAGGACCCAACTTCAATCCCTGGCACCAAAAAAAAAGAAAAAGAAAATAACTCCAGTGATTCCAGCGAAAACAAGACTCAGCCTTTCCTCATTTGTCATGTAGCTGTGCTCCTCAAACCTCCAGTGCAAGTTCAGTCATACAAAGAATTCCAAAATTACATCTTTGTACACAGGTTCTTGATCTACATGAACATCTGGGCATGGAAAGCATCCTCCCTGTGAGTTGTTGGATATCCAGCCTTTCTTCCCATCTTCCATACACCAGTAGCCTTCTCCAGTCTCTCCCCTACATTTCCAGACATCCCTGAAAGGGTATAAGAATCCCCCAAGGGAGCCTTTGCAGCAGGAGACAGGCGTGATATCAGCATAGGGATGAGAATGCGTCCACCTTACATACTGCCAGAAAGTGCCATGGCTCTCTACATTTCTTAGCCACTTTATCCCCATAGCAATTCTATGGGGTAAGTTCTTTTATCATATCCATATCATTTTGCTCATATCCAAAATGAAATGTGGAGGCTCCGACAGGCAAAATAACCTGGCCAAGTTCACACAGCTCATGGCAGAATGGGGATTCAATCCGAGCAGCCTGGCCCCATGGCCCAAGCTTGTAACCCTTCAGTGTCCCTCCTCCCAGTGTGAAATCTATGTTCAAATGTTCCTGAGTCACTGGTCACCCAGCTCCACCTTAGGAAGCCACATGCTTGCTGCCTCGGGGACTCTGCCACCATGGGATGAAGAATGTGGGAAATGATTAGAAAGGAAGCTCAGGTAGTATGTAGTATTTTTATTGTCTGGCAATGTACAGGTACCAGCCAGGTGAAGACCTTGGGAGAGAACATTCTAAGCAAAGTCAGCAGACACAAATGTCCTGTGGCTGGTGAGAGCTTCACACAACGAAGGAGTGAAGAGAAGATGCAGAGCTGCAGCCCAGTGAGTGAGGGAGAACCAGGAGGTAGTGTGGAGGAGGGTTGGCTGCCAAATCACCTGGGGTCTCCTTACTCAGGGTGGCACTTTGCACTTCATTCTAACTTTATCTTTCTATGTTGTAATTTCCATCGTAGGACACCAAGCACACATCTCATATCCACAGATCTTGCCTCTTGGGCTGGGGGAGACAGGAGGGCAGACTGTGTGATAGCAATGGGAGGGGCAAGAAGAGGACATGATAGAAGATGGGGATGGGAAAGCCAGGTGTGGTGGCCTTAATCCCTGCTACTCAGAAGGCTGAGGCAGGAGGAGCCCTATCTGGGCAACTTAGCAAGATCCTGTCCTCAAAAATAAAAAGGGCTGGGAATGTAACTCAGTGGGGAGAGCCCTTGGGTTTGATTCCCAGTACCACAAAACAGCAGAGGAGGACGAGAAAGAAGAAGAGGAGGAAGAGGAGACTGGGAGGAAAGAGAAGGTCAGAGGAAAGGGGAAGCATGGCTGATGGCTATGGGAATCGGGGTGGCTTTCTGCCAAGGGCAAACAATAGCATTTTTCCAAGAAGTCATTTAGATCCAGGTGTCTTCTTATGCCACAGGAAGCTTAACTGAACCTGAGGAGTAGGGCTTTCCCATGAGGTTGTTGGGCATCTCTACCATTTCTCACTCACTATACCTGCTGAGATATCATTGTCCACCTTAAATGCATACCTGGCAGCCTGGCATCAAAGCACACCTCCCAAAGGCATCATGAGGATGTTTAACAAATCCTCTCTGACAATGATAGATGAAGGTCTGCTAATATAAGGAAAGGACAAAGCTTGGACACCAGCCTCCAGCCGAGGGATGGGGAGGACTGCTTGAGAAGAGGCAGCTCTTGTCTCCAAAGCCTGCTAGGCTGGGGCTGGTAGCTGAGCAGCCTAGGGACCACCTGCTCCAAGCCTCCAGCCCTGACATCCTTCCTCTGTTGAGAAATTAAATGATATATTAGAATCTTAGCACTTTTATATTCTTAGATGGCACCAGCTCCTCTTCCTGGGAACGTTAAAAGTCCAGAAGATAACTATGATGGTTAACCTTGATCGTCAACTTGGTTGGATTAAGACATGCTATGGGGTGATTGGATTGTGAGGTCCTATTGATAAGTTCATGGTGAATGGGTTATTAGGAGGTGGGACTAGCTGTAGGATGTAGGTCACCAGGGGTGTGACTCTTCTCTTTAAAAAGTATTATCTCCCCTTTCTTGAGCTCTTTCTCTCTGCTTCCTGGCTGTCACGAGGTGAGCAGCTGTCCCCCAGTATGATGTTTCTGCCTTGGAGCCAATTGACCATGGGCTGAAACCTTTGAAACCATGAACAAAAATAAACTTTTCTCCTTTAAATTGTGCATGCCAGATATTTTGTTCCAGCAGAGGATAGGTGACCCATACAACATTGCATTATTTGCAACATAACAGATAAACACAAGACCAAAGTATAGCAAGCACTCCCTCCATCGCAAGCCACAGGAAGATTTTATTCAGAGCCTGGACAGTTCCATTTGAAATGTGATGCATCTATTTAATGTACAAAAGGTACAAAAATAACGTGAGATGTTATGACACCTCAAACCCATGGTAGGATAAGTATGAGTTTTTAAAAATAAATAATTTACTGTTAGCTGATTTTAAGAAAAAGTAGTGTGGATGATACTGATGAGGGATCAGCAAAACTGTTAAGGCCTTTCTTGAATGTCTATAATTCATCTTTAACAGCCTTGGCCTAAAGGAAATGAGGGTTGGAGGTGGGGATGTTTGGGGTCATTAAGGAAGCCACCCAATTATCCCAGTGCATACACAGAGTGGCGCAGATGTTAGTGTCCACACGTCTTCCTAATACGTGGGAGCAGAGTGGATTCTCCTTCAGTTGCAACTCTACTGCCCTCACTTGTGCTTCCTGGCCATCCTTGTGCACTGGACATCATTGTGACTCCTCTAGGTAGGAAACCTGATCCTTTCTGTTGTGTTCCACCCAGAGTACGTGTGCCATAAATGCCTTCCCCTGCACAGCTGGGTATGCAGTGGTCCATGTTACCCTCCTCCTATGCTGACTGGTTGAGCTTGAAAAGTAACTTGCCCTTTCTATGCCTAAATTTTTCATCTGTACAATGGGAATTAAAATACTACCTGCCTCAAAGAATTGTGAGAACTAAACGGGTCTTCATACCCATTAAGATGGCTACTATCAAAAAAATCTAGAAAATAACAAGTGTTAGTGAGGGTGTGGAGAAATCAGACCCTTTGTGCACTGTCAGTCAGAATATACAATGATGCTGCCATTATGAAAAACTGATCACAGCTCTTCAATAAAAAATAGAATTGCTACATGATTTATTAATTCTACTTCTGGGTAAATACCTGAAAGAATAGAAAATAGGGTTTCAAAGACATATGAACACAGCAACATTACTGGCAATAGCTGGTGTGTGGAAGTCACGCAATGTCCACTGAGGAATGAATGGATGAGCAAAGTGTGATCTATGTACACCGTGGAACACCATTCACCTTTAAAAGAAGGAAATTCCCATACCTGCTACAATGTGAAAGAATCTCAAAGACATGCTAAGTGAAATTAGTCAGAAACACAAAAGGCAAATACAGTGTGATCCACATGCATGAGGTTCCTAAGCTGGGAAAACCCATAAAGACAGAAGGCAGTAGGCAGCTGCCAGGGGCTCGGAGCACAGGAGTCCAGGGAGTTAAGTAGGTGATGGACACAGCACTTCAGTTTTACAAGATGCAAAGAGTCATGGAGATGGATGTGAGTGATTGTTGTACAATCTTATGAATGTACACTTCAAAAGGTCAAGATGGTAAATTTTTGTTAGGTGTATTTTATCATAATATAAAAACTCAGCAAAAAAAAAAAAGAAAGTTAAATGAGTTAACATACATGAAGTACATAGACTAGTTCCTGGTTACATCATTACCACTATCCCCATCAACGCCTGCATCCTCATTTTCCACCCAAGAGACAGCATGGCGTTAACGTGGTAAGTGTACCACGTTAATACATACATAAGTCACTCAGTTATACATACACATGATGATCTCATTACTTGCCTATCCCACTAAACTTCATGTCCCCTAACACTGAAACCCTTTTCAGAAGTATACCCTCAAGACTTGCTCAGAGTTTGGCACACCTTAGTTACTTACTTCTGTGGTTTCTATAAAGATTAGGTGATTTCCAAGGGTCCATTGTGATTGAAAGCTTGATCCATAGCATGGTGCTATGGGAGGTGGTGGACCTTTAAGAGGAAGGGCCTATGATGAAATCCTTAGGCCACTGGGGAAGTTCCCTGGAAAGGAACAGTGGGGCCTCAGGCTTTCGCTCTCTTTCTCTGACTTCCTATTTGGCAGTGGAAGCTCTTCTCCACACACAGGCTTTTCCCATGACATGATGCAGCCAAGGGACAGGGGTCCTATGTAAACTAAGCTGACCAGCATCATACCCTTGAACCTCCCAAAATGTAAACTAAATAAAGCTCTTTTTCTTTATAAATAGCCTGTGTCATATATTCCATTATAGTGATAAAAAGCTAACTAGTACACTTACTAAGCTTTGGTTGATATTAGAAGGGAGGGACGGAGGGAGGGAGGGACGGAGGGAGGGAGGGAAGAAAAGAAAGGAAGGAAGACATGCATAAATATACCTCTCCTGAGATCCTGGGAAGTCCCTTTTTGATATAAGGACATTGCAGGGCTTCATCAAACAGGCTTACTCTATTACCTTAATCTCCCTTTCATAAAACATTTAGCATTCTATGGACACTTACCTTCTACGAGAACAATAGAAAGGGTGGTGAGAAGTCAAGCAGAAGCTAAGGCCACCAATGCATATGAAATTGCTCAGCCAGAGAGAATACACAGGATGTTATTTTTGTCCTCAGATGCTTTTGGGCACAGGAGGTTTTTGCCTAATCACATCAAATTTCAGGTCACCAAATGAACATTAAAGACAGGAATTGAGAGTAACTTGCCTTGACCTTTTTAAAAGCAGTGAGGTAGGCCACAACTCCCATTACTTCCAGCAGAACTAGAGGTTGAGCATGTTATTTAAATTTGAAATCAAAGATATTTATCAGATGAAAGGCTCTTAGAGACAAAATGGTATGAACTTCTCATATTATAAATGAGGCTACAGGTCCAGAAAGAAGAAGGTGGACCAATACCTCGAGGATCATTGTGGGTAAAATTGAGATTCAAAGACAAGATTCCTGAGCCCTGGTCTAATGTCATTCCTTTACCTCCTCCTGACTTAGAGATGAAGGTCACTGCCAGGTGCTTCATGAGCCTGCTGGTATGCAAAGGTAAATAGAGTATGTGCCTCACTTGTCCGTGATTAAAGGCAGATATTTGCACTTGCATACCAATGAGCCAGGATTTGAACTTCAATGTGATTTTGGTGCTGCTACTGATTTGGAAACTAATAGGGTAGAACCATGGCCTATTTACTTGCAGAAAGATGACTGTAGACCCCATCAAATGTTAGGAACACTAACTTTTCATACTGGGGTGTCAGGTCATTTTCCTTCTTTGCAATGCTATCTGTCTCATTTTCTGCCAAGCTCTCTGTCCTGGCCAGTTGGGTGTGAATGCTTGTTTATTCCATTTCAAATACATCAGAGGAAGCTGGCCACTTGTAGTGACTCAACAATGTCCAGTCTTGGCATTTCTGTTCAACATAGTACCTCCCCCATGAGTGGTTTCACCATCCTTGATTTCAGTTACCTGTGGCCAACCATGGTCCAAAGATGTTAAATGAAAAACTCTAGGATTAGGAAAAAAATAGTCCATGAGTTTTAAATATTTTGTACAGTATATTATTTTAGTATTAGTTATTGTTATTAATCTCTTACTGTTCTTCATTGATAAAGTAAAGTTTATCATAGATATGTATATATAAGAAAAATTCAGTACTATCAGTGGTTTTAAGTATCCATGGATGCCTCAGAACATACTCCTCATAGAAAAGGAGGAAAAACTTTTGCACCAGTGAGAACAATCAGATTAGAAAAAGGAAACAGGCATCTGAACTAGAAATAAAGGAGTAAAATTATCCATGTGCACAAATGATATGAATCTATATGTAGAAAAACTCTAAAAGCTGTACACACACACACACACACACACACACACACACACACACGACCTGTTAGAAGTTATCAAGGAGGGCTAGGGATTTAGCTCAGTGGTGCAGTGCCTGGCTTACAAGTGCAAGGTCCTGAGTTCAATCCCCAGTACCAAAAAAGAAGAGTAATCAAGGAATTTAGCAAAGTTGTAGGTAAAAAATCAATTGCACAATTATACTAATGATAAACTTTCTGGAAAAAAATCAAGAAGATAATTCTATTTATGATAGTACCGAAAAGAATAAAGTACTTAGGAATAAATTTAACCAAGGAGATGAAAAATTATGCACTGAAAACTATAAAATATCAATGGAATAAATTGAAGACACATAAATAGAAAGATATACTATGTTCATGGTTTTGAAAGAATATTGTTAAAATATCTATCCTACCAAAAACTATGTACAGATTCAATGTATTTCCTGTCAAAATTCCAGGAGAAGTTTTCACACATATCAAAAATCAATTTTAAAATTCACATGAAATCACAAAAATAAACCAAATAAAGACAAAGTTGGAGACATCAAACTTCCTGACTTTAAGTTAAATTACGAACTCTAGTAATCAAAACAGCATGGCACCAGCATAAAAATAGACACAGCCCAAAGGCAGAGAACAGAGAGCTCAAAAGTAACCCAAGGTACATATAATCAACTATTGTTAGCAAATGTACCAAGAAGATGCAATGGAAAAAGAATAGTTTCTTTAATAGATAATGTTAGTAAAATTGGATATCCATACACAAAAGAATAAAACTGAACCCAAATATTACACAAAAATCAATTCCAAATGGGTTACAGATAAACATAAGACTTGAAACCATAAAACTCTTAGAAAAAAAAAAAAACACAGGAGGAAAGCTTTTTGACATTACCCTTGGTGACAGTTTTTTGGCTGTCACACCAAAGGGCCAGACAACAAAAGCAAAAATAAACAAGAGGGACTGTGTCAGCCATCACCAAAATAACTGAGGTAATTAAGTTACATAGGGTGATCAAAATATACAGTGAATGTTCAAATTATAAAAATGGATTACAGTAAAAGACACATTTCTATTAATCCTTTTCAAAATACTCCCCCTTGAGTGTCTTTACAAGATGTGGTCAAAAAGTTGGTGGGTGCAGTTGCTGATGCCATACAATGGAAAGGCAGACATAAATGCAAGAGTCTTCATCAACCTTATTCACCAGATAAGCCATATAGTGGCACATATGGTGGCTTCTGGTTCTTCCCCAAAGTCAAAATAGACATGAGAAGCAAACTTTTTGGATCAAATCAAGACAGCCAGGACAGCACAAATAAAGACACTCATGAAAGAGGACTTCCAGAACTGCTTCAGAAAATAGCAAGAACGACAGGATAAGTGTTTGAAGCAAGGGGGAGGAATTTGAGGCGGATTCATGGCAATGTGCCTTTTACTATAATTGTGTTTAATTTAAACATTCACCATATTTTTCTACCACATAGTACAAGAGAAAAGGTTTATTTAGCTCACAGTTGTGCTGTGTCCAGTCCAAGATCTAGCAGACCTACTGTTTTAGGCCTCTGGTGAGGTGTCTGTGGCAGTGTCAGAAGTGCACAGTGGAGCAGACTGCTCACCTCATGAGCAAGAGAGAAAGAGTGAGAGACCACAATCCCGTCAAGAGCCCCGCCCAGTGACCCAACAACCTAACAGCCTCTGATTAGACCCACCTCCTAAAGGGTCCATGGCCTCCCAGGGACCAGGTTTCTAGCACGGGGACCTTCAGCGAACATTTATCCAAACACTAACAGGAAATGAAAGGCTTCTGCCCAGCAAAGGAAACAACTACCAAAATGGTAAGGCAGCCCATGGATTGGAAAAAAGTATTTACAAACCATGTATCTGATAAGGAGTTAACATCCAAAATACATAAGGATCTCACATAACTCAATAGCAAAAGCAAACAAAAAAATCTGACTTTCAAATGCTCGACATTACTAATGATCAGAAAAATGCAAATCAGAACCACAGTAAGATGTAACCTCACATGCCTTCAGTTAATTATCACAAAGAGAAAACAAATGTGGTCAAGGGTGTAGAGAAAAAGGAATCCTATATACTTTTGGTAAGAATATAAATTAGTGTAGCCATTGTGGAAAAAATGATGGATGTTCCTTAAGAAATTAAAAAATTGAGGGCCGGGAATTTAGCTCAGGGGCACTGCGCCTGCCTCACAAGCACAAGGTCCTAGAGTTCGATCCCCAGTACCAGAAAAAAAAAAAGAAATTGAAAAATTGAACTACCTTTTGACCCAAAAATTCCTCCTCTGGGTTTATACCCAAAGGAAATGAAATCAGCATTTCATAGGAACATCTAGATTTCCATGTTCATTGCAGTATTAACCAAGATATAGAAATAATCTGTCTATGAATGAATGAATGGATAAAAGCACTATGGCTTACATACAATGGAATGCTATTCAGTCTTTAAAAAGAAGACCCTCACATTGGCGACCACATGGATGAAACTAGGGGGCAGAGTGCTAAGTGAAACGTTAAATGAAAATGCTGCATGATTGTGGAATCTTTAAAAATCGCTACTGCTTTAATAATCTATGATGCTGCATTATATGTAGAATCTTTAAAAAGTTAAATACTAAGAAATAGAGGATAGAATGAATGTTAATTATGATAGTTTAGGAGGAATGGACAAAGTCTACAAAGTTGCATTATGTTGGATAAATAAGTCTAGAAATGTATTTTACAACATGAAGTTTATAGTTATATTGTATTTATTATATTCTGAAAATTTGCTAAGAGATTAGATTTTAGGTGTTCTTACCACTAAGAAAAGGGCCATTATGTGGGTGATGGATATTAATTTACCTCACTGCGGTAAGCATTTCATTTGTATATGTATATTAAAATATCATGTGGTACACCTTAAATATACACAGCATAAATAATAAAGAAACTTGCTTACTGCTACATAATTATAGGATTACAGTAATAAAAATAGCAATTTAATCACTTTTGAGCACAAAACATGGTCTAGGGCTTGTGTTAAGTGCTTATGTACATTCTCTCACTTATTCTATATAATATGAGGGTGTGATAAAAAATATCATGAATATTTAATGTCTTTTTTAATAATTACAGTAAGACATATTGCCATTAATTCCCTCAAAATACTCCCTTTTTTATGTTTCATTTTGAGACAAGTTCTCACTAAGTCGCTAAACCTGCCTAGGCTGGGCTCAAACTTGCCATCCTCCTGCCTCAGCCTCCCAAAGTGCTACAATTACAGGTGTGCACCACCACACCTAACCTCTCAGATTCTCTTCCTTAGTTTTTCCCAAGTCTGTTTTGCTATTTTGTTACCATCACTTGTTCTTGTGCCAGGACTCTTGCAAGAGCTGCCTAACACCCTCTCTGCATCCCAAATACCTATTCTACTATCTACTCAACTCAGGCGTGATTACTTTTATTTTATTTTTAAAAGTCAATTTGTTATTTGAGTATAATACTGTGCACAAAAGCACAGGTACCCTAAGGGACCCAATTGGTGAGCTCTCACACAGTGAACACACCCTCGGGGCCAGCCAGGACCAAGAACTGGACCCTCATCACAACCCACAGGCAACCCTGGCCACACCGCTCCCAGGTCACTAACAACATCAGCTGCAGTGCTCCATTCTATAATGATACCACAGCTTTTGTTCACTCATTTCTCTGCTGATAGATATTTGAGTTATTTCTAGTTTGGGCTAAAATTAGTAGTGCTGGTATTGATGTTGTACATTTTTTCTTCCTGTGCTGGGTGACCCAAGGCTTCACATGTGCTAGGCAAGTGCTTGTCACTGAGTTGCATCCCAGACCATCACTGTACTTTGTTCTGCATCATGTACTGGTATTTACATACATGTATTCTGGAGATCCTACATATGCCTTTTGGATGGGTGTTTGATACGTTTGGACACTGTCAGACAGTTGTATCAATTTGCACTGTGACCAGCAGTGTGTGATTCTCAACATTCTCAATATTAAACATCACCTGTCATTTTCAGTTTAGCCCTTCTGGTGCAGGTATAGTTGTATAGCATGTGGATTTAATTTGCATTTTCCTGATTCCTAATGAAGCTGAACTTGGGTTGTGGTTTTCCTTCACTATTTTTTGTCTTGCTTTGTTTTTGACTATAGTATTTAGTTGGTGAGGTGAATGCTAACAACCTTTCCCATTTTTTCTGTTAAGCTGCCTGCTTTTCTATTATTAATAGGTAAGGGTCTTTCCATTTTATGAAAATGAGTCCTTTGTTAGATATATGCATTGCAAATACTGCATCTTTTTTCATTCCGAGATCTCCATTTTACTTCCTTAATGGAACCTGTGAGAACAGAAGTTCTGGGTTTTACTGTAGACCAATTTGCAATCCCTCTTCCTTTTCTGGTCAGAGCTTTTTGTATCCTGTTGGAAGTAATTTTGCCCACCCTCAGATCATGAAGTTGCTTTCCTATATTTTCCTCCAAAAGGATTTTTTGGTTTTGCTTTTGTTTCTGTTTGGTTTTGTTTGCATTTCCTTTCACAATTAGGCTACAATCCACCTGTCATCTTTTTTATATGAACATCCCACTGATCCAGCAATATGCACTGGGGAAAAAAAACCTTTCACCACTACACTGTCTTAATTACTAATTATGTATTTCTGTTTTCAATAGGTCTTGGTATTCGGGGGAAGAGATGCAACTCCCAAACCTGCTAGATATTTAAAACGCGAGTTCATGTTCTCTAAAATCAAAGAATAAATTCTAGGAAAAATGGAGGTTAAGAGTAGGAAAAATTATTGAAAGAAAGAAAGCATCTGTCTAAGAGAGACAGAGGGGGGACCAGAAAGTGGGTTGCCTGCTCACCCCACCTTTCAAAGATGCTTTATACAACAAATCCATGTGGTGAGATGGGTACAAAGTGGGACCAAACTATAAGACCCAATGGAAATTTATAAGGTGGACATGAGGTGGGACAAAACCATGATCAACCAATAAGATTACAATACAGTCACACAGGTAATATTGGTTAAATGGGGATCAAATGGGAAAACAAGTTACATACAAGGAATTTCCCATTTAGAATATCCATCACTGCTATCTATCCCCACGGGAAGTAGTGCCTCCTCTTTTTATAATGCTAACCAGTGAATATGGCTCAGGTGTTCTCCATGTTGGCTCCTTGCTGTGTTGGCTCCTGGAGGGCTGGCACCTTGAGGACTGAGACCTTGAGGGCTGGAGCCTTAAGGGAGGCCCCGTCTAACTGCCTACAAGATATCTAATTAACTTACTTATCAACAATATTGGTATCAGGTAATGTAAATTCTTTACCTATTTTTTCTATTTTTAGGTTGCTTTGCAAAGTCTTTCCTCTTTTCATTTCCATACAGATTTTAGAATCAGCTTGAAATGTTCTGCTCCTGAAGACATCAGGGGTTTAATTGGAATAACTTGAATCTATAGATCAGTTTAGGGAAATGGTATTTTCACAATGTTGTGTTTTCTGATCCACAAATATGATGAATTGATGCATTCATCTGTCCTCCTTAATTTCTTTCAATCATGTTTCACAGTTTTCAGAAGAATTTATTGATAGATTTTCCTCTGATTTAGGGTGGCTGCTATATATAAAAAAGCTACCTTCTTCTTCCCAACATGGCCCTACTCCCACCAAAAGAGTAACCTAATACTTCCTCTCCTCCTAACAGCTAGTGACATCATAGGCTCCTCCAGTCCCTAGCCACTACCTCACTCAAGCCCACCCCAGCTCCTACAAGCCCCACCCCAGTTCCTATAAAAAGTGCTCCCTGCCCCAGCCATATTGCTTTTTGTCTCTCCTTTGTTCAGAGACAGCCTGGCAGATCATCCCTACAATAAAGGCTTGTTGTGGCCTGGTCTGGTCTTGGTTTTGGGCTCTTTTACCTGACATATTTGGTGCCAAAACCCAGGAGGTAGGCATTTGATTAAGTGATAATTCCCCATGGATTGGGGTCAATTGGCCTTTCAGCCACCTCCTCCAGACCACATCTGCTGAGCCAGGACCTTCTTGGGGTTTTCTGCCTTTGCCATTGCTGACTACCCATCCACACTGGTCACCAGTCTCTGGGTGAATAGGCAGTTCTGCCTTCCTCTCATTGGGTCCTCTGTTTCATTCTCATTCTCTCCCTCTGGGGACTTCTCAGAAATCCAAGCTCTTGGTCAGAGACCCCTCAGCTGCTGGGCTCAGGACTGCGCTCCTGGGGGATGTCCCATTGGCCTAGCTCTTCTCATTCTCTCCCTCCAGGAGACTCACTCGGAGACTGTCAGAGCAGACAAGGACACTTCTCTCTTTTGTCCTTCTCCCAAGGAGCTAGCCTCCTCCTCATCCAATAAAGCATGGGAGCCCAACAATCCAACAGCCCCCTCGACACCTCTAGGCTGCCTCCTGCCACAATTCAGGCCCCTTAGATTGTTGGGACCAGACTTTAAGCCAAAAAGAGTTGTTTTCTATTGTAATCAGGTTTGGCCTCAGTACAAATTAGACAGTGGGTCTCAATGGCCTGAAAATGACACTTTTGATTTTCACATATTGAGTGATTTGCACAATATCTGTCAATGCAATGGCAAATGGTCAGAAATTCCCTACCTACAAGCCTTCTTCTACCTGTGCTCTCAACCCTGCATCTGTCAAACCTGTTCACCTTCTCAGGTACTTCTAGCCCAAATTCTGTTGCCCACCCCTCCCAATTCCACTCTTCCTGACTCTGATGCGTTCGATCCAGCTGATCACTCACTGCTCACAGTTCCCCCACCTTATAACCCTGTAAGCTCTTCTTCCATCTCTTCTGGTGCTTCTTCACCTCCACCATGTTGTGACCCTCCCTTGCCTCCTCCCTCATCTCTGCCATCTTGAATTTCCCACCCCACACTCATTCTCGCTACCCCACCCTTCCAAAATCAGCCCCAGCCACACAGATGCCTCTCTGAGAGGTTACCGGGACTGAGGGCATTGTCAGAGTACGTGTCCCCTTCTCTTTCTCTGATCTTTCTCAAATTGAAAAATGCTTAGGCTCCTTCTTCTCTGATCCTGATGTCTATATCAAAGAATTTTGCTACTTTACTCAGTCCTATGATATCACCTGGTGGGATATTTACATGATTCTCTCAACCACTCTCTCCCCCAGAGGAAAGCCAGAGGGTCTAAAAGACAGCCCAGGCAGCAGCTGATGGTTTCCACACCACAGACCCAACCAAGCTAGTAGGCACACAGGCAGTACCAGATACCGAACCTGACTGGACTTACCAGGATGGTGACCCTGGCAGAGATCTCTGGGACTATATGATTGTCTCGGAGAAGGCTTAAAGAGGATTTCACAAAAGACAGTTAATTTTGATAAGATCAGAGAGATAACTCAGGGACCTCAAAAAAATCCAGCACAGTTTCTTTCTAGATTGGCTGATGCCCTTCAAAATTATACCAAAATTGATCCTACCTCCCAGGCTGACATGATCATCATTAACACTCACTTTATCTCTCAGTCAGCCCCTGATATTAAGAGAAAGCTAAAAAAGGTTAAAGAGGGTTGAGCAGGGCTTGCACTCAGATTTTAAAAACTGAAAAAAAAAAGTAAGTGATGGATTAAAAACAGCTAGAAAATCTCTGAAGAACATAAAACAAACTAGTGAGAAAAAAACACTCCTGACTTTAAAAGCCAAGGCAAGCACTATGTTATCCCAAAACAAAGCCAGAGAAACTGCAACTGTGCTCTACCAGACATGAAGATATTTTACAAGAAAAATCAAGTTACAAATTTTAGCTAATTGATAAATGTATTTGTTTCAATTTGAGTTGATGTTTAATTGGTGTGCTTAAAATACTTCTTGTGCATTGTAAATTCTTGAATTGAATTCTTGAATAGGATTAACTTGCTCTTTTCTGTACTTTGTTGATGGAAAACTCAAGGTTACTACTGTTGACAACCAGTCAAATTTTAACATGTAACAATCTGAGAACAGAAAAAAAGAAACACCTTAAAATTTTAACAGCTAAATACAAGTTTGCTATAGAAGGTTTATAGTGAGTCGGAGGAAAAATATTTAAAAAGCTATAAGTAAAAGAGGTATAGTTTTGATATGAAAGGATTTTGTATGTTTGACTTATTAGAAGGACCAGACCAAAAGGCCTAGGTACATCAAGAAGATGTGCAGAAGTGATTTATCAAGGAAATATGTACGTTTGCTTGTTGGTTTCAAGTTTGTTATAAAAGGTTTACAGGAATAGAGTTTTCATTTCTTCTGATTCTAATTCTACAAGAGATCTCTGTTAATTGACTTACAAAAGTTTTGACTATTCTTATTTATAATTATAAATCTAAAACTTATAAAGAGATATTATAATTCCATTGGGCTAAATATATTTGAGTACACTCTAGTTTTATAAATTGTCTTATATGTTTGTTTTTTGTCCAATCATACAGCTGTTTTGTTTATAGATAAAGGTTATTAAGTTCAAGGTATGCTCCCCTTGGTAAACAAAGGAGTGACCACATAGAAATATTTTCCAGTTTTTGTTCACTAGGGGGACCTCAACCGTTTTCAGTCTTACAACAGACTGACCCAATAGTTTTCATAACCTTATAAAAGACTTACATTGTTAATATTACTTAAATGTATTATTGTACTATGATTACATCAGTTGTCATCAAAGAGATAAATTCTAAATATGTTACTACGGTATGTTCACACTGGTCATTTTCAAAGGACTAAATTTCCTGTAAAAAACAATAATAACAAGGTTTTATTTTTTTCTGGTGTACTAAATATATTTATACTTTCTGACTATGCAGGTTTTCTAATATGTTGTTTATGTAATAACCTCTTTTTGATTCAAATATTTTATCTTTTTCATACACTCCAGCTATTTATGATAACACGTACATTTATGGGCTGAGATATTTTCTTTAGATGGTATCCTATCAAAAGATAATAATTTAGATGAAAATGTTTGGTGTTTTTTAAAAATTAGTATGATTAACAATGGCTATTTTATATCAAGATGGACATTTAAATGTGTTGCAAAGGTAAAGTCATCATAATTGTCATGTTAAAATATTATCTGTGGCTCTTTTTCTGTTAATATTCTATAGGAATTCAACTACTAGAATAACCATGACTGATAACAGTAACAGTTCTCTATATTTTAAATTCCAAAATGCTTGCTATTCAGGTAAAATTGTAATAGTTAAATTCATTACTCTTGTTACAATGCTAATGCTCTTGACCTTCTCTTCAGGGTGTTCAACAACTAAAGTTTGGAGACCAAAACTAGAAAAGTAACCGTGCTATGAGGACAGCCAATATTTTGGCCCTGGCCCCTCAAGGTCAACAAAAATCCAGGAAATGAAGGAACCTTCTCTACAGGGTCCTATACCTTTGGGAAGTCACTCAACCTCCTGAACAGGGAGATTGCTGGGCACCAGAGGACAATGTACCGAGTGCCAAAGGAGGATCACCAGGAAAAAATCTCCTATGCTTTCAGTGAAAACAACTTGGTCAAGTAAGGCCATGACCCATCCTGATGGCTGACACTGATGGAGGAGCAGAGAGGCTCTATGCATGGTTCCAAAGTAATGGCCTGGGGAGACTTAACTGACCTTGATAGATAGCAAGAGGTTTACATTGATTGACACAGATCTCACTTTAACTTGGTCTTAAACACCCTGCAGAAAAAAATAACCAGAAGAGGTATAAATTAATGACATAATAATAATGCTAGATTTCAGATAAATTAAGACATAGCCCATCCATAAAAATCTATTGGTTCACTCATGATACAGCCATTTTTAAAAAAACAGAAAAACCAAACTTAGGGGACTAAATAGAAGGGGAAAATCATTAATTAGCTATAAGTGTGTATAGATTCTTTTCAGAGAAATTAAAACAAGCTCTTTGCAGGTGTCCTATTCTAGAAACCATTGGTCTCTAGATCTCTCTTTTTAAAAGATAAGTATTTTTCTGATTCTGTGATAACTAATTAACTACTGTGTAGTGATCAAAAAAAATACATAAAGTAAGAGTACTGGGGAGAAGATCACCTGCTTGTCAGCCACAGTCAGGATAAGTTCTATACTGAGCAGCTACAAGATTTATTTCTTTTAACTATCAACCTAAAATGTGTGTTTCCATGGCCTTGAATTTAAAGGACTAGTCAGATTCATAGCAACACTGCACTCATTGGTATGTTGGCCTCCAAAACATATAAATTGTGTTTATCACTTTTCCACTCTCTCTCAGAGCAAAGACATGACACATAGGCCCTTAGATCATGAGTTGTGATCTCTTACTTCTATAACAGTCTCTTACTTCTATAACAGGTGAGCCCCTAAACATCCAGCTGTCTCTGTAAGACCTATGTAAATAATGAGAGAAATTACACGTCAAATGAGGGAAAGACTTAAGACTCAATGGGCCAGATATGCCCCCCAAGGAACTAATCAATGGTGGGATACATTTGGTTCCTGGAGCTCATGGCTTCCCTGGCCATTACCACTCTTGGGACCCTTCAGTATTATCTGTCTGATCCTCTACTTTGGACTGTACTTGTTTTGCTGTTTTCAAAATTTCTTGCAGGAATGCATGAGGGCATTTACCAACCAGACAGTCACAGAGTTCATCATGGCGGGGTACCAGCCACTGCAGAAGAGGGAAAAAGCCACCACCTAGTGCTGACCCCATCAGATCCAGGTTTAGCCCTAACCTTTGCCCCTTTGTCAGCTTGAAGCAGCTCTAGAAGGAGAGACCTTCACCCAACAACCATAAAACAAGAGCCTGAAATGATAGATTTCCCTCCAATTTAGGGTGGCAGTTATATATAATAGCTACCTTTTTCTTCCCAACATGCCCCTACTCCCACCAAAAGAGTAACCTAACACTTCCTCTCCTCCTAAGAGTGATGTCACAGGCTCCTCCAGTCCCTAGTCCCTACCTCACTCAACCCCACCCCACGTCCTATAAAAAGCACTCCCTGTCCTGGCCATATTGCTTTTTGTCTCCCCTTTGTTCAAAGGCAGCCCAGCAGATGTCCCTACAAAAAGCCTTGTGGCCTGGTCTGGTCTTGGTTTTTGGCTCTTTTACCTGGCACTTACATTAGATCTATGCCCAAATATGTAGGGTTTTTTTTTCTTAAATTCTTTCATTGGTACATTTTAGGTATACAACACATTTACATTTCTCATTGGGAACTTGTACCTTTACATGATGCATCTTGGTTCTTATTTTTTCCCCATT
>NW_004624764.1:483864-531486 GCF_000247695.1 Heterocephalus glaber | reverse complement strand
AGAGTGTTCCATCTCATTTCCCTTTGGGGTTGCTGTAGGTGATCTGGAAGTCTGGTTTTGAGACTTATTTACATGTCTTCTCATTTTCACTGGGGGAGGGGCATGCAGTGCTACTGGGCACATGGCTGACCTCCTCTGAACTGGGAGAGTTGGGACAGGGGCCGGGAGTGGCAGGATGGACTGTGGCCCAGAACCCCCTTCCTCTGGGCCAGGAGCAGTCGGACAAGGGTTCAGAAGTCCCTTCCTCTGGGCTGGAAGCATTGGGACAGATGGCGGCCCAAAAGCCCTTTCCTCTGGGCTGGGAGTTGTAGGTTTTTAATCTATTATAAATACATTTTAATTAAAAATTTACTTTATTGGTGCTAGCATATAATTTTTGTTGTCCTATATCCAGTAAACTTGCCAAGTTTATATATTTGTTCTAAATTTGTATATAGTTTCTTTTCTTTTGGATTTTCTACATTTTTCACCTGTAAATTATGAGGTATTTTTTTCCCAATCATTATGACTTTCAACTCTTTTTCCTGCCTTATTGCATTGTAGGATTCACAGAGAATAGTAATATGGGAAATCTTGTTTTATTCAAGGTCTTGAAGGAAAATGTTTCACTGTGAAGTCTGATATTTGTAGGCTTTTTGTAGATATTTATTGGATTAACGGAGTGCTCTCTAATTTTTCAGCACCATGTCCTTTTCAAGCAGGACACTGATTATGCTGCTCCCTCCGCAGAGATTTTCCTGGTGCCCACAAGGGTCTCTAGAGCCTCCTCTATAAGCTTTGTGCTCCTCACTCTCTACCCTCCAATGGCAATTGCTCCCAGTTTCTTAAGCAGGCCCTACTTCCCCCACCAGAATTCCAGTGTGTGCTGTTCCACACCCTGGTCCTCACAGCACTTTCTTCACACAGCCTTCTCCTTGTTGAACTTTCTCACCTTTTGCACCTCTGCCTAGGGGTGACCTGCTCAGGGGCAGCCTTTGTGGATCACCATCCTACCTGCACAGTCAGGCTCAGTCCTCACAGAACCACCTGCCTTTCTCTTAGAGCTCTCATTCCTTCCAGTACTGCAGACATTTTAGGAGCAAATTTCTTTTGTTCCCTATTGTAACCCCTGGCTCCAGCACAGCACCCAGCTCCAGGCAAGGTAGAAATCTATAAATAATTGTTGAATGAGTGAACTTAACTCATTTTAGTCTCTCTTGGTCTCAGTTCCCACAACCATAAAATCAGCTTTGTTTCTTTTACATTTGATGTTACAGTTCTGACTGGAGAAAAGAATTAGTGCAAAAGAGATGAGGCAACATTTGACAAATATGAGTCATTCTTCTCTACTTCTCTGGTCTCATTGGCTCTGCTGAATATTAAAACACAAAAGCCCACTGGGATGCTTTTGTAACTGTGACCATTTATTTTTTTAATTTTTATTGCTATGTTAGCAGTACATAATGATTACATTCAACATGGGGAGTTTGTGTATGTACATAATACATCTTAATTCTTTCTACATCCCCTTTCTCTCCTTTCCCTCTTGCTCTTTCCCCTCTCCTTCCCATTTATAACAGATCTTTCTCCCTATCTCCTATTATCTGTCTTTTATTTTGCTGTTTAATTTATTTACACTGTGGGTTTCACTCCTTGAAGCAAATGGCAGGCTCGGTGCACAGGATAGTTTCATCATCAGAGATGCAGCGCCCCAGATGAGAGCCTGACAGCACACTTGGTTCCCCTGTTCCAGAAGAGAAGTCATATTAACTGCCCTGTCGTGGAGTTTTCTGACTATTCAGAAACCAAATCCATTAAACATCATCCAGGAAGAGTTCTTTTCAACAGTGAAATGAGGTCCTTTGATGGATGCCATCTCAGACAACCACAGATGAATTGGAAGATAAATGTTTGCATCACAAAAAGAATCATTTGTAAAATAAAATAGCTCTAAGTTTTAAATTCACCCAGTGTGCTTATTAAAGAGATTGACATAGAATTATGACTCCATTTTTTAAACAGTCATTTGTACGCATCAGTTCAACTTCTTTATAAAGCAAGATAAGTCAAAATGCTCTAGCCCTTCCCCTGCCCTCACAGTTCCTCTTGGTTTGGTTTTCATAACCTAGTCACTCTCTGAAATGACCAAGTTTATTATTTGGTCATTTATTTTGTTTTTAATTTGTCTAAACCAACAAAAGTGAAAGTTTTATGAAGACTGGGATCTCATCTGCTCTGTTTGTCACTACGTCCCAGGACCTAGCTCAGAGCCTGGATGATAGTTGTCAATTGTTACATGTTCATTCCAAGAATAATCCAAATGACTACCATTTTCTGTAGACTCAGAAAAAATAATGCCAGACTAGAGATAACTACACATTGGAAATTATTATGGAATAATTCACTTACTTCTAAAATAAACATTTAATAATTTAATGCCTACTAAAACATTTTTTAAGTTAACTGCCTTTCCTTCATTAGCTTCTGAAACCTGGTTGTGCGTATATACAACAGCCCAGAAGGAAGAGCATAAACATTCCATTGTCATGTATGCCCCATGTGCAGCCCATGTTCCCTGCAGCTTCCCCCACTCCCATGCTGCCTTGACTCAGACCCAGGCTGATGGAGCACTTTTTCTGCCACTTTTTCCTCTCATCCCTTGTAGAGGGAAAAGAGCATATTATAGCCATGGATTGGCTTTGACACAGCCCTAGTGACTTCTCTTCACATTGCCTTAGCCAACACAAGTCACAGTACCAAACCTACAGCTACTAGAGCAGAGCAGCCCTTCAGGAAGAGAATTGGAATATCTGGTCGACCAGTTATGCACTCAGCCACACTCCATTTTCAGCTGTGAGAATTGATGAGAGCAGGGATGATTGAAAATTCCAGGTCCAAACTCAAAAAGAAAAATAAGTAAGAACTGTTCACATTTTACCTTGGAAAGCCACGAGGGATCACACTCAGACAACTGTGAATTTACACAGAAGTCCAGAACAGCTGAGCTGATTTTTTTCCTCTGGTACTTTCAGAACCAGCCCTCTGGTGGCCATCCTGCCCACCCCCAATCAAGAGGCAGTGTCAGTAAGGGAATTGCTCATTAATCCCCCAACCCCTGCCTGCCCTCTTCCTCAGGAGCTTGCAGCCCCTCCTGGAGGTTTTCTTTTTACCTTCTTAGGCAATTTGCCTCTGATAGAGAGCAGAACTGTGGAATCTCCTAGCCTTTAATTCCCAGTGACATTACCTCAAGGCAGGCTGATTTGGCAACAGCAGCCAGGCTTTAGGAGTAACCTTTCAGCAAGAGGTACTCTTCTGAGCCACCACTTTCAGCAAATTGTTCCCTCCTCCCATGACTCACTACTTAAAAGGAGAAATTTTCAGGCACTAAGAAGTGATAACAGTAGAAAGGAGCAAAGACAGGAGATTTTTGAGGCTCCCAACTTCAGTCTGTATAAGTGGAAATGGAAGAGATGACTTGGGAAGCTTTCTATAGAACAATTTGGGTGGGGAAAAAAAAAAGATGTACAAATACAGAAACATTCATGGATCGTCTGCTGTGTTCAGTGAAGTGCTGTATTATGCCCTGAAACAGCTCTAAAAGACACAGCCCAAGTATTGAGATATTGCCAGTCTACTAGGGAGACAAATATTTTCCATGAAATGTATCAAGTCAGGTTATTCTAAAAACAAACAAGATGATCACATATCCGGCCTGGGACCATTTGGGAGATAAGGATGAATGGGGGTGAGCTGGGTGACCCAAAGTTAGTCAGTGGGTCATAGGAGTGGGTAGAAATGGGAGAGTTGATGGGGAAAAGGCATCAAAGTGAAGAGGAAGGCACAGAGCAGTGAAAATGAGATACACTGCAGTCTGTCCCCATAAGGCTGGGATTAGAACTCACACACAGGACAAAGGAGCCTGGGAAGCCAAGCAAGTCGGGAAGCACTATGTTAACCATACTCGCTCACAGAAATGGGGTGTGGTGCCTACTTAACTCTCATAAAAATTACCCCACAGCCCCAGTGCAAACCCTTCTCTCAGTCTAACTTAAGCACGACTGGAGCAGCAAGTGGCTGACCTCTAAGAAACCACACACAAAAAGAGGGTACGTTCCACATTAAACACTTACAAGATAGTCTCCCTCCTTAAGATGCCAAGCTGTAGCAGGATCAGATGTACCACTGACAAAGTGTGGTACCTCTCTGGCTTTCCATCTCTCCAGCTGCCTGCTGTCAACACCTGGTCCGTGACACCATGAGTGCATATCGGTAGATTTCCTGCAGTGTGTACGGCTGCAACCAGCTCTCAGCAATCAGCACACCCTCAGGAATCTCAGGAACCACTCATTAAATATAATGGTTATCATAAATTAGAGAATATAAACTTTCAATTAAATTATATTTTAAAAAGTAGTAAGTACTCAATGTGCATCATTCCTAATTATTTACTACAGTTTATTGCCTTTGTTCTTTATTTCTGGGCAGTAGATACACTAATTTCATAACTCCATGGTCACCATTGTCACACTGATACCTATTGACACCATGAAAACTGGCAAATGCTTCAAATAAGCTCTCCTTGTCCCACTTTTTTCCATCAGGAGCTGGTTGTTAAACATTTATCAGCACAGACTCTATAGGATATGTTAAATATGTGTGTTAGCTGTTCTTCCCTGCCTTGCTTCTGTACCCCACCATACTTCACACACATGCACACACACTATCTCTTCACCTCCCTGCAAACCTTGTTTGCTGGTATATCTTCACTCTAGAATGTGCTCTACTCTTCCTTTTTTCTCCTAGATAAACACCGGGATGCACAATTCAAACCCCTTGCAACTGGGTTTCTGTGTTAGTTAGCATCTGTACTGTAACAAATGCCTGCAATAATTAAGATATAAAGAGAAAGGACTATTTTGGCTCCTACTTTTGAAGCTTTCAGTCCATGATCAGCTGACCCTGTTGCTTTTCTTTTTTTAGACAAGATCTCACTATGTAGTTCAGACTGATCTTGAACTCACTATGTAGCACAGGCTGGCTTGGAACTCATAGCAATCCTCCTGCCTCAGCCTTCTGAGTGCTGGGATCACAGGCATGCAGCACTGTGCCTTGCTGACCCTGGTGCATTTAGGCTGGTGGCAAAAGCTGAACAAGAAGGCGGGAGTGTGCGATGGGAGAAAACCACTCACCTCGTGGTTGGGAAGTAAAAGAGAGAAAGAGACTGAGGTTTCATGATTCCTCAGCAATGCCCATTGGTTCATCCCTATTTTGAAGTAACAGCATCACCCATTTTAAAGACAATCTCAAAAAGTAAACAATCAGAATACAGCAAAAATAGGCATGAAATTCTGATTAAAAAGCAGGAATGGTTTCAGAAATGAGATTGGTCTGACATGTAATAAAAATCAAGATGAAACAAATCACGGACATCATAAATGATCATTTTGTAGGATTGATTTTATGCTTTGAAAAAATGATCTACCCCAGAGGGCATAGGTAAACAAAACTTATGTGTGCAAGGCAGAGAGAGTAAGTACCTACACACCATTCCTTGGGTGAATAATTAACAACTTCAATTCCAAAGAAACTTTCCAGTGTCAAAGCCCAGTTCACTGATTGTTCCAATGAGATGCATTCCAGGGGGAATTACACAGTTCCAGAGGAACAAGTGCCAGCCAGGTGGACCCAGACAAACCTGGAGGGTGGTGGTCCTGTCACCTAGGGTGTCCTGCAGTGCTCTGATCCAAAAACAAAACACTGGTCCCAATCCACCAGCCTGGGCCACAGAACTAACTTTCAAGGAGGCAAGTTCGACAACTGAAAGGCGGTCAATGCCTCCAGCCAGGTGAAGGGCACCGGCCAGGAAAGGGCACCCTGTCTCCCGCGATGGCACTGCTAAGGTACTTTTGCATAAGCCAAGCATGTGTAGCCAAGTTAAATAAAATTAATATTTCCCTGGTCCAGTAGCACATGCCTGAAATCCCAATTACTTAAGGCAAGAAGATCACAAGTTCAAGGCTAGTCTGTACAACCTCATCTTATAAAAAAACTAGTATTTTACCAGAGGTGAGTCCAAGTTTAGGAAGTATGTAAAACATGTGGTTTGGGGGATTTTTAAAGAAAAACAATTCAGAATTACAAGTTAAAAATGAGATTGAAAGTATTGTTTAGAATGAAAAAAGAAATCATAACAATTGACCGACAATTTTGAAAAGTTGACTAGGGCTCAGTGATAGAGCTCTTCCTAGCATGTATAAGACTCTGTATTCTATCCCAGGCATGAAAGAAAAGAAAAGAAAAGAAAAGAAAAGAAAAGAAAAGAAAAGAAAAGAAAAGAGAAGAGAAGAGAAGAGAAGAGAAGAGAAGAGAAGAGAAAGAAAGAGAAGAGAGAGAACAAAACAAAGCCAGAGAGGGAGACAAAGAGGGAGGGAGGGAAAAGGAAAAGAGGGAGAGACCTAAAAGTTGACAAACAACATAAATATCACAAAATACTGGAAAATATGGGAAAATAACATAATAATTGTTATCAATTAATTTCCTAACATACCTCCAAGATTCTTTTTCATCTACATATTTGAATTATTATTCTCTTTTGGCATATTTGTGATTTTATAATATTTTTTGTGAAGAGAATGCAAAAGCAATCTTTCCTACAGAATAGTTTTTTGAAATGTCTTTGGTGGGTGTAAAAGCTGGGTATGGAGTCACAAGCCTGTGATCCCAGCAGTCTGGTAGGCTGAGGCAGGAAGATCACAAGTTCAAGCCCAGCCTGAGCAACTGACCAATTTAGCAAGACCTTATGTCAAAAAATAAAAAGTAAAAAGGGGCTGGGGATGCACTCAATACAAAAGCCCTGGATTCAATCCCCAGTACCACACACACACCAAAGAAAAACTAAATTCTTGGTACTCTTCCAATTAAAAAGTTGATGCCATTTCCCCTTCCCTCAAATCTTGTATTTTCCCTGTCCAGATCCAACAGCTTCTGCTTCCACCACCCAGCTTCCTCTGTGAACTTGGCTGTTCGGCTAAGACAGAGCCCAGGCCACTGCTCCTGAAGAGGCCACCAGAGAAGGAGCACCAAGACTGCACCTCAGGCCACCCGTGCTCCCTGCTGGTGTCCAACACCAACCCTGAGCAAGTGGATGACTGCATACCTTCCAGCCATCTCAGTGCCCCAGCCAGCCTTGCCTGCAACAGAATTATCATGAGCCAGACCAGAGAACTAGGTTCAAACAGCTGTTGTTTGAAGTCACCAGACCTTCGAGTGGTTCAGTATGTGGCAGTATTTCCTTTCATGAAAATATTCCAACATAAAGTGCAAAACCCTTCACAGTAAACACCCATCAACATACCCTCCTCTTGGCATCTACAAATTTTATTGTATTTGCTTTCTCACATATCTAATTTCTGACCACCCATCTTGTTGCTCTATGCATTCCAAAGTTGCAGACCTCACTACACTTTGTTCCAAACACTTCATGGTTGACTTGTTATTGTTAACTTGAGTTAAGATATTTTCCTTTTGAGGTGAAATGTACATAAAATTAAATACATAAAGCATACTATCCTTTGGGTGCACTTGTGTAACCAAAATCATACCAAAACCTGGAGCATTCTTCCCAGCACTGGATTCCCTCCTGGCCTTCTCTGTCCATGCCTGTCCCCCAGCCCCAAGGAGTCACGCTGCTTCTTGTTTATTCTGTCCCATAGATTAGCTTCACCTGTTAAAACTGCATATATGCCACATCATACACAATATTCCCTTTGACATCTGGCTTTTTTCACTCAACATACTGTTTATGACAATGTCCACATTGTTGCCTGTGTCAAGATCATGTTTCTTTTTATTCCTGAGCACCTACCCTTTGCATAAATACAGCACAACTTGCTTATGTGTTCTCTTGCTGATAGACACCAGGGCTGTCTCCAGTCTGTGGCTATGTTGCCTAAAGCAGCTACAAACATTCTTGTACACATCTTTTCTACCCACATCTAATCCTGTCTTGTGAGTGGTTACCTAAGAGTAGGTGTGTGCTTTATAAGGAATGCCTGGGGCTTTTTCCAAAGTGAAGTTTGTTTTTCTTTAGCAACGGTTTAGAAAAGTTCCTTTCAGCTTTCTGGCTCCTCATTGGCACTGCCACATCTGGAACACTCTACTACAGCTTCTCATCTGACTGGTGTTTCCTGCTAAGGAAATGCCCCAGATGATCCCAGGAGTTTGATCTGGCTGGACATGCCCTGCCAAGGGCCGTGGTGGCTGGCCCAGCTCTGCCAGGTGTCCCCCAAGGAATAGGGTCAAAGTGGTCATGAAGTCTGGGCCAACAGTGCTGGCCTCTCAGCAGGGAGTGTTTCCTTCCAAGGCTTCTCGAAAACAGAGAGGAGCGTAGATATTTGATGTAGTAGTCCGTTTTCCATCTCTACAGAAAATGACTAAAAATAATAAAAGTATAGAGAGGAGGTTTGCTTTGGCTCTCAGTTCAAAGGATCCAGTCCATAATCAGGTGAACTGATTGCTTTTAGGCCTTTGATAGGGGTAAGGCAGTAGGCAGCAGATCACGGTGGGAATCCATGGTGGGGCAAAAGTACTCACCTTGCTACCAGGAAGCAAAGAGAGTGAAGAGGAGACTAGGGTCCCATAGTCCCTTCAAGGTCACACCCCAAATGACCAAAGGCCCTCCTTTTGGAAGGTTCTACTATCTTCCAATAGCACCACACTGGGGACTACACCTTTAACACATGGGCCCTTGAGGGAGAGTCAAGATCCAAACTATAACATTTAATTAGAGACACTGGATGGTTTATAAGTTTATTTCTACTAATAGCTCCCTCCTTCTCCTCATCTCAGCTTTCTCAGTTAGAATGTGAGCTCCTCTGAAAACAGAATCTTGTCTCTCCCATTCAGTGCTTCATCACACCACTTAAAACAGTGCCTAGAAATGAGTGAAAACTGAAAGAACAAATAGATGAAAGGATGAATGAATATGAATATGAATGGCCTGCCCCATCTCAATTTTGCAATCCAATCCTAAAGAATCTCCTAGGTGGCCTAGGTAAACTGATGCCTTGGGCCACTTCTTGGTCACCATCTTGTACCTCTAGCATCCCACTTACTATAATTTGGTCTCAGGTGACAATGGGTTCTCTAACTCCCACCTGAGACTTGAGAAGCTCTCTAGGGCAGATGGCTTTGTCTAGTTCAGCTGTGTGGCCCCACGGTGTCCAGAAAGTTGCAGTGTGCATAGCAGGAGATCAGTAATGTCAGCTTGCTCTCTACTTCCACATACAGCAGGCAATTCCTCCCCCCAGGCCACAGAGGTAGCCTAAGTTCATTAGACTGTCTGCAAAATGTTTTCACAAGTGCATTTTTTGAGGATGAGGAACTTAATCCATTCTCAGAGAGATGAGCGAACTCAACTGCATTACAAAGCACCAAGGCAGATTTTGACAAAAGCTTCTTTTGTTCTTCTTTATTAATATTGGGCTTTGGAAGGTGACCTGCTCAGCAAGCCCATTTCCAGGGCTTGCTACTCATACATCTGGACAGCTCTTCCTAGCCTCCCTGGGAATGAAGCCAGACTGTGTTAGTGGAAGGCAGGGGGAAGTGATCCTCACCTTTCCAGACCTGAGCCCTGAAATCTCCTGGATGATCCTCTTTGTACTTTCTCCTCCCTCTTCACTTGCCAGAGCAGGGAGATCCAAGGAGTTCTGGCAAGATCACCTCCCCTCAAGAGGGCAGCACCAGGAAATAACAGATGCCTGGGTTTCTGATCACCACTTGCAAGGGGGATTATTGAATACCTTTTGGACTGTGATGAGCAAGAAGTAAATCTTACTTGGTCTTACAGCACCAAGACCTTGCAGTTGTGTGTTACAGCAGCTGACGTGATTGGCTCTGACCGATACAGCACAAATAGTGTTTTCTGCTGAAATGTGAATGATTTGACAAAAAATAACATTTGCATTCTTCCCCAAATGCTTGTGACTATGACAACACAATCTGAATGACATTGATAGAGAAGTCTCTGCTGGGGCAGATTCTGTCTGTTGAGCCCCAGGTATACTTCTAGGTAGAAATTTTTCCACCACAGAAGGAGGCAGGGCTCCCATCATAGTGGAAGAACACTTCTGCTCCTCCATGGTCCTGGGGCAGGCATCTTCTCCTGGATTCTTAAGCCTGGTCAACCCAATGCTCTCAGGGTTAAGGAAGGAAACAAGGGCCAGGAACCACATGGCTGTGGCAGCAGGTTCACAGTTTCCAGGACACAACATCATGAGTTCAGATGGGGACAAGCTCAATGACTTGGATGTGCTATTCAGATGCTAGGGCCCTGGGAGCTGGTTACCTCTTCCACTAGAGGGATACTGACTCTTCCTCACTCCCCTTGTCTTTGGCTTATTTTCCAAAGCTGAGATCTCCAGCCTTCTGCAAACCACCTGATATCTTCCACTACACTCCTTTCCTGCTTACTTTAGCTGGTGTTGCTTTCTGTTATTTGCAACCAAGAATTGTGACTGGTGTGCAGCCCAATCACAGTCACCTGAATCTTTCCATCCAGCCCAAGGCAAGTGAAACTAAAGGAATTCAGCTCAATGCTATCAAGGTCTTTAACTCAGACACCTCTGCCTATAAAAATTTTATTTGAGACAATTTTTCCTGCTGTGTGATACACCTTCCACCAACCAATATCAATTGGTAATATGTTTTGCAGTACTGAGGACTGAACCCAGGGCTTTTCACTGAGCTATATCCCCGGTCTTTCTTGTTTGTTTTGAGACAGTCTCATTAAGTCACTAAGTTTCCTGGGGTGGGTTCTAACCCACCATCCTCCCACCTCAGACTCCCAGAGTACTAGGATTACAGGTGTGCACTACCAGGCCCAGATCATTTTTCTTTCTTTTTGTACTGGGGATCGAACTTGGGACCTTGTGCTTGCAAGATAAGTGGCAGAACCACTGAGCTAAATCCTTGGCCCATTTTTCTTATTTTAAAAGCACATTTTTTTCACTGCAGCAAGTTAGGGAATGTGAAAATTACAATGAAAATTTTAATTACTCCTAATCACATCAAACTGGAAATAATTTATTATATCGCCTACAAGATTTGTTCTTAATGCAATTTTAAAAAGGAAAATACAAATTTATAGATTTAGAGTCTTATGATCTTATGCCACAATCCAACCTCAGCATTATTTATCTAGCAAAGATTTTTAGTACAGCAATGATATGGAGCAACTATACTCTCCTGCACTACTGTCAGGGATATAAGTAGTGGTACAACCACTTTTGAAAACAATTTGGTAGTTTCTAAAAGTTTAAATATAGAGTCATCATTTGGCTGAGGAACTCTACTTCTAAATACATATTCCAAGAGAAACTAAAGATTACACACCCACAAAAGCTTGTGCACAAATATTTACAGCAACATTGCTCATAATAGGCAAAAGGTGAAAACAACCCAAATATCTATCGATTGATACATGACTAAAAATGTGGTCTATCCACATAATGGAACCTTATTTAGCAATTAAAAAGAATAAAGTGCTGATCCATGGTATGGCATAGATGAACCTTGAAAACATTATGCTAAGTGAAGGAAGCCAGTGACAAATGGCCATCCATTATAGAATTGTACTTATATAAAATTTCCAGAAGAGGCAAATCAATAGAGAGAGAAAGTGAATACTTGCTTGCCTAGAGTTTGCTGCTGATGGGAGATGGAGGGTTGCTGTTGATGAGTAAGCAGAGGTGATTAAAATATTCTAAAATCGGTTGGCATGATCCTTGTACATATTTGTCAATAGAGTAAAAACTGTTGAATTGTATAATTTACATGGGGGAATTGAGTGGTATATGATTTAGGTCTCAGTGAAACTCTTACCAAAGAAATCTTTATTTGTGCTCTTACATACGCCATGTTGCCATGTGCTGATTTCATCACAAAGGAATAAATAAGAGAGACTCAGCCTTTCCCCATGTGAGTGTTTTTAATCATGATTACTTAACAAACTCCCCATTATTGAAAAGTTAGATTGCTTCCAGTGTTTCATAGTTATAAATAACACAGGGGTAAACACTCTTACAGAATTATCTTCATCCATCTCTCCAGGATTGCAAGAAGCAGAATGATTAGGATGAAAATGTGGATTTATTAAAGCTCAAGTAGTTTCTAGAGATTTGTTTGAATTATCCTTTTAAGCACAACATCTGCAAGATCCTGTCATTTCTGCCAATGACTCCAGTCCTATGGCTCAGTGCTCACTTCCTGGAGGCTTCCTGGGCCACTTGATCAATAGGCCAAAGAAAGACAGCATGGGACAGGTCATTTCTTCCATCATTTCCAAAACATATTGAGGTTGGACCATGCTTGAGTTAATAAGCATAAGAACTCTCTTTACCTCCTCCATCTCTGCCTGTGAACCTTCAACACACACACACTGCTTTAGGTTTTGAAAAGAGAAGATAAAATCCAAAAATGAACATGTAACTTTTGAAATGAAAGTGAAAATTCTTTATTCTTGCAAGGGAAGAGAGAGATCAGTGGCATGCTCACATAGGACGAAAAGAAATGAGGTACTTGTAAGAAGAGCATCCCAAGGAGCCTGCCCTCCCTGAGAGGTGAAAACACAGGCCCAGTCCTCCTGAGCAGAGCCCAGGGCTCACTTCCCTGTCCAAATCCAGGCCCTGGCCCCACTGGAGCCCTCTAGGCCTTGAGTCTTTGCCTGGTTACCACCACAGAAAAGAATTACTAACAATTCCTCCAGTCTCTGGGGCCTAGGATCCAGGGCTGAAGTGGAAGCCACAACAGAGCAGATCCTACACCTCTTAGCATGAATTTGCCCAACCAAGCTGCTGTGCCTGTCCAGGGCAGTCTCCTGGCTTGTGAAATGTGAATGTCTCACCCCAGAATGCATAACTGGGCATTCAGGTCAGCAATGACCACTCCATGGTCACAAGTGCAATGTATCCCGGCATCCACGAGGGTGTGCAACAGCAGCCACAATCCTTGCGCACTTTGGTTTGGTTTGGTTTTTTTGGTACCGGGGATTGAACCCGGGTCCTTGTGCTTGCGAGACAGGAGGTGGAACCACTGAGCTACATCCCCAGCCCCCTTGCACACTTTTTATGTTGTTTTATTTTTATATTTTAGTATATCATCAGGAGAAAATTTCATTTGTGACATAAATAATACCAGATTGAAACACTCAGATAAATGTTTTCAAAACTCTGGTTGACTTTTTTTCTTTCTTCCCCTCTTTTTATTAGAGCACACAGAATTGTGAGGTTTATTTGAGTCAATTGTTACGTACATTTAACATATCTTTATCATTTTCAATCCCATTACCCCCCTCCCTTCCTTTCCTCTTTTTCCCTAACCCTGTTCTCTCTAATGTCTAGTTTCCTGTTATCCCTCCTTTATTTGTTTATTTTCTTTCTGAATTATTTACTTACTTATTTGGTTTCTTATATAAGGGAAACCATGCAATATTTAATTTTCTGAGTCTGGCTTATTTCGCTTAACATGACAGTCTCCACTTCCATCCATTTTCCTGCAAATGACATGACTTCATTCTTTCTGGCTGAATATACTCCATTGTGTGTATAGAACACATTTTCTTCATCCATTAATCAGCGGACAGACACCTAAGCTGTTTCTACAGCTTAACTATTGCAAAGAGTGCCACTGTGAACACAGGTACACCTGTGTAGCTACAGAAAGCTGTCTTTAACTCTTTGGGGAATGTACCCAGGAGATGTATAGCTACATCAAATTGTATTTCTAGTTTTAGTCTTTTGAGGATTCTCCATACTGATTTCCACAGTGGCTGTACTAGTTTACTTTCCCACCAGCAATGTAGGAGAGGTTCTTTTCCCAACAGCCTCACCAGCATTCTTTTTTTTTTTTTTTAATATTCTTGATGACAGCCATTCCCACCAGGGTGAAATGGAATCTCAAAATAGTTTTGATATGCATTTCCCTAATGGCTAAAGTTGTTGGACAATTTTTATATACTTATTGGCAATTTGTACTTGTACTTTTAAGGTGTGTCTATTCAGCTGATTTGCCCATGTTTTGATTGGATTATTCAATATTGGGGGTTAATTTTTTTTTAGTTCTTTACATATTCTAGGGATTAACCCTCTATCAGAAGAATAGCTAGCAAATATTTTCTCCTATTCTGCAGGCTAGCTCTTCACTCTGTTAATGGTTTCCTTTGCTGCACAGAAGGTAATTGTCATTTTGTTTTAATTTATTGATTCTTGATATTTCCTGTGCTATCAGAATCCTACTCAGGAAGTCTTAGTCTGTGCCTATGGCTCTTTCCCCTGTTTTCTTCCATCATTTCAAAGTTTCTGGTTTTATATCTGGGTCATTGATCTATTTTGATTTGATTTTTAGTACAGGATGATAGATAACAATCTACTTTCAATTTTCTGCATGTGAAGACTCAGTTTGCCCAGCACCATTTGTTAAAGAGGCTATCTTGGGCCAGGGATTTAGCTTAGTGGTTCCGCCACCTGCCTCGCAAGCACAAGGTCCCTAGTTCTATCCCCAGTACCCGCCCCCAAAAAAGTGGTTTTTTTGAGAAAAAAATGGAAACAAAGTCTATATAAATAGGGAAGGGTGGAGGGGATGAAGGCCGCACAGGTAATGGGGAAAAAAATAAGAACCAAGATACATCATGTACAGGTACAAGCACCCAACGATAAATGTAAACATATTGTATACCTAAAATGCACCAATAAAAGAATTTAAGAGAAAAATAAAAGAGGCTATCTTTTCTTCATCATGTTTTTGAACTCTTTGTCAACTATTATATGGCTGCAGATTCATGTTTTTTTCCTCTGTCTTCTGCTTTATTTCACTGGTCTATTTGCCTGTTTTTATGCCTTACAATGTTGTTTTTGTGCCTTACAATGTTGTTTTTGTTACTATGGTTTTGTAGTATAATTTGAAGTCTGGTATAGTGATGCCTCTAGCATTGCTCTTTTTGTTTAAGATGATTTGGCTACTCTGGGTCTTTTGTGCTTCTTTGTGGATTTTGGGATGGGTTTTTCTAGTTCTGTGAAGCATGTTGTTGGTACTTTAATAGGGATTGCATTGAATCTGTAGATGACTTTTGGTAACATGGGCATTTCCACAATATTAGTTCTCCTCAACGATGAACAAGAGAGGTCTTTCCATTTTCTAACGTTTGCTTTTATCTATTTTTTCAGTATCCTGTAATTTTCACTGTAGTGGCCTCTAACCTCCTTGGTTAGGTTGATTTCTTAGAGATTCGATTTTTCTGACACTACTGTGAATGGAATAGTTTTCCTAATTTCTGTCTTGGTGGTTTCATTATTGGTGTATGGGAATTCTGTTGATTTTTGTGTATCAATTTGTATTCTGCCTTGGACACTTATGTAAGCACTTTCTAGGTTACGGAATCAAGAAAGAGCTCTTGCTGCCTGACCTCTCTTTCTTCCACAAACTGGGGCAAACATTCTCACCTCAGCCCATAAAAAAGACTTCTTGCTTTGTCATAGGTTCGTGTTCTTTCTGGCTCTTAAGAGAGTCCTCTCCCCTCTGCTTTTCATGTTCTTGGTATAACTGCACCAAACAGAGCTCTGTAACTACAGGAATCTACAGAATGTTCACTCTTTATATTCAGCCTGTTCTTAGACACTTCTTCCACTGAGAGGTGGAGTCTAGGACCCCCTTTTTTGAACCTGGACAGGTTCATACCTGCTTCAACCAACAGAGTACATACAGTCAAAAATGACACTATGGACTTCCAAGACAGAACACTGCTTCCCAAATTTTTTCTTGTTTTTATGATCATCCTCCTAAAGAGCCTTTTTAGATATTTTTTTTCTGGTCACTTCTCCACTTCTGTGATACAGTACATATCTCTCATACAATATGTGCCCTTTTGTTTTTATATATAAAAAGAGTATTTTACACCTCCTTGAGGATCAACTTTTACCCCCTTTGAAGGCAATATCAGCTCTGCCAAAAATGTATGCGTCTATAGCTCCCAGGGTTCTCATGGACATTCATTCATGGAGCCATGAGCTACTATCTTTAAAGCCTGACTACTGGGAAGCCACCATGCCAGGCTGATCAGCTGGAAAGATAACATAGACACAAAGATGCCCGATGAGCCCAGGTCTCCCAACCCTCAGTTACCTGAGTCTCCCCAGTGCATGATACAGACATGGGAGTGAAGCAGCCTTCAAGGTGACCCCAGTCCAACTGCTGTCTGACCACAACCAACTGAGAGGTCCCATGCCAGTCATTTGACCTCACCTACACTCAAGACCATCGAGATAATGTCAAATATCATATTGTCACTGTTTAAGCCACTATGTTCTAAGATGGATTGTGACCCAACAATAGATGACTGGAGCACTTGGAATGTCTTGAAAGGTATCCTATGAATCCTATATTTATTCTTTCAGTTTCTCCTCCCAACACTCTGAGTCAGTTAGGACACACATTTCACAGATGGATCCAATTCTGGGAGCTCCTCCAAGAAGACTTGGAAGGCAGCACAGTACTTAGGAACCACTGTTCTGTGGTCTTTACCTAGCTGCAATTTTCTTTCATTCTTCTACCCTTCTTGAGACCCATTTATACATTCTTTTATTCGACATGTATTTATTCATTATATACCAAGTATCATGTTAAGCATTGGAGATACTAAAATGAATTATTAAAGTCATAAGCTCCTGTACTCAAGGAACAATCTAGCAGAGTGATTAAAACTATTATCAATTCAATATAAACATTATAAGTATAGTTGGGCATAGTGGTACATGCTTGTAATCTCAGCACTCTGCGAGGCTGAGGCAGAAGAATCAAATATCTGGCCAAATTTGTGACTCAGTAATACTCAGCTCACTGGCCAAAAAGCCTGGGAAAATTTGTGACTCAGTGAGATTAATCGCAAAATAAAAAATAAAATACAAAAGGGTTGGGGATGTAGCTCAGCACAAACCCTCTAGGTCCAATCCCAGTACCAGAGAAAAAGAATGTAGGTCTGGAAAAAGAATTAGAAGTGTAAGCCCAGAATGTTGTGGATCATGCAAGTAAGGACCCAGCCCAGGATGGTGGGGTGGGGGTGGTGAAAGTGCAGGCAGAGGGAGGACAAAGGAGTCTGGGCAAACATGATCCTTGACTTGACCTTTAAAGAGGGGGAAAGAGGGCTTAGCTGAGTGAAAAGACAGAGGTTCATATTCCAGCAGAGCAAAGTCAAGGACATTCCAGAAAATGCAATGGCTTGTGGGAATTTGGGCAAATAGGAAGGGAGAGGGTAGTGCCCAAGAAGCAAGTCACCTGGTGCTATGGTTTAGATCTAGAATGTTCCCCAAAGTCTCATGTGTTTCATGTGTTCAGAGGTTGCACTTCTGGAAGGTGATTGGATAATGGGAATGCTATACACATCAGTGGGTGGTAAGAGATGGGTCCGGGGGGATGTGACCTGAAGGGGTATATTTATATTCTCTCTCTCTCTCTCTCTCTCTCTCTCTCTCTCTCTCTCTCTCTCTCTCTCTCTCCTCTCTCTTTCTCTCTCCCTTCTCCCTCTTTCTCTCCCTTGCCCTGTCTATGCCCCCTCTTTCCCTCTCTCCCTTCCTTCTTCTTTCCTTTCTGACTGCCATGGATTAAGCAGCTTTGCTCTGTTCTGCCCCCTCCTGCCATGCCAATTCTGCCTTGGAGCCTTGAAGACAGCCAACCATGAACTCAACCATCTGACTCTGTAAGCCAAATAAACCTCTCCTCCTTTAGCCACTTACCAGTCCAATTATTTAATTTAAATACAGGATGACCAAAATTTGCATATCTAAAAATTAATTTTTATAAGATAATATAACAGGAATATAAAAACAACAATTTTATCAAATTTATTCAGTACAAGAATCAACTGGTTGAAATGACACCTGCCCAAATGACACTCAGGATAGTATCTAAACCAACACGCTGCCCAAGAGACACTCAGGGTAAACTGTTAAGTAGGTCGAGTATCACAGCAATGGGAAAGCTGACTAGCACACTTGGTTTTCCTAAAACTTCCCTAATTTTAAAGCTGAAAGTTTCACATTCTGTGAAGCCTCCTGTTCTTGAACTGAACATATTCCAGGTCTTAGTTACCTTAAGAGGGCAGGGGGTGTACAGAATGCCAGGGGATGGGGAGGGAGTTGATGAGGGCAGGTCCAAGGGTAGCAAGCTGCATCAGTCCTGTTGAGGCAGTTTGACTTTATCCCCAGGAGAGCAAGGAGACAGCGAAGAATCTTAGGCAGGATCACAATTGGGTTATTTAGCAGAACACCACGGGTGAGCTACAGCTGAAACCTGGGAACTATTCTGTCCTTTGAGCTAAGCAGTCTCTTCACTTCCCTACCAATGTGCAGGGAACTTTAAACCTCATGGGAAATCTGCAGACATGGAATGTGTTACCTCCATTCATTCCCTGGTTGACATAGGGCCCAGAACACTGTGGAAGAAACTAGTAATCAAATTCACAACTTTCCCTCTGCTACATAGTGCCATATCACCAAGCTTTGAGAAAAAAAGAAAAGGAAGAAATCCTAACAAAGATCTTCCTTGACTCAATGTGCCTCCTTCATTCACTGCCCTACTTCTCTGCTCTATCTCATGGGAAAACTACTCTAATAAGTTTTTATTCCTGCTTCACTAAATCTTCACTTCCCATTCTCTTTTGGTGCTTTGGAAATAAGTCTTCTGCACTGTGTTTTAGCCACCTTCTCATCACTGGGACAATATACTTGACACCCATAGGAGAAAGCAGAGGTTTTATGGCATTTTCAGTAGTTTTGGTCCTTGTTTGGTAGATCAAATGCAGAATCAGTATGGTAGAAGGGCCTGCTTCAGAGGAAATCTTTTGAAGTCATGGTGATCAGGGAGCAGAGACGAAAGGGAGAAGCCAAGATGAAAAATACACCCTTCCAGGTCACACTCCCAATGACCACCTCCTAGCAGCACATTCAGCTGTGAAGTCATTAGTGGATGAACCCACTGATAAATGCAATGCCTCCCTTTATCCAATCACCTTCCAAAAGCCCTGCCCCTTAGGATATGAGCACTTCGGGAGGTATTCTGGATCTAAACCACAATACTTTGACATTGGCCTGTGACACTGAAAATGCTCATCTTGAGGTCACCATCAAGTTCTACATTGTCACATCCCATGGTTGGTTCTCAGGCCATATTTCATTCAACTCTCAACAGCACAAAGCACAGTGGAAGACCCCTTCCTTTCTAAATGTTCACCATAAAATTTTATAGTTTTTGTTCAGAGATTTACATCTATCTTTTGTTTGTTAGATTCATTTCTAGATTTATTTACTATTTAAAAGGTGTATTTTTAAATATTACCTAATAATTGTTTGGTTGTAGTACATAGAAATACAATTAATTTTTACAAATGCAATTGCATCCAGCAAACTGATGAAATTCATCTATTAATTATAATAAAATACTCGTGAGTCCTTTAGCATTAGCTGCTTATACAATTATATGTGCAAATCCTAACCATTTCATTTATTTTTTCTTGTCCTAGTACATTGATTACAACTTCAGAACAATGGTGAACAGAAGTAGTCATGGTAGATACATTTGTTTTTTGCCTTTCCTCGGATGAAACACCTTTGAGACCCCACAATTCAGTCAGGTTCTTGTTATAGGTTTTGTGTAGATGCTCTCTGTCAGATTAGGAACTTCTCTTCCTGTATAGCTTTATTATAATTAGACATTGTTTATAAAAAGCTTTTTCTCCAGCTATTGAAATGATCTTATTAGGAGCTTTTCTTTATTCTAATAATGTAGCATATTAACTGGTTGATTTAAAAATGCTAAATCAACCTTGCATTCAGGAGATAAATCCAACTTGGTCGTGACATGTTATCCTTTTTATACAACATAATATTGTTTATTACTACTGTATTTGGTTTATGATGTTTTCTTTTCTCTCTTTTATCTTTGCTGGGGGGTTACTGGTTATATTAATCTTTTCAAAGAATTGGTTCAGGATCTATAGACATTTCTGTCATAAATGTATTTTCTGTTTTATTGATTTCAAATCTTTATTTTTATTTTTGTAGTGCTAGTTATCAAATCTAGGGCTTCACACATGTTAGATTAACTACTACTGAGACATATCACTAACCCTCTTTATTTTTATTATTTCCCTCCTCCAATAGTCCTTGGGTTTAATAAATTGTTATTTTTAAAGCTCCTTGAAATAGAAATTTAAATGATTGATTTTTAAAACTTTTCTTCTTTATCATATGTATTTCTTACTGTAAATTCCCTTCAGGCACTATATTAATTGCATTTTAACAGCTTGGATGTCATATTTTCATTGTCAGTCACTTCAAAATTTTTTCAATTCCATTATGTTATTTCTGTATTACTAGATTATTTTGAAACATATTACTTAACTCCTAAGCATTGGGAGTTTCTAGTTATATTTTCATTACTGATTTCTTGCTTTATTCCAATGTGATAAGGCATATAGTTAGTATGAATTCAGTCTAGCCCAACTGAGTTTGTAGAATAGTAAAGTGTTTGTTCTATTTCTGTACATTCTTAAAGAAATGTGTATTCTAATGTTGTTTGGTGCAATATTCTATTTATTTAAACTAGGCCAAGTTTATTATATTTTTGAATATTTTATATTCTTCTTGATTTTTGTCTGTTAATTATAGACAGAAGTATCTTAAAATTTCCAATCATGATTGTGTATTTGTTTCTTTTTTTAGTTATGTCTATTTTTACTTTATATATTTTGTGACTATGTTAGTAGGTGCATAGAATTTAAGGGTTTTATGTTCTTGTTGAAAAAAATCCATTTTTCTCTTCATGTCTGATAATGTTTTTGCCTTAAAGTCTACTTTGTCTGATATTATATCTATACCAGCTTTATTTCCATTGGTATTCTCATGGGTTATCTTTTTCACCCTTTTACTTTAAGCTTTCCAGTATCTTCATATTTATGATATATTTCTTATAAGCAAAACATAGTTATATTCTTTTTAAATATAGATGGGCAAAATTTACTTTTGAGTATTTGGTCCATTTACATTTAGTGTAATTCTTGACATACTGAAGTTAAAACTACTTTTCACTATTTGTTTATATTTGTCTCTTGTTCAATGTCCAATTTTTATTTACAGTTTCTTGACCTCTTTTCATTTTCTTCCCTCCATTAGATTTTCATTTGTATATTGTTTTAGTAGTTATCCTAGAGATTTCCATAAGTATTTCTTGACTTAATAAAATCTATCTCAATTCAGACACTGTGCTTCTTGGATAATGCCAGAAAGTTCTAACCCTTTAAATACATTTGTTCACTTTCTATCTTTTGTGCCTATTTTTGTCATGTGCTATAATTTTACATGTACTTAAAAACCCTATAAGGCATTATTGCTTCAGGTGACAGATTTCAATCACATTAACTACATACATACTCTTTCTAATCCTTCATGGATAATCCTACTTCCTTCCTGAGCAATTCTTTTTACCTTAAATTTGTTTTCTAAAAATGTCTTTATCTTAATTTTGGAAGAACTTTTGCTGGATAAATCTTTAATTTACAATTTCTTTCAATCTTTTAAAGATGTCATTCTTTGTCATTTGCCTTTCATCATTTCTGTTGAAGAATTCACATGGTTGCCTTATTGCTTTTTTAAAGGTTTTATTGCTTTTTTCTCTTGATGCCTTTGGCTTTTCTTTTTGCATTTGGCTGTCACCTGTTTTTATGATCTCCCTGTAGTAATGGAAATTTTTGGAGGGATTTTTTGGTTCTTTTTTTTTTTTATTGGTGATCAAATTCAGAACCTTGCACTTGAGAGTCAGGCATGGTGCCACTGAGCTAAATCCCCAGCCTGAAGGATGGAAATTTTATTTTCTTTTGATTTGGCTTGAGGAGGTTTTTTTTTCTATTTTTGTCTTGTTTTTCCCTTATGTGGTAGTAGTGATGGTCTGATTGTTTATCCTACAGTTTGAAGAGTTTCTTGAATTTAGGGTGTGATGCTGTTGATAATTATAAAATTGTTTCAGCTGGTTTTCTTCAAATGTTGCTTCCTCTTCATTCATTCTCTCCTTTCTTTTGAGATTCTATTTATACATATGTTGACATTTTCAACCTGTCACATATCTCTTATAGTCTTTCCAGCACTTGTTTAATTTTTGCCAAAAATGTCTAACTTTCAACAATTTGTTCATTTTTCCCTTTGCACTTCAATCCAGATATTTTCTACTCACTTGTTTTCCAGTTTACTAATCCTTGTTTTTACCATGTCTACTCTATTGTTAAACCTCTCTATTTAATCTTCACTTCTGTTGCATTATTTTGAGGTATAGCATTTGCATATAGTTTTAAAAATATAGAATCTACTTCTGTGGTAAAATTCTTCACATTTTCTTGAATAGATGAACCATAGTTATTTTAAAATCTGTGTCTGAAAACCCCATCATTGAGATCACCCATAGATATTTTTTGCTTGTGATTTTTCTGTCTTTCAGTCCTGCTTCCTAGCATATGTGATGCCAGACACTGTGAATACAAAAATTGTATAGGCACTAGGTAACTGCTGATACATGTGCTTAGCTACCTAGCTTTCTAGAAATTGCTTTGTATCTGTTTTTGGAGTCTTTCCCATGCATGTGTAAGATAAGAATCTGATGCATTGATGTGAAATTGTACATAGATTTTTGAGCTCATTTTTCATTGTTTTCTTCCTTTCTAGGACATTGACCCTTCAAGTCCCAACTGTCTTGCCATCAACAAGTTCTAACCTTTGTCTCTTTTTCTTAACCTCTATTCTCTCTTGCTGGGAATCAGAAAATGTCCTAAACAGAGAAAGCAGAGGCAAATGTGGAGCCCCACCTGAATGAGAGTTTCTTCCCTCTCAATTTAGCCTCTCAAGTCCCGGTTACCTTGGCTCCTCCATGATATCTGCAGAGAGCTTTCCTCTCCCTCTCTCTTTCTTTCTACTTCTCCTTCTCCTCACTTTGATATATTTTATTTCACAAGGTTTTCAGAGGAAGAGAAGGGTTAGTCTATCCAAGCTATCCCAACAGAATCAAAAGTTCTACCTTACTTCCATAAAATGTCAATAAAGTGTGTAATAAAGTTATTCCCATTTGTAATAAAGTTATTCCCATTCTATGTGTGGGAAACTGAGGCCTAGGAGATTTAAATGGTCTCACATGAAAAGCCATTGAAGTAGTGGGGCTGAGCTCTACAACATATTCCACATTCTTTCCAAAATGACCAACAGCTTTCCAATATCACCAAGTGCTCTCAGTGGATAACACCTAGACAAAGGGCCCCAGGTGAAAAGCAAGGATTAAAGATGGTTTCTCTATCCACTATGCTCCTGCCTGCTCAGGTAGAGATCTTTCCACCTCCTCTCTGATCCTCGACAACAGCAGAGAGCCAGCCTGTGTTTCTGAAGTAGGAAACTGTTGAATAATTCATAAGACAGGAGGGTTCCCAGCTCAACTGAGCCTTGGATGAATTGTCTTCATGGCCCTACTGAGATGAAGAAAAATATTTTCCTTGTGTAGTAAATGTGGTTCAGAGAGAGGATTCATTAAGTAAAACTCTATTTAAACACATACATTTTTCTGACTAGTAGTGCACTTTTAACGGAAGGTGATGCCTAATAGAGAGGAGATGCTTTAATCTCTCCTCACACTGACTTTCTAAATTTAAAAAATGCACAATAGTGCCAGTAATGTTTTCAGGAAGATAGGTGGGCGCATCCACACAACACTTCTTTTTAAGTGCCTGTCCTTTAAAAGGCATCTGTTACTGCCTGTGAGAGTGTGAGTCATAACATCCATTTATATTCATGTAGATAAAATCTACACTTCCACAGGTGTCCCAGAGCAGGTACAATTGCCTAATGAACCCTTAAAATAAAATGCTGCCAATGAGAACCGAGTTTCCCTCTCCAATAAAGAAAATGAACTCCATCAGGCTGGCAAACAGGAACCTCCACATTGTAGATATTTTTAATATGATGGCTTTCTTACCACGATTTATGCAAGGAATAATATATAGGAAAATGATGTTTCTCCTTTGTGATTACATTACCATATGGAGTAATTTTTCATGACAGGGAGGTCATTTCATCTGATGAGTTCTTGAACAGTGAAATGGAAGCTTGGTTCGATAACAGCAAAGGACAGATTGACTTATTAAAATTGTTACATTACAGATTTTTATAAGTCTATTTCACATTTGCTCTCTTAGAGTATCAAAAGCACAAATACATTTGGAGAGTCCATCAGGAAATATTAAAAGATAAAATTAGACATAATGGTCATCATTACAAGTGGGAAGATCATTTGGAAACTTGGGTTCTGGAGGCCAACTCTAAGAAGTCCCACAAACACAGAATCAGGAGAGCTGAACAGATTGGGTGGGTATTAATGGGGGAAACAGTGTCATAAGATAAATAGCCAAAGTTTTCAAAAAATCCCCCGGGCATCTGAAGTAATGGTAAGCTTCAGTGCACTGAGCAAAATTAATTTTCTTAGATGTGTCCCAGAAGAGACTTAAATACTTTGCTTTACTTTTTCATCAAAACAACATTCAAAGTTTGTGTTTATTAAACTCGTGCTAGCCCTTACCCCCACGGACGCATTCATTCATTCAGCCCGAAGTTCTAAGACCACAAACACCTCTTGACATCACGTGTTCCCAAGTAGCCCACGGTCTGAGAGAAAAGACAGTGATGAGTCAACACTATCTGCCCAAGAGTGAGAGTTCTGAGTGAGGGATGTACAGCTCATTCATTCATTCAGTGGTTATTGAAGACCTACTATGTTCCATGCTCTGTACATAGCACTGGAGACAAGAATGAGAATGAGTCTTTGGGCAGCTAGAATTTTTATAAGAGAAATGTGCACAACAAAGAAATAAATAAAGTGAAAATCGTCATTTCAGTTCCAAAGCATGATGGACTGTCCAGTAAGAGGCACTCGAGCAGCTCTGTTCTGCCACACCTAGGTCTGAACCCACAGGAAAGACTAGACCCTCCGAAGCATTGTCCCTGAGCCCATGGCATCTCTAACTCTGTCTGACTCAGGAGGCCCTGAGAACAGAGACAGTGGATCTCCAGGTAGAAGGTCCAGCACAATGGAAATGGCAGTCCCCCCTCAGCAGGGATATTAGGAAAATTAAATAAGATGATACGTGAATGGAAAGCTTGGCACAATGCCCAGCACAATGTGAATACCAGATCACTGTACCATGAACTGTGAAGGTGAAGAAGGGGAGGAAAGAAACTCCTTGAAAGCAAGACATTTTTATTGCTGTAATATCTGGAGAATCTAAAACCATTCCCAGCTTGTGACGGACACCAACAACCTGCTCTAAAACAATGAACTGTCCAAGATTCTTAGACTCAGATTCTAACTTGGGCTCAGCACAGGCCCTTGGTTTTAGAGATGGAACAACAGCTGGGAGTCTTTAGTCAAATGTCAGTTTGGGGCTGAGGGTGTAGCTCAGTGTTACAGTACTTTCACAGTACTCTGCAGCACTGAAAAGATAAAAACCTGTGTTACAGACGATAACTGGAGCCCCTAGAAGAAAAATAACTTTCCCAAGACACATGAAAGACCTGAGACCCAATGAAAGAGCTGAGAGCAGTGTCCAGATGGCTGCATTCCAGTTCAAGTTATTTTTAAATGAAGCCCAGCTGCCTCTGGTGATGGCATCCCTAAGCCCACAACGTATCCAGCTCATGGCCTGGGGATGGGCAGGTCCTCTCCTTCTCCAGCAGTCTGTCAGAGTGCAATGTCTGCTCTTTGGCTTCTGGCTCACTGGCTGGTTGACCTTGGTATCATGGAAAGAGCACAGGCCCGACAGGGGCTCAGAAACCCTCTGGACAGTGGGCCCAGTGCATCTGCCTACCCCCGAGTGGGGCAGAACCCTGACTGCCAGGACAATACCAACCCATAGACATCTGAGTGCCTGTCATCCTCACATCTCTGTCATTTAATAAGTAGGGTGATATTTAAACATGGATATAGATTAGTAATTTATTAGAAGCTTCTCCAGCTGTGGCTATCTGCCTTTGTCCTCTTAAATTTCATCGTTCACTGAAATATTTTTTGTTTCTTTGTTTGTTTTAGAGACAGGGTCTGTCTATGTTGTCCAGGCTAGCCTTGAAATCCTAAGCTCAAGCTGTCCTCCTGCCTCAGCCTCCCAAGTAGATGGGACCACAGGTATGTGCCACCACACCCAACTTACTGAATATTCTTTTTTTCCTTTGTACATGTATTGTCTGTTGTCTGATATAATACAGGACAATTCTCTATGACCTCAAGTCATGGCCATGCTTAGTGAAACTCTTCCCATATAGCTAAAATAAAAAACCACAAGATACCCTAATGAGCCTGCATCCCTTAAGTGGGAGAAACAGAGCATTCTTTAGTATGGCAACTGAGACACATGAAGGTGACCAGGGAAGTCACATTCAAGCTCACATTGAGAATGCACTCATGAGTAACCATGAAATGTGGAAAGGTGTTTGGATTAGTGATCCTAATTATTGACCTCCTGCTTCCCTGCCCCTTGAGATGTCATCGTGTAGTCCTTGAGTCTGATTTTTGATTCTGTGCCCAGCCCTGTGACTTGCTATGGCTTAAGTGAGGTTAGCAAAGGGCAAGCAAGCAGAGACTTCAAAATCCCATACAGTTCCAACACTGTCCTCAGTGTTGCATCTTGAGGTGGCCTGGTAGAGGGACATGAGAGATGGGCTGACAAGCTAAGTTGTTTTCCAGTCAAGGTCATCATGGATCAGACAGCAGCTGACCAACTCCCAGATACAGCAGGAGCCTGGAACAGAGCAGAAGAACTTCCCTGCTGAGCCCAGCCAAAGTCACCCACCAACATGAGTTGAGCTGTTTTAAGGCATAGGATTTGGGTGGTTTGCAATGATAGATGACTGATTCTCAAAACAACATGTCACTCTTCACTTTTATTAAAATTCAAATTAGGTTTCAATCAGTCACTGCCACTTTCAGTTCTCATTATAACAGTCAGAATGAGAAACTCTTTATGCCTGAAAGCCTTTTTCCATGATTGAGTATTTTGATTGGCTTAGACAGAATCTACAACCCCAGGAGAGAGCTAGGGTGATATATTGTAGATAAAGATTGGAAGCAGCAGGTGAGAATCAGAGGCAGCAAATACAAACAGAAGCATGAACCAGACCCCCATTCTTTGGTTCCTTGAGGTAAGATATTGTTAAGAATGCAAATTGGAAAAAAAAAATCCAAATTGGTTCTGGAAGGACAAAAAGACATAAAAGACATCCTGACCTTTTGGCCAAGGAAAATGGAATTCCCTTGAGGAAGCATCATCTGAAGAGGCCATGTCATCCATTCCCTGGGTTTCAGCAGAATCGCACCCAATCCATTGCAGACAGATAGGAAGAGATGCTTCCATCATGCCCAGGATCATTATTAATGAGTTCCTGCCTGGGAGTCAGACTCTTGGGGCTCCAACTCCACCTCATCTATGCCCGGGCTGTGTGATCACAGCCATATGACTTGATTTCTAAGTATCCTGACTCATAAAGGAGAATAACAGCCCATACATCCAGTGATTTCATGAGATTTGGTAAGGCAGTAGTAGATATAGCACAGTAACCACTACATGGAATAACCTTAGAAAATGTGAGTTTTTATCAGTCCCTATTAGTACCCTCTGCTAATAGTGAATGCATTAATAGTTTGCTGACTGATATCACTTTCTGCCATCAGAAGAGAGATCAGAAGCAGATGGTGTCTGGAATATTCCTTCTGCTTAAAACCAAAAATAAAAATTATTTGGCCTTTCAGCCTCTTTTCTTTTTTCTGCATAAAAATATTTTAGGAGTCTGGAACAAGAGTGATGAATATAAAGTAATATTAATCTACTTAGTGGACCGAAAAGAATATGAGCCATAGCATCAAATAAAGAGAGGTTGGCACCCGTGGCTTTAAGCAAATGACCACACCACTCTGAGCCTTGCCTTCTAGTTTTATAAAGTGGACATTGCCTACTTCACAGGATCATTTTAAGAATCAATAATAATAAGCTGTTATTAGTCTCCATATTTGAATCCAAAAGACAGTGTTGTCTAAAATCTTCAAATTCCACATGGAGCCCACTGAAGGTGGTGCTAGAGTTAAGGGTCATCTTTGTCATCTTCTATCCACCAGGTAAAGACTGACATCCTGTGGAACCTCAGGCTGGAGAAGTGACAAGATAGCATCAGAACCAAGGTTTGAATGATGCAAAAAACTATGGTCCCAGAAGAGCTAGGGAAAGGCCTTGCATGCAGAGGAATGGCAGACCAGTGCAAAGCACCAAGCCAGGAGCAGGGGTGGCAGGTTCATGGCCAGCAGGCCAGGGAAGCTGGAGCACAGCAGCAGGAGAGGATCGAGGGCAGCCAGTGTCAGAACTGGCCAGGATGCTAGGACATGGGAAGCCCAAGGGGCTGGGGAGCCAGGGAGAAGCACGGCCTGATGTGCATCCAGCAACTCAGGCCACTGCACAGAGAAGAGTGGGTGTGGGTGTGAATGACTAGGAGAGAAAAGTGATGATTTTCTAATTATGAGGTTTCCATAATAATCCAAGCAGAAAGGATGACATGGCCTAGGGTAGGGGGACAGAGGAGGTGGTGACAAGGGGCTGCATACTGGCTGTGCTTTGAAAGGAGAGCTACTGGGTTTTGCTGTTGAATGGTATGGGGGAAGAGGGAAGGAGAGGGATCCTGGATGCTCCTGGGGCTCTGGCACCAGAGTCAATGCATTTTATCACATGTCCTCCAGGAGGACGTCCTCCTGGCTTCCCTCAGGTCTCTGCCCCGGTGTCACTGTCAGTGAGACTGTCCCTGAGCACTGTCCATAACATGCTGCTCCCTAACTCCCTAGAATTGCTTTATTTTTTTATATTGTGTGTGTGTGGTGTGGTGTGTGTGAGTGTGCGTGGTGTGTGTGTGTGGTGTGTGTGTGTGTGATGTGTGGGTGTGAGTGTGTGTGTGTGTGATTGAGGATTAACCCCAGGGCCTTCACACTGAACTATAACCCTAGCACTTTTTTTGAGAAGAGGTCTTGTTGAGTCACTGTTTCCCAGGCTGGGCTCAAATTTACCATCCTCCTACCTCAGCTAGGATCACAGGCATGCTCTCCTTCCTGTATGAGTTTCCCAGGGCTCCTGTCGCAAAGAATCACAAACCATGTGGCTCACAATGAGAGAGATGCAGTGCTCCACAGATCTGGGGGTTAGAAGTTCAAGATCAGGGTGTTAGAAGGCTAGTTTCCTCCCAGGGCTGGGAGAGAGGGAGAACATTGCAGGCTCGCTGCTGGCTGCTGGTGGTCACTGGCCATTGCCAGCATCCCTGGGTCTGTAGAAGCATCATCCTGATCTCTGCCTTCATCTTCAAATGGTGCCTCCCTTGGTGCGTGCTTGTGTCTAAATCTCCTCTGTAATAAGGACCCCAGTCATGTGGCATTAGCAGGGCACACTATTCCAGCCTGACTTCTTTCAATGGTTTTAATGATTATGTCTACAGTGATCATATTTCCAAGTTAGTTCACATTCTGCACTTCTGGGGATTAGGACTCAACATGTGGATTTTTCAGGGACACAGATCAACTCCTAACATATTCCAGCTAGAATGTAAACTCTGTGTGGACAGGTAGCTGTTCTCTTTTTGTTTCTCAAATACTTAGACTTCTCTGCATGTGGCATATACTGAATAAGTATTTGTGAATGAATGAATAAATGAATGAATGAATATAGAAAATTGGTGGAGGAGACTGAGGGTAGAAATCAGACTTACTAGGATAAGATGCTTATAAGAAATCCAGGTGGAGATGGCAAGTAGGCAGTTGAAGAGGGACTCTTAGCAGGTGGGTTACTGATGCATGAGGATCCAAAGGACAGGCTCAAAAAATGTGGCTCCTTCCAGACTTTCGCACAGACCAGTAACTGGTCCCCCAGCCCGGAAAGTCGAGATCATTTGCCAGAAACCTCGGAGGTATAAATCGCCCTTTCACATGCACTTGTCCCTTCATAACTGCCTGGCATAAATTCTAAGAAGTGAAGCTCAGTCCCGGGGCACCCTCCAGGATGACGTTCTCTAGCAGCCCAGCACCAGATGCCTGCAGGGCAGCAGCTTCCTGGGGGCAGGAGCTGCCATGCAACAGCTTAAAAGCCAGGCTCTCAAACTAGCCATTTCCTCCACAAGAAATCACAGCAGGAAGTGACCACCCTGGGATAATGGAGCTGGGGGCACCGGGATGCCCCCAGGAGATCTACAGGGCCAGGACCTAGCATACCTGACAGAGGTGGAGGTGGAGATGGGGAGGCTTCAGCCTGGCTCCCTGGTTTCCATGGTTTCATTTCTGCACCTTGGGGACCACAGATGTGCAATGATGCACAGCAAGAGAAGGATGGGCTTCGTGCTCCTCTCTAACCCGCCAAAGCCACTGGAAGGCACCTGCTTAATGCCAAGGTCACCAGCCCTCTGCATTTGAATCTGTGTGGAATAAAGGCAGCACCTACCTTGGCAGGGACGAGGTGGCCATGCATCCTCTCTTGGCAGCTAAGAACAGATCCATCCCTGCCCAGCGAAGCCCCCACTGGTCTTAGGAAAACAGGACATGGATCCAAATGCAGACCTCAGGGCCTGAATCAGCACCACTGTTCCCACCCTGGGGTGGACACTCTCCATTACCCCATACCCCATTACCCCAGCCCAAGAGTGAAGTGCTATCATTAGCTCTACTCTGCAAAGGGGCTAAGGGGGAGGCTTGGTGAAGTGCCAGGGTCACCAGTAGGAAGTGGCAAAGGCAGAAGTGGACTGGGACAGCCTGACTCCCAGGCTCTGCATTTCCCCAAGCCATGCTGTCTCCACGTCTACACTACTTGATGCAGATCCCAGAGGGATTCCTGAAGGGTTACTGTGATGGACCACCTGGTGCGCAGGATTCTTCAGCCAATGCAAACAGTGTGCTCCACCCTCATTATCCCCATGCCTAGCTCTGTAAGCCTTACACTCCCTGCAGGGCAGACAAGGGGGCACCTACTGATTCATGTAAGTCATTCAATACACATTTGCTAAACACTACTGGGTCAACCACAACGTGTCAGATGTTACCACAGGGACAAGTGTGATGGCAGGTACCTGGGACCCTCTTATTTTGCAACTTCTTGATAATTAAATTATTTCTAAATTTAAAAAAATTGAAACCCAACTTAGTCTGTGCTACATCCCATCTAGGAAAATCCAAAGGTGAAAAGCCATCCTTGCCTTCAATGAGCTTAATACCTAGATGGAGCAGCTGCATGGAACACAGTACTGTATACAGCGTGACACAGTGGAACATGGTAATATAAAGTATAAGTTCCAAGAGCCAGACAGGATGGTGCACACCTGTAATCCCACTCCTCGTGAGGCTGAGACAGAAGGGTCACACGTTCAAGGCCAGGCTGGTCAACTTTGCATGACCCTGTCTCAAAATAAAGTTTAAAAGGAAACCATACAGGGCTGGGGATTTAGCTCAGTGGTTCTGGTGCCTGCCTCACAAGTGCAAGGTCCCGAGTTTGATCCCTGGTACCAAAAAAAAAAGGAAACCATACAGTCTAGACTAGCGCTATCAAAAAGAACTATACTATGAACTACATATGTAATGTTATAATAGTTTACCTATTTAAAAAGTAGAAAGAAAAAGGTGTAATTAACTTTAATAGCCTTTATTTAATGTAATATATCCAAAATAATCACATTAATGTGTACTAAATATAATGTAGTATTAATGAGATACATATTTACATTTCTTTTTCTCATGTGAGCTCTAAAATCTGGTGTGAGTTTCACACTCACAGCACATCTCAATCAGACCAACCATGCTTCCTGTGCACAGCTGCCACACATAGTCAGCAGGGGCTGCTGAAGTGGAAGCTCAGTCCACAATGGGCCTCCTGGGTTCAGATCCTGCCTTTGTCACTTGCCAGCCAGCACGTGGCTCTGGAGAGGCCACGCCAGTGCTGTGCCTCAGCTTCCCCGTCGATGACACAGCTCCCTGCTGCAGTCCCCATGAGGATGATGCAATCAGCTTTGCACATGAGCTCCACAGGGCCCAGCTGTAGAAAGGGTACGAGGAGGCTGGGTGTGGTGGTGCATGCCTGTAATCCCAGCACTCTGGGAACCTGAGGCAGGAGGATTGCAAGTTTCAGCCCAAGCTGGGCAATTTGACAACTTAGTGAGACCCCGTCTCAAAGTAAAATGTGAAAAATATTTTTTTAAAGGCTGAGGATATAGCTCAGTGAAGCTGAGTACCATAAAACAGAAAGAATTCTAGGAGCCACTGCTGCTTGGGAACCATCTCAAGGGCAGACCAGAGCCAGGGCTGGGCAGGGGCCCAGGCAAAAAGCAATGGGGTCCAAAAGTCTCCATGAGACCCCAGCATTGTCCCTGTCCCCTTCTCCCATTCCTGTTCCTGCCTTCCTCCCTGGTCCCCAGCTAGCCTCATCTCAGACAGTAACTCAGGTGGGATGAAACAGGATGGGGAGGCACAAGGGGGAGAAAGGGGTAGGGAGAGGGGAGGAAGGGATTAAGGAGGGGAGAAGGGAGACAATAGGAGGAGCAGACAGCAGGGAAAGAAGAGAAAGGGGAAGGAGCAGGGAGTGCCTAGGGCAGAGCCACCAGCCTCAGATCACCCAGGAAGCTCCTCTACAAGGCTCTGATTATTGAGAACAGGAGAAGCAAGACAGACCCACAGTGCAGCTCCCTCACGGATCTCCCTTTTGCTGTCCTCTGCCTCCCCCTCCTGGCCTCCAGGTCCAATAATCCTGTAAACCAGGAGGAGAAGCCCAGGTGCAAGAGTATGGTCAGCTTGGCCAGAAATCAGCTAGAATCAGGACCACTGGATGCTTCACGAGTTCTCTGTGGTTCGGGGGGAAACAGGTTGCATTTATGTGACAGCATGGAAACAACGGAATTCCAGCAATAGACCTTGAGGCTATGAGACACCTGGGCTTTACCCTATGGAACAGGGGCTTAGATGCAGCACCTGTTCTTGAGTGCACAGTGTGGCAAATACAGTCCCCCACCCATCAGACCTCCCCAGGAGCTGCTGTGTGGCTGGAATTATGCTGAGCATGGATAAGAAGAGGACCAGGTATCAGCTGACCTCACAGGGCCCCCCATCTTGCAGGGAACAACAGCAATACATTAATAAGTCCTGCTGTTGCAAGGTGGCAGGGCCCACACTGGCTGCTCCAAAGTGTCAGCAAATTGGTACCTTCCAAGGTAAAAATGATTAAAACACTCACCATAATAAAAACCACTACCCCTTGTTAACTGCACCTCCTGAGCACTGAGACAAACACATGATACTGTCCATTAGTCAAGCTTCAAGCAGCCCTGGGTTTAATGTCCCACAGCGCCTGGGCAGGTTCTGTGCTCTTCCCTGGCCTGAACCCCCATCTCCTCTCCAGGAGCCTCCTGGAAGGTCTCCCTGCTTGGTCCTCCCAGGTGTGACTGCTTACAGTGGGGTTCTGTCCTAACAGACTCATCATGAGTGGGAAATGTTTCAGTGAAAAATGCACTCAATGCATGTAAGCTATGAACATCTTCAAGGTGCCAAGAACACTTCTGTTAGTCTGACATTGGGCAAAATCATCTGACACATAGAATATTATATTAGTCAGATTTCTCATCACTCGAACAAAGTACTGAATACTTATAACTTAAAGGAGGAGAGGTTTATTTGGCTCATGGTTTCACAGGTTTAGTCCATGGTCAGCTGGCTCCAAGACAGAAACATCATGATAGAAGGATGTGACAGAGGAAAGCTTTTTACTTCATGTCCACTGGGAACAGTGCCAGAGTAGGGATGAGGGACCACAAATAGGCCCCAAGACCACACCTTCTTGATCCACCTGGACAAACCCAGAAGTATGCTTTAGTAATCCTCTGAAAAGCTCCCAACCCAATCACATTGACAATCCAGCTTAACTATCACATCCCATGCCTTGTTGACTTGACACCCAAACACTTCTCCTTAAACTATACTTAATCTTCAAATAAACACAAGTTCATAATTCCTCCTAACATAATACAATTACCCTGCATACAAATGAAAATGCACTAATGCCCTCCCCAAAGTCTCAACAGTTGTGAACTTGCTCAAAACTCCAATTCCAAACTCTCCTCAGAGACTCAAGGAAAATTCTTAGCTGAAAACACCTGAAAATTTAAAGAGCAAGTTATATAACTCCAATATACTGTACAATGGTACCAAATAAACTTTCTCAATTCCAAAGGAGATATAGCCAACATCTAGGACACATGGTGGGGAGGCATGAGTTCCAGACAGTTTGAGCAGCCCTATCCCTATGGCTTTGCCTCTTGCAGCCCACATAGCCATTATTTAGGCTTGCTCCACTCATTGCCTACAGCTTTCCCCAGCAGATCTTCCATATTCCTGGTACCTCCCACTTGCCAAAATCTGCACTACATCTTTAGCTTCATTTCCACAGCTTCATACGTCCATCTCTCATGGACACTTTCCTGAGCCTCCCAGGCCTTCCTCTGAAATCTGGATGGAAGCCTCAATGAACCCACAATTCGTGCATTCTGCGTACCAGTAAAACCAGCATTGTGTAGAGGATGCCAAGGTTAGCTAGCAGCTCGAGCAGTAGCCAGGCCCTCTTAGACCATGGGTGTAGCGGCTTCTGCATGCCTGGACGGCTAAGCATGGTGAGATGAATTTTAGGGAACCAATTCCCTAGGTACCCCTTTTTGAGCAAGGGCTAGGAGAGCTCTCTTCAAATGAAATGTTTTGCACCCTTGAGCCTTCAGTGGATAGCATCTAACCCAATCCTGAGATACCTTCAAGCCATCTTTTCTATTGTCTTGGTGTAAAGTATTTGGCTTCGTTTCAGTGGTACTAGTCTTTTCACTCTTCTTTGCCCCAACTTTACAGGTGCTTCCTTTCTGGTCAAGCTGAAAATTTTTCATATCACTGAACTCTGCTTTTTCTCTTGATTCTCACTGTAAATTTGACTGAAAGCAGCCAGCAGTACCTATTCCACAGCACGAATGTTAGGCTGCCTTGAAATTTCCTCTGCCAGATTCATTAGTATTCTACTTTTAAATTCAGTCTCATACAAAGTCTCAGGATATGGGAAAAATGTAGACAAGTTCTTTGCAAGAATACATCACAAATGGCCCCTAGTCCAATTCCCATTAGAGTCTTCATTCCCACCTGACACCTCATGACATTTGCCTTTAATATCTACTTTCATACCACCATTCTAGTCTTCTGAATTGACAAGAATCACTAGCCAAACTCTGGATACAGCATTCTGGGGCTTCTCTAGCTTGCATCTCCAAATCATTACCAAACTCTTGCCACAAACTAGTTCCAAAGTCTTCTCAACCGCATGTGCAGGCATAGTCACAGCAGCAACCCAATTTCTCTGATCAATTTTCTGTAGTGGTCAGCTTTTCTGTTGCTAGAACAAAGAACATGACACTCACAACTCGAATAAGGAGAGATTTATTTGGCTCGCAGTTTCAGAGGTTTATTCCATGGTCAGCTGACTCCGAGGCGGAAACATCATGGCAGAGGGCATGGAGGAGCAAAGCTGCTTACTTCATAAATGCTGAGAAGCAGAGCAGGGGAACAGCACCAGGGAGGAAGGACCAAGGACCAGGTATAGGACCCAAGGTCATGCCTGCATGACCCAACCAGACACACCAAGAAGTCTGCTCTACTAATCCCCCAGCTGGCTCTCAAACCAATCAAGTTGATTGTGATGGTTGGATTGATTGTGTCAACTTGAGTAAGAGAAGCTTGACGAACTGGCTCAGAAATTCCACATCCTAGGGTGTGGAAGGCCCACCTTAGGGCAGTTGTCACCTGGATGCTATGAAGAGGGAATGAAGTACAGATCTACTTCTGTTCCTTCAAAGGAGCTCCAGTCATTGCCTTCACCTTGGACATCATCTCCTGGCTTCCAGTGCAGACTCTTCAGCTTCCTGTGCAGATTCTTCCAGCATACTCTTCAGCCTTCCATCAAAGACCCATTGGCCTCCTGATATGGACCCGCATGGGACACTGCAGTGACCTCCACACCTTTGACTGGATTCTTTGTTCTCCAGTGTACAGACAGACCCTCTGCACTCTTCCACACCCAATTCTGTAGGTGGCCATTATAAATGTAAATTATTATAAATTCTTCTATATTTGTATATCTTGCGTTATATCTGTTTCTCTGGTAAATGCTGACTGATACACTGACAATCCAGCTTACCTATCACAAATTCTTTATATTAAAATGTTGACAATCTCCTATAATGCACTGAATATTGTGCTGAAAGTGAAAACACAAGAATTATAAGGGCACTCTTTCATGCCACCTTAAAGCTGAAAAATTCTCAGGTCAAACCATCCTATTCAGGAAACTCAGTGTCACTCTTTTAGAGTACAAATCATAGCCTCCCCTCTGCTCATACTCATTACCCATCCCGTGTCACTGTGGACGAAAGGCCAAGTCCCTGCAATAACTGATAAGCCCCGCATGGACTCGTCATCCTCTTGTCCTGTTGTCCCCCTGCCCTCCAATCCCACCAGCCTGCTCTTCCTGGAATGGCCCAGGTGTGTCTCTGCCTGGGACCCACTTTTGGGATGACCTGCCTGCCTGGCTCCTGCCTGCTGCAAGTCCTGCCTGATTATCAACTCCTCAAGGGGAGCTCTTTACTCCATCCAACTCAATGCTTCCCTGGCACCCTTCTTACTTTAGTAGACTGATGGCCAGTGGCATCTCCTCCCTGCCCCGTCCCATATCCCTGTCTTTTGCAATGTCCCTTCCAGCTCTTCCTTTTGGGACTCTTAGAAAGTAACCTGCTTGCACCTTCTCCAGCCACAGAAGGCGACAGGAGCGATGGCACGCCTCCAGGCTGAACTTCCCTCTCGGCACCTGCTTCTACCACGAGAACAAGGGTGGACTGGCCTGTGGGGGGTGATACTGCATGGGCCAAGAGGAGAACCGAGCTGTCCTACCTGCGGCCATGCTAGACCAGACCACAGATGTGTGACTCAGCACCACCACAGACAGCAGAGGCCAGAATCACCCAGATAAGCACAGCCCCCCCTGCACACTCAGAACTGCAGGACGAGGTGCCTGGGCACTGCTGGCTGCTAGCTGTTTATTAAGTGGCAGTCACTAACTGATTCACTTAGCTGCACTGCCACCCTTCCCTGCAGTACTTCTTTTCTTCTCTCCACAGCACTTACTACTCTCTAATGCACTAGAAAATATTTGTGTCTGCTGTTTATTGTTTGTTATCTCTTTCTCCTCCTCATCTATACTACATAAAACTATACCCTCTCCAGCCTTCCTTTATCTGTGTTTTGTTCACTGTTGCACCCCAAGTGCACACGACAGTATATGTATAGCATACAGTACATGCTCAATAAAAGAGTTTTTGAGCTAGGTCTCCCTGTGTTGCCCAGACTGGTCTCAAATTCCTGGGTTCAAGTGCTCCTCCTACCTCAGCTTCCTGAGTAGCTGGGACAACAGGTATGCACCACAGTGCCTGACTAAATTAAAGTACTTTATAATTAGGTAATAGTTTATATATGAGTGGGTGCTTTTCCTTTCTTTGCATGCGAGGGGTGGAACCCAAGGTCTCATGCATTCTAGGCAAGCACTGTACCAGACCCACATCCCTAATCACTCAATAAATAATTTAAAATTTAATTTCATAAAGCTCTAACCTTGTTTTACTGATGAGAAAGCTAAAACTCAGCAAATTTAAGTCACTAGCTTAAAGTTGCAGAGCAAGCAGGTGGTAGAGCTAGGATTAAAATGCAGACCTCTGACTTCAAAACCCAGGATGATGTCCAGTGCCCTGTCCTGCTGCCCAGCAGTTCCCATCCATAGCCCAGAGCAAAGACACTTAACATCTTAAAGGAGCAGAGAAAGAGACAAGGACAGGACAGAGACAGAGGGAGCAAGGGAAGCAGAGTTAGGCTTTGAAGCATGAATAGAATTTTAAGAGAGATAAACAGGAAGATTAAGAAGTAGCTGTTGTTTACTTAGAACATTCTCTAATTGCCTAAATGATAGGCTCATCCCTAAAGGAGAAGCAGCAATTAAAACCACATCTTCTAGTACAAAAAGCCCCGAGTATGGAAGACACTGTGGCTCTGACTACAAGATACAAGAGGACACGGCCCATCTGACGACAGCACTCGCAGAAGGAACAAAGCACTCAGCAGTGGCACCACTAGAGAATCCAACCCACTGTGTCCTTTCCCCCACGTTCCCCAACCTGCAAGCCCCAAACTGAGCAGAATGTGCTAGAGAATTTTTTTTAAAGATAGAAAATAAAAGCCTCCTGCTCTTCCTTAGCCTACCTTCCTCCCTCCTGTGCTTCTAACTTCCCATCTGTCTGGAATCAGCTTGATTGTCTCTGAAAACAGCCCCACCCTACCTCAGAGGTCACAGCTCCCCCTAGATCTGGACCCAAATCTCTCCCCAGCCCTCCACCCCCACTGCCCATCTCTGTTTCACCTTCACCTTGGAGTCATTTTTAAAATAGCTGTACAGGAACTGCCGGGTCCTTTCCTCCTTTCCAACCCTGCTGACATGGGGGTAAGTTACAGCTCCTACTGTAACACAGTCCTCTCCCCATCTGGGTCTTCTCCTTAGCCTCTCCCCGCTCCAGGATGCCCAGCTCCCATCCAGCTGCTCGAGCCAGCAATCTCTCTCCAAATCTCCACGTCCCCCTCTGGACAGTGAGGGGATGGCGCCCATCACCCATAATGGATCTAAGAGTGAAGGGAAATAAGGCAAGCCAGAGCGTGTGAGGGTCCCAGGCCCAGGAACCCCCGGATGTGCCTGAGCCTATCTCCTGGCTCCTTCCTCTGTGTGTCAAGGCACTCAGCGCTATAAGGAGGTGTTGCTTTCCCACACCCAGCCAAACCCAGTGTAACAGCCTAAGTGACAGTGCCTCCCCAACTTTCTGGCCTCAGCCCCTGTCCTGCCCCACTCTCCCCTGCAGCCACACTGCCTCCTCCTTGCTCTTTCTCAAGTGCCCTCCCCAGGGCCTTTGCACTAGCTGCTCCCTCTACTCACTAAGCTCTCCCTCTACTCACATGGCTCCCTTGTCCCTTCTCAAGTGCATGGCACAATGGGACACAGAGGACATGGGCACCTTCATGGCAATCACTCCACCAGTGCAATGTGTATCTCAACTCTGTACCCGTTACTACCTCTGGAATTGCCGACTACCGAATATGGGAGATACCAAGTGCACCACTGTGTGTGTCAATTTCTGGGTAATTTTAGTAGAGAGTGAAAGAGATAAAAAGGGGACAAACTAATTGTACATCCAGCACCTTTGCTCCACACGAAGTGGCCACCCCACCCACTCCCAACCTCTACCACGGCCGTGCTCCTCTCTGTGCATTGACTGCCATCTGTTTGTTATCTGTCTCTCACCCTAGAAAGGAAGCATGGGAAAGGCAGGAGAGGTGTGAGTGCGTGTGGGCATGAGCACCTGTGTGTGGTGGTTGCTGATTGATTATCCTCTAGCTCCAGGGGAACAGAAGTCAGGCTCTTTTCTCTCCAGGATCGAGCGCTGATGCACGCGAACACATGCACACACACACACACACACACACACATACACACACACCAGGAACTGTGGCACTACGCAGAACTGTCAGGAGGAAGGAGGGGTGGGGTGGACATGGAGGGGTGGGAGAGGGGCCTCTTCTGACCCAGGCAGAAGGGAGGCAGAAATTTTCTTCCTTTCAGTGCCTCCCCTATTCTCAGCATCCAGGACATGCCCAGCACATTGCAGGTGACCAACCATTATTTGGTTAAATGAATGGCTGGGTATGCGCCCTCCCTCAGCCCAGGACGCAGTGCCTGTGCAAAGTCACTGCCAAGGGCGTCCGGCTACCTGACCCAGGAGTCCTGTTCCTGACACCAGGAGGGGGTGCTGGAAAGAGCCAAGTTGGGATTTGCCGGGCCTGAACAGAACACAAGCGCAGAGGCCCCACCGACCCTGTCCACACCAGGCCCTGACCCGCTCCAGAAGCCCACCGTGGAGACTTCTTCCGCAGGTCTCCCTGCACTTGCCAGGAAAGACTCATCAGAGGCCTTAGAAAACACCTTCCTGCTATTCACACTATGGCCACCAGAGGGCACTCTGGCTGCACGTAGGGTTCCAAGGCGGCCAGGTCAGGGCGTCAGTTTGCGCTCGTGGGGAGAATGTGCCCTGCAGAAGAACCCAGAGTCCTGGCCAGCGTTACTGGAACATCCGAGGCTTAGAGCGCGACTTTATAGAGGTGAAGACAAAGGTAAGCTCTGAGTCCAGTGATCTGGATTAGAACTCCAGCTCGCCCTGCCTGTGTGACGTTGGACAAGCTCTCTGCCTCAGTTTCCCTTTCTGAATAATAATGATAACGATGATGATGGTACGTGTCTGGTGTGTGGGGATTTTCTGAGGACTAAATGAGTAACGAGGGCCAGGATGAAGGTCAGTGTCAGAGCACTTGCCAAGCCTGCATGAGGCCCTGGGCTCCACCACCCTTGCACTAGAAAATAATGAAGAAAAGCAGAGGGCGTGGAACCCTTAGAACAAGGTGCGCTGATGCTCAAGAGATGCAAACACTGGCTGCGCTGTCTCGTCTTTCCTCCCCACCCCCAAACATGATCAATAATGACAAGTGTTGAGATTCTATGTTAATAATGCTTTTCTCCATTGTACCATAACCTCCATGGAGGTAAGGATGGATTTTATACATTTTTTAGGTTATTATGAAAAATCCCTAATACACAGGAATCTAGCAAAGGTTTCTCCACATCTGCCCCTCGAAGCTCCTGGTGCAGTGCTTGGCACACAGGAGCCCTCGCCCCTGACTGCTTGCTGACTGCTTCCCGGGTGCTATGCCAAGCCAGGCAGGCGTCCTGCAGCAGGGGACTGGTGTGCATGAGACCCAGGCCCTGTGCTCCTGGGCCAGCAGCTTCCAAGAAGGGCTGACTGAATTTGGCAATCTCCCCAGGGAAGCAGGAAGATTGAGGGGATGATGGGGGCCTCCGGCCTGGCGACTTGAGGTTTTTTGGAAGAAGTGTCTGTGCTGAGACCAGAAGGAGGCACAGGTGCCAATGAGGTGAGAAAGGAGGGAAAGGATCCCAGGCAAAAGCAGTGGCAGGTGCAAAGGCCCTGGGGTACCAGTGTGTGACTGTTTAGTAGGATCCAAGGGTCTGACTCCATATTGACCTTGACAGTCACAGTTGAAAGAGACTTATTCCACTGAGACGTCTTCCAGGCTGTGGTGCAGACTTGGGGAAGAAACTAACACATGCATGCTGGTTGTCAGTCCCTCCCTGACCTCCTAGTAAGGTCTCCATGTGGCCAGGGTGCTGTGACAGGAGCGCCACCAGCTGGGTGGTGTAGGCAGCAGGCGCCTCTCACACAGTGCTGAGGTCAGGGCATCCAAGGTCAAGGTGCCAGCAGATCGGTTAGTGAGGGGCAGCTCTGACTTGGAGCAGGTGTCTCCCACAAGCTCCCTTGGTGGCAGGGCCTGGCCAACTCTGCAGAGTCCCCTGTCATTTGTGAGAGCAGAGTCCTTGTGGCCTTGTCGTAATCAAATCCCCACCTCCTAGTACAGCTTCGTCAGGGCTGGGTTCCCATGTGTGCGCTCTGGGGATACAGATGTTCAGGCCACAGGAGCCCTCGCAGCGGCCCTTCTGTGATCAGTGTTAGGAGGTACAGGGGGCTCTGCCCAGCTCTGGAGGGACAGGAAGCCAGGCCAGTGTCACTGAGAAGCATCTGCCATCTTCTAGGCGTCACGGAACAGGAGCAGGAAGGGAGGCCGTGGGTATGGTGAGACCTCAGGCAGGACCTCAGGGCAGGTGTTAATGTGGCTACAACGATGATGTTCAGGCCTGGTTTTCCCAACGCCGAGTCTGGCAGAGTTTAAAATGTTCCCAAGGCCCTGCATCTCCTTCCAGGTTCTCTTCCACCTCCAAAGCCCTCCACACCCCGCCACCCCCAGCTCTTCCCACGTTGGCCTTGGGTCACAAAGCTCCTTCACTGACCAGAGACAGCTCCCCCGCCTCTTGCTGTGGACTGGTGTCTCTCAGCATGGGGGCCCCAGCAGTCCTTCCCAGAGCAGCACTTCCAGTCTGGCCATTTCCACTCCGCTGTCCAGTCTCTGCTTACTTATGACCCAGGGAAGCCCGCCCTTCCCTCCCTGACCCTCCCTTCTGACCAGATTCTCCCCCAACACAGGAACCTTTTTCATTTAACCCTGTGCTTTTCCTGGATTCCACTCATCAAAATTAGCAATCAGACATCTGTGTATTCAAGATGAACCTGTCTCCCCACCCACCATGAGTTCTGGAAGCCAGGCCATGGTTCCAGTGCTCCCCATGGTGATGTCAAGCATCTGGTAAATGCTGAATTAATAAGTGATGAATTAATGAATATTAAAGTGCATGCCCCTCACTAGCCAGGAGCACTACTCTCAGGATCCTGCCCTTGGATGTTCAGCACCAATAATCCTGTCCCCTAGATGTTACTGCCATTATCATCATCTTCTTCATCATCCTATTTTAGTGGTGAAAGCCACCCCTGTCCTATTGGAAACACAGCACCCAATGCAAAGCTGGCCCCACGTGCAGCGTCCTGTCACCCACTTGCTGTCTGAAGGGTGCTGGTTGGTGTCTAGTCCGCACCCACACTCACTCTCGTGCTTCTGTCTCCTGCCCCAGAGAGCAGGCCCCGGCCCGGTTGCCTTGGTCACTGCCCTTGTCCCCAGCATCTAGCACCCGGTGATGCTTCCCTGAGGCTCTACAGACAGTGCTCCCTTTTACACTCCACACACTGCTGTGATGCCCAGGAACCACAGTCCACCTTGCCAGCTAGGGGACAGGAGTCTGGGGAGGCCACCTGACTCCTAGTCATACCCAGGCATCAATGGCAGGGAGCCTTACTCCCCAACTCTGAGCTTTCTTGAGGATTCTGACTCATATGGCTTCCACATCAGGCAGGTTTCCTTCCTCCACCTGCAATTTCTGGAGCTTCACTATGTTTGGTCTGGATCTAAAATGTCCCCCAAAAGTCTCAGGTTTGGAGGTGGGTCTCAACTTCAAGGTGCGGGTCACAGGTGTGAGTTGGAAAGGGTGTGTTCTTGTCCCTGGTTCCTCCCTTCTGTCTGCTTCCCAGCTGCTGCAGGTTAAGCAGCTTTCTTCTGCCACACTCTTCACCATGCCCTTTCTGGCCCAGAGCCAGGTGACCATGGACTGAAACCTTGAGCCACCATAAACCTCTCCTCCCTTAAGTTATGTCAGGTATTTTGCCCCAGGAATGAGAAAATGACTAAGACACTCAGAGCAGACACAAAATAGTCCAGTAAGGAAGACCTGCATGATGCTCCTCAACCCATCAGGCCTTCCTCCACCCCATCCAATATAAAGATGAGATCGAGGACCGGTTTCCACACTTCGGACTCATGACCCAAGATGCCATGGCCTTACATAGTAACCAACATCTTTCAGGACCTGGAAATATTCTTCCCTTCCCTGGGGCTTCATTTGCTAATCCAAAAGCAAGACTTAGGTAAGCATCTTGCTCAATTTCCTCCTACATTTTCTCTTTCCATCCTTCAAGTCTTTTTTTGTTTGTTTTTTGTAGGGAACAGGGGAAGGGGACATTACCAGAACCTCTGTAGTAAGTCCTAGTCTCCTGTGAGCCATGGCAGCACACGGCCAATTACAGGAAAGGTAGACAAATGAGACTGAGAAGAAGCTGAACTTTGGGTCTGATCAGTGCTGCTCTGGGCGGCAAAGACTAGAACCCCTAGCTTGCAGCACCTTTTATTTAGTACATCCGAGAAACAAATGTAACAAATGAATATGTAGATTTCAGTATCACTTTGGGATGAACAAGGTGTGACAAAAGACTGGGTGGGGGCGGCAGAAATCTAAGAACAATGAGGAACTATGCAGATGAAGATTTAGTTCCTCCCAGGAACTACACAGATGAAGATTTGGTTCCTCCCAGGGTGTCTCTTGCAGGTATGGTCTTATCCTGGAGGATTACAGCATCATGAGATCATTGAGATCTCAGTTGTGACCTGAGGCCAAAATGGAATTATGTCTTGGAATGTTATAGCTGGCCTGTAGGCAGGAGAACTAGGCCTACTCAAATGATTTTTCCCTAGTATTACGTAGCATTGCTCCCAACAGTTTTTTAACCTGAGAGCAGTATTTTCCTCACTGCAACATCTCAGTGGTGTACACCATTCTCTGAGCATGTGCATAGTTACCTTCCGAGTAGACTTCCTGGGAGGGCTGAAATAATGACCACCCATGTGGAAGAGCCAGACTTAGGAGATGATAGCTAGAGAGACAGAGTGATCCCCAGAAGCACAAGAATGGCCATGTTTAAACCAGAGTTCTTTCCAAGGAATACTTCTAGAACTTCCTGTCAAGGCATGGGCTGGCAAGGAAGTAGAGGACAGGAGCACATAAGAAGCAAAGGACAAAGGACCAAGACCCCAGAATCTGTCTTTGGGTGGAAGACTAAACAATAAATCCATCCAGAGAGCCAGAGCTGGAATGGAGCCAATTTAATATTTAAATAAATGGTCCCCCTAAAAGGAAATGGTAGCACTACGTCTACAGACATCCCTGAAGATCCTTGTGGGTTGGCATGGCAAGCAGAGACTGTCTGCATCAGTAAGGACACCAGCAGAGAAAGCATGGAATAACAATCAGGAGAGAATTAATCCAGAATGACTTCACCTCAGTTAATAAATGTGGGGACTGTGCTCTCTTCAGCAGCACATATACTATAATAAATGTGGAAACATATTCTCAAGCTCCTATTGGGGTAGATTAATGCAGTCATAACTTCCTCATTAAACAGACTTTCCAGAGTTTTTACTACACACCTCATTAGGCACCAGGACAACAGCACTCTGTACAAGTAGCCTCTAGCCATGGGTCCAATAAAGGACTCACTGAGGAGGCCCAAAAATCCAGGAAGAGCAGTTGCAGCTCCCTGAAGAAGAGATGCTATCACAATGGAGGGGTATTAAAAAGATTCCACCAAAAAAAATTTTTGGCACTTGGGATTGAAGCCTATGTCTCTGCACCAGCACACCTGGCAAAACTCAAAATTTTCAGTGCCTCTTCCTCCACTTAACACTAAAGGTTGAAATTAGGAAGGTTGTGTTAATGTAGTAGAAATTAACTTCCTTTTAAGACAAAATATTATTCCTATCAAGATCTAATATGAGAATAGAAGCTTTGGGGTGAGAACCTTTCATGAAAATTAAGATGGCTTTAAATTCTCACACATCCATGGTTTCCCATCTCCCTCTCCTTCCCTGACTCCTGAGTTGGGGCATCTTTGTGAATTACACAGGACCCTAGAATTAGAACTCAGTGCAGCTCACCCACAACCTCTCAGGGTAGAGAATGGAGGTGTAAGAAGTGAGAGCTGTCTCCCCTGAGAAGTTCTCTCCTGTCTCAATCCTCCCGCCCAAGGGTGCTCCCAGGATACCCATCGTGCTGATAGGGGGTTGAAATGGTAGGAGGAGACTTGGGAAGTCATGATCATTGGGAAGCTTGCCATTGCTTTGTGGAAAACCCAGCCCAACATGACTAAGAATATGTGTTACTGCTTTCACTCACCATGATCATGTCCTTGAATCCTAGGAAATAAACAGAAAATATCCTGGGAAATATCTTCTTAAGAATTCATAAAACTGGCCCGCCAACACCCTGGCACCCAGCACCATCACGCGCAGGGCCTTGCCCCAGACCACTGTGCTGGCCAAGCCAGTTTCTGGATCAGCACTACAGAGGTGCCTGGGGCCAGAAAGGCAATGGTTATGTGCTCCAGAAGATATAGCAGAAGTGAACAACAGAGACAGGGCCTTCCTAAGGCTTCTGGATGAAAATTGAAGCCCACTGGGAAAATGAAGAAAATCTCTGCAATAAAGGCACTCTGGACCAACTTGGTTGGTAAATTGGTGAGATCAGCACTACCCATAGGAAGCCAGACACACTTTGGGGGAAGGGCAGCTGAAACGTGCAGTAGACCCTCACAGAGTTCAATCCTGCAGGAGGTCAGGGAGCTCAACTTGGGCCTTGCAGCCAGAAATCAGCCTGAATCTCAATGGACAATGGCTGGCTTGCTGAGACTGATAGACTTAGATCTGCACACTGCTGCTCACATTATCTATCGCAACAGCAGAGACATACCCTGAAGGAGGCCCTGAGTTTTTTTCTTTTTATTTTTCTCTCTCCCTTTTTGTTCTTCACTTCTCTCCTTTTTTGTTCTTGTTCCTGTCCTATTTTGGATTTTTATTCTCTCTCCTTCTCTTGTCATTAAGGTGAATACAGCTTCTGGCTTCCCTATTGCTATTAGTTTGTTCTGTTCTTGTCTTTGCTCATTCACTCTGTATTTTCCTCTTGTCTTCAACATTTTCACAAAGTTTGTGTGATGTTCCTGTGTCCTCTAGCCTCCCTTCTAAGCTTTCCCTCTCCTATCTCTCTATCCCTCCGTCCAAATTCCCACATCCTCATCCTTAAGGGTAAATTTCCTATATTGAAGGGTCTATTTACTACAAACATATTTTGAGCTGGTCCTCTATTTTGATCTAGTTTACATGGTTAAAGGTGACAGATTAATCACTACCATAAATTGTCATTTTCTAAGCTGTGTTTGATGCTACCTTGATGTTGATTGTATCACTTGGGCTAAGGTGTTGTGATTGATCTAATCCCTTGTCCTTCCTGGTACACAGAAAATGAGATTGCCTAAGTCATTAGAGACTCAAAACTTAAAGACCAGCTTACTTGGAAGACACCTTGAGAAGCAATCATTCCATAAGGGTTCTAAATACAGGTAATAAAGATACTCACAATAAGCAATATTGAAGTATCAACCCAGTAATTAAACCAAAACTAGCACCAACAACAAAAATAGAAATGAAAAGACACCTAAAAAAGGCACACACCCAGACTTCCAGCTCACCAAAGGCAAATTCTGGGGGCAACGAGGTGGGAAAATCTGATAATCAACTACCTGGACACTGAACTGATAGCATGGGAAGTAACAAAAGAAATGAATGAAGCTCTAGAAAAATTCAAGAGAAATAAGCTCTCAGATAACTATAGAGATGGTGAGCAGAATGAAAGACATGATTAGAGACACTAGAACAGAAATAGATTTAAAAAAAAAAAAAAAAGATGATCTCAGGATCACGATGGAAGCCCTGAATGCTCAGCATAGTAAAGAAATAGAAATCATGAATGCCCAGTATAGGAAATAAATGGAATCCATGAAACAGATCCAAACAGATATCCAGATTAAAAACTCTATTGAAAGTATTTGCAGCAGAATGAGCCCATGTGAAGACAGGATATCAGATATAGAAGGCAGGATTGCAGTTAGTGTAGTTAGTAATCTCGAGAGAGATTTCTTGAAAATAGTAAATGACCATGAGAAATTGATCCAAGAGCTGCTAGATGATGCAAAGAAGAATAACATAAGACTGATAGGAGTCCACAAAAAAAAAAAA
>NW_004624764.1:458689-475299 GCF_000247695.1 Heterocephalus glaber | reverse complement strand
TTGTTTTGTGAAACAAATTTCTATCTATGTTCATACTTTTTTCTTCTATTATCTTTATCCAGTTTTGGGATTACCACAATGTTGATTTCCTAAAATGAGGGGAGAAGTGTTCCTTTTTTTCTGCTTTAAATGTTTGATATAATTTATCAGTTAAAATATATATGAGCCTGTTGTTGTCATATAGGTAGGTTTTCAAGCTAGGGATATACTTTCTTTAATAGATGCTATTCAAATTTTATATTTCCTCCAGAGTTAGTTTCATTAATTTGTCTTTCAAGGTACTTCTTAGAAGTTGTCAGATTTTTTCCAAAACAGATTTTTGAAATATGCTTTCAATATCCTTTTAAATTCTGTAAAATCTGTGGTAATGTCTCCTAGATCTTGATACTGTAATTTTAAAAATCTGTAATCGATATTCTGTAATAGGATGTAAAGGTCTAAAGGAGCAGGGGAAGTGGGAGGGGTAGGAGAAAGGAAAGAAGGGAAAAGAAAAAATATGAAAAATGGTAAAAAATGGAAACAAAATCTTTGCAAATAGGGAAGGGTGGAGGGGGTGAAGGGAGGGCAGGGGAAGGGGAAAAAATGAGAACCAAGATACTCATGTAATGGTACAAGATCCCAATGATGTATGTAAATGTATTTTATACCTAAAATGTACCAGTAAACTTAATGGGGGGAAAAAAACTGACAGTGATTTTAAGGTAGCATAATTCATGTCCTCAGAGAAACAGACAGTCTATTACTTAATCTTCAAAATAAGAACCAGCTGCTGTCACCACAAATAGAGGTCATCAACATTTCACAGCTGGATCATCTGAATTATAAATTCAGGAGGAGGCTGAGTATCTGAAAAGGCAGCATTGAGATGAAATGTATAACCACAGCACTGAGCTCAGGAGGTCCCCCAACATATTAGAGAGAAAGATCAAAGAGAAAAAATTTTAAAAGATATGCAAGAGGAAACCCTGGAAGTCCCAATAATTGTCTGACACAGTGCTATCCAATAAATATAATACCAGCCACATGTGTCATTTTACATTTTCTGATAGGCATTTAAAAAGAAAAAAGAGACAGGTGGAATTAATTTTAATAATATATTTCAACACATTCTGTGCAAAATATTACCAGTTCAACGTGTGATCGATAAAATGGAAGCACTGAGATATTGTCTATTTCTTTAATGTCTTGGAATTATGGGGTATGTCCTCGTCGTATAGCCCGTCTCACTTAGACTAAACTATCTCCAAGGTTTACCAGTCACAGGTCTCTGGTGGCATGCATGGTGGGCAATGCAGCTGTCACTACCACTTTTTTTTTTTTGCAGTACTAGTATTTGAACCCAGGGCTTTCGTACTGAGCTATATCCCCACCCTACCCCTACCCCCTTTTTTTGGTACTAGGGATCAAACTCATGACCTTGCGCTTGTGAGGCAGGCACTCCCCACCCCTTGTTTATTTTTTATTTTGAAACAGGGTCCACTAAGCCACTAACTTGGCCAGGCAGGCCTCAAACTTGTGATACTCTTGCCTCAGCCTTCCAGAGTGCTGGGATTATGTACCACCATGCCCTGTTCCCAAGAACTTTAGGAGAGATTAACTTGAATGTAGAAAGAGAAGCAAAAATCAAGCTGAAGACACGCACCTTCAGAAGAAAAGAACCCACCAAGTTCATGAAAATAGATCTTGAACTTTTGGAGCAAAATTTTAAAAACTTAAAAGATTCCAGAAAGTAAAAAGCTTATGAACATAGAAATGAGAATCAAGTTGAGATCAGACTTATCAGTGACACTGGACGCCAGAAGGTGGGGTGGGGATGCACACACACATTCCTGGGGACAAGTGACTCAGGATGAGGAATCCTCCAATGATCATTCAGTCTTGAGGGGTGGATTGAACTTGTACATGTGGCAATGCAGTCAGCTCATGTGAGAACCTTTCTGAACCTCTGCAAATCCTTCTCCCGCCACCAGGCCTGGCCTGTGCCCTTGCTTGGCTTGGGTGGCAGTAAGTTCTCCTGTGCTAGAAACCAGCTCCGGCTTCTGGAAAGTTGTGTAGACATCGAGGGTCCCTAGGAGCAGCTGTGACTTGTGACTTCCCAAGTCAGCGACCCCAAACCCATCTCTGACCAGAATGAGAATGGACAGTGCTAACATCCATCCATCTGATCCAGGAAGCCTTTCTGAACCTCCCGGGAGCCCAATCTGTAGGCTTTGCCTGAATTCCCCCAATGATGGCTTGTTCACTGGCCCTCAGCAGCCTGTCCCATTGATCACGGGGCAACTTTGGCTGTTAGCTAAAAATTCATTTCTGTACCTTAAGAATCCGAGAATGACATAGTTAGGAGGAAAATCACAGATAACTTTGACTCAATTTCTTATTTTAAAGATGAAGAATAGAGGCTCAGAGAGGGAATGAAACATCCCCAAGGTCATACAGCGGCAGTTGTAGTCCAGCTGATGCTAAGGATAGTTGGCCTTTGCATGCATGTTGGCCAGTGGCCTTGCCACATGGGGAGCTGCCTGATGATCTGGTGGAGGGCTTATGAAGGTCAAGGCATTAAAGGTGGATGCTATCTCTGCACTGTGGTCCAGAGGCAGCTTTATATACTGCAATGTTTCAAGCAATGCTGCTGCCCCAGAATGGGATGTGGGTCCCGATCATTTGTCCCCAGAAGCCGTGGTCTCAGCTTTCTGCTGTTGTTCACCCTCTCTCCATGAAAAGGCTCAGAACTGTTTATTTGGAGGACAGGGAGGCAATAGGGTTTACAGAAGAGAGGGACAGCAGCTCTCAGGGGCCCTGAAGCCCTTTCCTCCCATTCAAATCAAAAGTGGCTGGAAGAGAGAAGATTATGAGTCAGATGGCCCCAGACAATCAGCAGCTCCCACAGGCCGGGGAATCTGGGCACTGCCCTTTGCTTACAGCAAGCAGGTCTGACCTGGTTCAAGCGTTCCCTGGATAACTGCTTCAGGAACCACTGAGAGTCAGCAGCACAGCTACACAAAGCACCATAGCCACCGGCCGCACCTTCCGGGGCATCGTCACTCCTCTCATCTCACGTCCACTGCAAAGCAGGTGTCACCATCACCCCGTTTGACAGCTCAGACTCCGAATGGTTAAGCAGCCTGTCCAAACCTTCAGTGAGGCTGTGTGTAAGAGCATGGGAGGCCAGAGCCCTACAGAGTAAAGAGAGCAGTGGTGATGATTTTGTGGAGTCAGCGGGCATACTATGGGCTGTCCCAAGGTCACCAGGAAGTGTGGAGCTCAGCTGTGAGCCAGGCATGGTTCTAAGTGCTTTGCATGTATGAATCAGCTCAGCTCATCCTTACAAATCACCGCCTGGCCCACAGATGGGAAAGTTAAGGCTGCCAAGTGGTAGAACCCGGCCCCAAGATTCAAACCTGCATGAGACCCCATGTTGTTTGGCTGTGCAGTGGGCTGAGCCATGGGGGCTCAGTATGGCCCCCTGGTCCTGCCAGGCAGCCCCTCCCTCCCTAGCCTGGTCTAACACCTCCTGCTGTCTTTCGAGATTCCATCAGTGTCTTTCCATCCTGCCCTACCTCTTAAGCTGTCTACTAAAACCAATCACCCCATTTGAATGTGCCACCTACTTCCTGCTAGGACCTCTCTTCCTGAAAAACTATTGCGGAAACCAACCCTTCAGCAATCATCCACTCATTCAGAGAGATTCTGAACATGAACCCCCAGCAAGCAGGTGCTGCACGCTGGGGCTGCCCAGGAAGAAAGCACAATGTTCTGTCCTTGAGGTGCTCACAGTCTGATGGGAAAGACTGATGAACCACAGCTCCCAGTGCTCCCAGGACCAAGGTAGGATGGCATGAGGGGCCTGGAAGGGCACTGACCCAGCCAGGGATTTCAAGAAGGCATAGGGACACCAGGGTGGCATTGCCCTTCCATCAGCACCTAACTCAGCCCAAGCTCAGGGGGAGGCAGGGGTAAAGAGCCAAACTAGGCCCAGGCAGGTGCAATGGCAGAGGAGACCAGAAGGGTCTCATTCTAGGGTCATGCCAGCCACAGGGTGTGGGTGCTGTAATAGGGGTTGCACAGCAAGGTTTCAGAGTGGGATCCAGAAGGCCTTATAGGCCATTGGACTCTGCTTGCCCCCATGGCTCAAAACCTCCTTTGCCTGGAAGTTCCTCTTCCCATTAACAATGAACCTTGTGGCAAGAACCCTCCCAGGGCCTTGGCTGTGGCTTTTTGTTTTGTTTTTTAACAGTACTGGGAATTGAACTCATGCTTTTTGTACTGCAGCACATCCTCAGTCCTTTTTATTCTCATTAGATTGCTGAATTGTTAGAATTTGGGATCCTCCTGCTCAGCCTCCCGTGGTGCTGGGATTACAGATGTGCCCCACCATGTTCTGCTTCGGCTGTGTTTTAAGCAGCAGCTCCCCATTACCTTTGACCTTAGCAGACAGAGGTTGGGAATGGGAGCTTTGGGGCCAGTCTGTCTGGGTTTAGATTCTGTCCCTCACCCACCAGCTGCATCAGCCAGGGCAAGGCAGCTTCTTGGTGACCCGGACACCTTCTCCATCCCATGGGCATGAGGACAGCCCACCCCTCGTAGGCAACTGTGCAGCTTGGGATGAAGGCCAGGGTGTGCTTAGAACCTGGCCTACGTGGAGAAAGGGTTCAGTGGTGTGAGCTAAGCTGGTCACTGTTATGGAACCCCCTGTGGAGACACAGAAAATCACCCCAACAATGGCTCCCCACCAAGATGCTCAGGAAAAGCCCCTCAGAGGCAAAGGAGGCTATAAGCTTGATGAGGAGCTGCCCCTGGCCAGAGGCTGCCTTATTTAAGCCCCAAGCCATCTGATAGGCGATTTTTTCCAAAGCTGGCAGCCCTTCCCTCCCTGCCCACCTTGAACAAGAGGCAGATGCCCTGGCCAGGACCCTGCAGAAGCTGCACCTTCACATCTAGGAGCTCTCAGGCCTGCTTGGGACCAGCCAGGAGCAAAAGAGCTTTGCGATCATGAAGTGCGGTCCCTAGACATAAAAATCAAGGCTGCTGCAAACAAGCTTAGAGAGCGGCTGCCATTTCTGGGACAGCTATTCCCTCTGGAGTGGGAGGAGGGGAAGTAACATCCTTACTCACAAATTGGCTGGAAACAAGAGAAGATTAGATCCAGAAGGCCTGGATTTCAGTGCTGCTTTCCTCAGAGTCTATCAGGCAGCTTACTGAACATGGCATATGTGTAAGATGCTGTGTACATCAGAGAGGTAGCTTGCATGTCATTAAGGGGGAGGGACATTTCAGTCACATCCTGAGTCCAGCTGATATTTTGTCTCCTGCTACCTGGGTGACCCTGGATGAATCCCTTAGTCCCTAAGCCTCCACATCCCCATTTGAACATGGGAAAGGAATGTGCAGAGCTGGGTCACAGCTCCGCTTCTGAAAAAAACAGCCAAGTAGGAGCCGGCAGAGCTTCTGAGGAGCTTTCAGGTAGAAGGGAAACCAGGGGACTGTATGGTGTCCCTGAAAGAGGAAAGATTGTTTCCCAGGGGAAAAGGAGGGGTCCAGGATGCCAAAGGCTGCAGAGAACTTGGATTTGAGCAGAGAGAGGTTCTGTGCTGCAGAAAGCATTTCAACCACCCTCTCTCTCCAGGAGCCTGCCACGACCACTCCCTTTCTGTTGCCTACCTGAAGTAGCTGGAAGAAGGGCCACACCCCAAGATTTGTTCCCAATTCCCAGAATCTGTGAATGTTGCCTTATATTGAAGACCACTCTGCAGAAGTAGTTCTTAGGGGTGTTGAGGTGAGGGACATCTGGGAGGGCCCCTGTCCCAGTCTGAAATGACCTCAAATTGATGTGTTGCAGTCCTAACCACCAGCATCTCAGAATGGGGCTGTTGTGGGAGCTGGGGTATTAAATAGGGGATTAAGTGAAAATGAGGTCATGCAGGTGGGCCCCCCTCGTACCCAACTGGCGTTTTCGTCAAACAGTGAAATCTAGGCACAGACAGAGGCACAGAGGTGTACTTGAAGGCTAGGGCACAGCAACCTGGCAGTTGGGAGACTTGTTAACCATGGGCACAAAACAGTGGCACCTGAGCCCAACACAGGATCAAGCCCGGCCCTGACCTGGCCCTGGTGTTGAACCCAGGGCCTTTGCACTGAGCTAGCTTTCTGGTTCTTTTTTAAAATATTGACACAGGGTTTCACTAAATTGCCCAGGCTAGGCTATAACTTGTGATCCTTCTGTCTCACTCTCCCTGAGTGCTGGAATTACCCACCTGCACAACTGTGCTTGACTCATTTCTATTGTTTTAAACCACCACATTTGTGGTCATTTGTTATAGCCACACAGAAAACCAATATACTACCTAATTTGAAAATATGAGCTACCTTTGAGTAGAGACCAGGTACAGCCTTAGCAAATAAGGTAATGGATTAAGGCAGATAACAAGGTGTTCCATGACCTCCAGAAACATAAACCCTTAGTCATGTAGGATCTTGGACATGTGTGACAGGGCAGATGCAGGTGATCATGGCCCTTGTGGAAGTGATTCAGCACATGTATTAAGAACCCATGAGATGGCAAGAATTGTCCTGGATATTGGGGAGAGAGGTGTGAGACAGCATTACAAAGGCGTTCTAAACTTAGACTTATTCCTTGGAATTCCAATTTTCTACAGTGAGTAAAAGCGTAATTAATACTATTAGTCACTCTTCTGGCAGCTTTGGTATTCACGGTCCTTCCTAAATCCTCAGAACTGCTCATGCCCAAGGTCACGAAGCTAATGAGGGGCACCCTGTATTGGAGCTCAGATAGATGGGCTTCCAAATCCAGACTCTTAGTTGCTCTGCTGTGTGTTTATGATCAAGCAAACACAAACCTCGCTTTTGGAGTCAGCTCTGTAAGGTTTCTCCTCTTCTATCAATAAGACTGTGGTAAGCAGATTAGAATAAGGGCTCTTAAGTCATGATATGAGGAATTCAGGTTAGCCCAAAGAATGTACTGCTTGATAGAAAAGCACCAGAAATTGCTGATGAGGAAAAGAATATAGAAAAGCTAACTCAGGATTTATTTAAAAATAGGAGCATTTCATCTGTCTGAGTGACACTCCTGAGGACTCCGGAGCCCAGATTGCCTGACCACTGCCATCTGGATGCTGGAGAAAGGCCTTTCTTGGCATACCCAAGACCCATTGCTGATTCTTCAGGAGTTAGGCAATGGAGTCCCAAAGAAAAAGTGAGCAAAGTAGACTCAGGAGACATCACAGATGATGATGTCTGTGGCCCATGCCACTGCCTTCTTCCTCCCTTATGACTTGTTAGGACCACACTCTGGTTCCTACCCATATCCCATTTCACCCCACCCACCAGCCACAGGTCCATAAAAGCCATTAAAGACTAAGGCTTGGACCAGGGATTTAGCTCAGTGGTTTTGGCACCTGCCTCAAAAGCGCAAGTCCCGGGTTTGATCCCCGGTACCAAAAAAAATCCCAAAAAACTCAAGGGTTTGGGACCGGGATTTAGCTCAGTGGTTCCACATCCTGCCTTGCAAGTGCAAGGACCCAAGTTCAATCCCCAGCACCAAAAAAAAAAAAAAAAAAAAGACCAAGGCTTAAACTTAGCCTCTCCCCCATGCACCCATAGACTACATCATTGAGGGAAAATGTTTAAAAGTATCATCCTACGCTACAGCTATGCTAAAATCTCCTGCTGTGATTGTGGATCGGTTCTTAATTCTATCATTTATTGCTATATATATTGTGAGGCAGTGTTAGAAGGTGCATATATTTTTTTAACTTATGTATTTCACATACTATATCTTTTGAACCTGATGTTACGATTATGAAATTGTTTTCTCCTTAAATCTAGTAATATCTTTTGCCTTAAAGCTGACTAGCTTTCTTTTTGGTTCATATCTACATAGAATAACCTTCTCTATCTTTTGACTATAAATTTTTCTGAATCTTATATTTAAGATATATTTCTACAGAACATAGCATTGGACTTTCTTTTGTCTATTAGTGGGAACACCTACTCTAGTTGCACATATAATGTAATTATTGATATATCTGTAATTATTGCTATATCTAAGTTTAAGCCAACCATCTTACTATTTGTTTTTTGTTTGTTGAACTGTTTTATTATGTTCATTCTATCTTTTCTTGCTTTCTTTTCTAGCTTTCTAGTTACATATTTTTCACTCTTCTGTTAGAAGTTATCATATAGATAAGGGGTACATCCTGCACATTAAACTCTAATATAAATTACTTTTACTACTTTGTGGCCAACTGGAGAAATGTATAACATTAACTTCCTTTACCTTCACCAGCCTCTCTGCTATTCTGTGGTTCTATATTTTAACTCTATTCTGTGGGTCTATATTTTAATTCTACATATATCTTAAACAACTTTATTGAGTTACATTTTACATGCCACAAAATTTACCTAACTCAAGTGTACATGCCAATGATTTTTAATCAATTTTGAAAAGTGATGCAACTGTCACCATAAATTAGTTTAACATCATTAATCCCCAAACAAAATTCTTCATGTCCCTTTTTAGTTAATCTCCTTTCCCTTTTCTAGCCCCAAGTAGCTACTAATCTACTTTCTGTCCCTATAAATTTGCCTTTTCTGAACACTCCATATAAGTGGAATCACAATGTGTGGTGTCTTTCACTTAACATACTGTTTTTGAGGTTTATCTATGATGTGACAGGTATCAGCAGTTCATTTTTAATTGTGTAATACTAATCCATTACATGATGGACCATATTTTGTCTATTAATTCACTGACTGCTATACATTTAGGTTGTTTGCACGTTGTGGCTATTGTGAACAATGCTGTGTCAACATATGCATGAAAGTCTTTGTGTGGATATTTGTTTTCTAGATATCTAGAAGTGGAATTTCTAGATCATATGATAGTTTTTAACTTTTTTAACTTTTTGAGAAAGCATCAAACTATTTTTCAAAGTGGCTAAACCATTTGGCCAGCAGTAGATGAAAGTTCTAGTTCTCCATGTCTTTGTCAACATTTGTGGTCATCAGTCTTATTTATCACAGGCATTCTTGTAAATATGAACTAGTATCTCATTGTGATTTTAATTTGCATTCCCCTAAAGGCTAATGATGTTGAGAATCTTTTCGTGAGCATATTACCTACTTGGATATCTTCTCTATACCATTTAGGCTTCTTTTTTTGATTGGGTTGTATTTATAGATAGTTTTACAAAATCAATAAATACATAGACTTTCTAATAATTACCCTTAGTATTAATCTTCAACCCTTTCTTAATTTCTCTTTCTTTTTTTGGCATCACATTTCTTCCACCTGAAAAGTCCCCTCAGTGGTATTTTGTATACTATTGTCTCCAGGTGACAAATTTTCTAGATTTTTGTTTATTTGAAAACACCATCATTTAACCTTAGAGTTTGAAGGCTACTTTCTCCATATATGGGATTCTAGGTGGCTGTTACTTTCCTCTGCCCTGTTCCATTGTCTTCTAGCTTTCACCAGGTTACTAGAAAGGTCATCTGTCTGTCTTACTACTCTTTTGAAGGTCTTGTCTTCTTCCCTCTGATTTCCTTGATTTTTGGTTTTCACAAGTTTTATGGTGATGCATCTATGGAAGTCTTCTTTGCACTTACTCTGGAGGTTATAGGACTTGTTTCTGTAGATTCACAATGTTCGTTGCTTTTCAAAAATTCTTGGCCAGTATCTCTGGCCAATATCAAATATTTCCTCTACCCCACTGTCTCTCTTATCTCATCCTGGAACTTCAGTTACATGTTATATTTTTTTACCATGTCCCATATGCCTCTTATACTCTTCTTTATTTTCCATCAGTTTTTCTTTTCATTCTCCAGTGTATATATTACCTACTTATCTTCCAGGTTGGTAAATCCTCTTTGTTGTTGTATCTAATCTGTTGCTAAACCCATATATTGAGTTAATTTCAGCTAATGTACTTTTCAATTTTAGAATTATCATACAATTTTTATAGATTTTAGCTCTCTGATAAAATATTCATCTTTTATTCCATTTTATTAAGTATAATAATGATAGCTATTTTTAAGATCATGTCTAATTCTAAGTCTTTGTCTTAGTTTTTGGTTATTCAGTCCTGTTTCCCAGCATACCTAGATTTTTACTGAATGCCATTCATTGTGTATAAACAAACAGAGAGATAATTTGAGGCTCTGGTGAATTATATCTTTTCTCAAGAAAGCCTTGCTTTGTTTTGAAGTACAACGTGGAAACCATCAAATCCAGGTGAAGATTAAAGAATCTAAATTTTTCATCTTTTCTGAGGGCTGCTCTTTTTCCCTGCTAAATTTTCAGGACACTAACTGGAATTAGCAGGAATGTTCCACTTGACAGACCCTGATTTCAATATTTGTTTCCCAGACCATAGCTTTCCAAAATTCCTGTTTTGTTTCCCTGACTTCTGACTATTGCTTTTTTGTTGACTTTTTAACCTCTCAGTTCCAAGCAGCTTGCAACTATCCAGTGCCTTAGCAGGAGAAGACACGGCAGAATATAAGACTAACATCACTTGGCTTCTCTCTTCCCTCTAGAACCCTAGCTCCCTAAGTTGTGGCTCCTTTGGTAAGTCTTCGATGTTCTGAAACCCATAAGTAGGGTTGGTGGTGGTGGTGGTAGTTGTATGGTTAGTGGCTGGTTAGTTGGATGGTTTTTATTTGAGGCCAGTTCTTCCCAGTGGGAACATTTGTCTACAACAAGTTTTTCTTCTATGACCACAAAGAAAGTCCCAGACACAGCTGTGATAGTTCTGAAATCCATTTGCTGCCAACACCACAGAACACAGAGCCCCCAGAAGAGGCTGTTTCCTGGGAAAGAATCCACAGATCCTATTTGCTTTACTTACCCACTTGCCAAGAAATCACTATTTCTACCTTGACTGTTGATGTGAGAGCTGAGCACAGAGGTGTTTTGACCTAAACTGGAACCAAAGCATGGGAGACTATGTGCAAAGGGGGAGCACATACTCCCTGAGCTGTTTCCTCTTCACCTCCAGAACAGAAGAGATACTCAATAAAAGTCTGATAAAGTGAAGGAGGTTTAGAGACAGTGTGTGAGCAGGTAGAAAAGAGCTCCATCTCCCCTCTTTGGTAGCAAATGACTGTGCAGATTTTCCCCACTTAATGTCATAGATTCATTTCAGAACTTTAAGGTATTAATAAAATTCATTCCCACCAGATTATTTCAACTAAATCCCACCTAAAAGTCCTTGCAACAACTCATTCTCCAAGTTTAAAACATGAACTCAAATGATTGAATTGAAAACATTTTTCTACCCCAATTACATTCAAGCACTATACATGTTCCCATTACTGTTTCAGTTCACTAATCCCCTCTTCTTCTATGTCTAACCTATATATTAATTTAAGTTACAGTGTTTTTTAATTCTAGAATTGCCATTCTTTCTTATAACTACTTCTATGATAAATTTTCTGGTATGTATAAATCAGCAAAAAAACATATGTATGTATGTAAGTGTGCATATAGGAAACAACATATTCCAGCATATATCGAATTCTATAAATACTATACAAGGTTTGATAAAAAGCCATAGTGAATGCTTAAATTTTAAAAATCCACTATAGTAAAAGACACATTGCTATTAATCCCCCTCAAAATACTCCCCTCATTTTAAACACACTTATCCCAGTATTCTTGCCACTTTCTGAAGCAGTTCTAGAAGTCTTCTTTCATGGGTATCTTCAGTTGCACAGTTGTGGCTCCCTCAATGTCCTGAATTGATTCATTGTCATTTAGACTTTGAGGAAGAACCAGAAGTTACACAGTTCCAGATCCAGTGAATAAGGAATGTTTGTTTTTATGACCCTGCCTGTCCATTGAATGGCAACAGCATTTGCTGTTATTTGTACTATATGTTTGTTATCACACTTTGTAAAGACACTCACCAAAGAGAACTTCCAGAACTGTTTCAGAAAATGGCAAGAACATTAGAATGAATGTGTCCAAAGTGTGCAATGGGGGTGTGTGTGTTGAGAATTAATAGCAATGTCACTTTTACTGTAATAAATTTTTAAAATTTAAACATTAACCTTAGCATCACACTTCTTATATTCTAGTGTTTTAATGATATATACCAAATAATTTATCTAATTCTATACACATGTATAATCTTTTCTTTCTGTTTTTTTGGTTTTTTGTTTGTTTGGGGCTTTTTGATACCAGGGATCAAACTTAGGACCTTGCTCTTGCAAGGCAGGTGTGGTGCCACTGAGCTAAATCCCTGGCCCCCCTACATAATCTTATTTACTCTTCATGACTTTGAGAACTTCTAAGTGTGTCTGGATGATTGACTGAAGACAGAAGACCCACCCTGGGTGTGGGTGGCACCAACCAATAGGCTTGCAGCCTGGATGGAATCAAAAGGGAAAGAGGAAGGAAGTATCACCTTTGCTTCTTCAGAGGAGCTCCAGTCTCCACCATCGCCTTTGGATGTGTGTCTCCAGCCTCCAGTGCAGACCCTTTGGCTTCCCAATATGGACTCACATGGGACTCTGAAGTGAGCATCAGGCCTTTGACTTTTGACTGGAGTCTGCGGCTCTCCAGCACCCAGACAGCCCTTGTGCCTCCTCCCACACCTGACTGTGTAGGCAGCCATTGAAAGCCTTCCTCATAAATCCTTCATATGTCAGATATTAAATCTGTTCCTCTAGTGAACTGATACAGCAAACTGACACAGATGGCATCATCCTTCCCAGGTCTGGGACCAGCCTGATAATAAATATCTAGCCACAAATGCAGATTGCTGGTGATTGGGAGTGCAGGCCCTGAGCCCGATTGCCTGGGTTTGAGTCCTTTACCTGCTGTGTTGCTATGGTGAACAACTCATCCTCTCTGGGCCTCCACATCCTCTTCTATGAAGTAGAGGTAAAAATATAGCCTACCCCATCTCTGATGACATGATAATTCATGGAGTTAACATGATTAAAGCACTGAAAATTGTGCCTGGTACATATAAATGAAGGCAAATGAGCTAATGCTCTTATTCTTTCTTGTGCAGATGAATTATTAAGTGTAAAACTAAAGGTGTATGCTTCTGTAAGGTGTTTCACATAAATACACTTACCAATCAGAAAACATGATTGTGAGACATTCCCATCCTAGTTGGGTTCTGCAGTAGCTCAGTCTAAGCCTATGTAAGAACTTAGGATGCCAGCGACCAAATGCACATGGACAGATGACAATCAGTGGTATGTCCATGCTTTGAACATCTCTTCTCACATCTGGACAAAGGCGAAATCAGGACATGAGTGCAAGGTATGACTGCTTCCAGTTTAAGCCTTCTGTGTCTGCTAAGCCCCAGCTCAGCACCATTCAGGAAGGACACATGTTCGTGCATGCACACACACAAGCATGTGTGCACATATACACCCCTGGCTGAAAGACACTGGCAGTTCCTGAACAAGCAATTTGCTCTGATTGCAGAGGCCTGGCTTCCTGCCCCACAGAGCAGAGCAATTAAAATGCCCCAGAGCTACCATGCTGCTGTTTGAAGATAGAAGGAGCAAATCCAGTTTACAAATCCAATCATATCCCTGTACATGGACCATTTTAGTCATGTAATAAAAATATGGTGACTGCTTTTATTCTATAGAAACTGTCATTCCTGGAGATCTTGCAACTCACTAATTGACAACATTGAATTCTTCCAGCATGAATAGAGATGAATGGCCCTTCAATATCTAACCAGCAGAAAACCAAGGGTCCTGCTGCACACAGATGCTCTGACTGCAGGGTTTCACTCCACTGCTTCTTGCTTCATTCAAGTCCAGACAAATACAACAATTCCTACTCAGGGAGAAAGGCACTGATGCTATAGACCCCAGGACCTAACCTACAAGGCCTTGGAGCAGACCTGCAGGAGCTTTTGGCTGCCCCAGAGGGACAACTGAGCACCTCCTAATGACCAGGGATGCAGAGACTACTAAATCTGCTACCCCTATTGGTCTGGAATTATCAGTTCTGGCAAACTCCTATGAATCCTGCAAAACACAGACCAAATGTTACCACTTCATAAAACTGTCTCCAAACTCCCAGGGTGAGCCAATAATGCATGCTTTGTTTGAGCCTCATGTGGTACTTTAGTTCATCAACAAATTCCTCCCACAAAGATGAGGATCTATGGAGGCACAGACTCTATGGTTTCCCTCAACATTAGCACAGCATCTGTCACACAGTGATTCAATGAAAGAAGGGGCAGAAGAGTGGGAAGAAGGGAGGCAAAGGAAATGGTTTTGCAGATCCTATTGTATCAAGCAGCTGTTGCTGCAATCATGCTGCATAATACCCAAATCCGATGGCCTACAGAAGCATACACTTCTCACTGGGGATCTAGAGGTGGGCTGCCCTATGCCACATTGCTTGGTTTGTCTGCAAGATGGGCTTGGGTCTACTTTGTGGGAGGTAGCTTCCTGGGCATGTTCTTTTCACAGATGGTTGGAGACTCCACAGTAAACCATGCCAGTGCATTGAAGGAATCCACCTGAATCACATCCATCAATATTTCTTCATTAAGTTCAAGTCTCAGGACTAAGTTCAGCATCCAGTGGAGGGTAGGAGCAGGATTGTCCCTCTGCTCCATTGAGATGCACAGCAAGGGCTGAGGATGTGTCAGGCACAGGGTGGGGGAGTAGAAGAATAGCTAAGAGTCCAATTCCATAGTAACATTTCCTGAGCTCAAATCCCAGCTCCATCCCATGGAGACTGTGACCTTAGGGAAGGGACTCAAAACCTCAGTACCTAAGCTTCCCCACCTGTCGATGGACCTAACCATTATACCTACTTCAGAGGGTTGCTATGATGATTTAGTGAAAATTGTCCAAGCAAAGCATTTAGCACAAGCTGTGGTCCCAGCCAGTGCTTAATAAATGTCACCTATTAGTTTAATCCTGTCCCTTCTCTGCACTGGATCATCTCCCAGGAAACACAGATGCTTCCCACCCCTTTCCCAGGCTGATCTTTTCATTGTTAAGCTCCCCAGATTCTTCCCAACAGGTCCCCAAGTTTTATCTCATTCATGTCAGTGTTTGTATCAACCCTGAGTAGATTGGTAGAAACTACTCAAGGCAACCTTGGATGTCAGGCTCTCAGCCAGCCGGCACCACAGCCCCAGGCTAACATAGATGTGAGTGTCATGAAAGTCATCCTGCCCATGAAGGAGGTGCTGTAATGATGGAAGGCTGCAGGCTTGAGCTGCAGTGCACCACGCTGGGACAATCCATCTCCTCAGAAGCCAGCACAGCTGTGGAGATGGAGTGTACCCTGTGGGAGTCACCTTCACTCCTCAGGAATTGCTCCTGCCACCTCTGCATTTAGGCAAAGAAACTCAAGACAGACATCAGTAGGTGCTGCTGGATGCCACCCCTGGGGTCAGGGTCCAACTCCATGGGAACCAGAGAGTGCCGGTGCAGAGCAGGTCCTCATCTTCCACAGTCCCACTCTGACTTTTCCAATCTGTGTTACAGACCCACAAATTAACTCCCAGGAGGAGGAGGGTCTACAACTCACAGCTGGTTTAGGGATTCTAATCCATCTTCTTTTAGGACCCTTTCCACAAAATTCGATATCATAAGAAAAATAAAGATTTCCTGAAATGCAACTTCCCCACCCAGGACATCTACTCATTCAAAAATTCTAGATTGGCTCTCTAAGCTGGACCAGCTAGGTGAGAGGAGCAGCTTGAAGCTATGCGCCAGTCCTGGGCCCCGCCCACGCCATGGTGAGGTCTGCTTAGCCGCGGGGCACCTTTCAAGGCCCAATTCCCCCACCACCACCATGCACCTCTGGCCTTCTGGCTTTTCTGCTACCTGGTCTCACACTACAGAGGCACAAGAGATTATAAAGACCCTTCTCCTGAGCGCCACAAGATAGAGCAGAAGTTAGTAACAGAAAGAGGGCTTCTCAGGCTCCTCCATGAAAACTCAAGCTCAGCGGAAAAATACAGAGAATCTCTACAATAAAGGCACATCAGACCACTGTACTTGGTCTGCTGCTGGCTTGCTGAGACTCATTGACTCTTACATGCACATGGATTCCTACATTGCCTCCTATGACAGCAGAGACATACCCTTAAGGAGGCCCATAATTTCTAGTGCTATTTGCAAAAAAGAAAAAAAAATTTTTTTTCTCCTACTTTCAATTCTTAATTTTTACTTTCTCTCTACTCTTCAAAGTTTTACTTTTCTTGCTTTTCTTTCTTTTATCTTTTTTCCCTCTCTCTCATTCATTCTCTTGCTGTCCCACATTGCTCCTCATCTCCCCATTTGTTCCTTTCAGCACTGAATTCGGATTTCTCCCTTATGTTTTTTTCTTCTCTTTTTCCTTCTCTTGATGATCATTAGGTTTAAAGGAAAGTAAATTTGGTATCTAGCCTCCCTGTTGCTGTTAGGTGATTCTATTCACTTCTTTGTTCTTTCATTCTGCCATTTTCTCTTGCCTTTAACAACTTTTAAGAGTCTGTGTGATCTTTCTGTGTCTTTGGGCTTCACTGCTAATCTTACCTGTTCTTTCTACCTGTCCCTCCCTCCCCAACTCCTTTTAACTCCCCACCTGAAGGGGAAAGATGCTATATTGA
>NW_004624764.1:435775-453097 GCF_000247695.1 Heterocephalus glaber | reverse complement strand
ACCTAAAATGTACCAATAAATATATATATATATATATACAAAGTTTTAAAAAATTCTAGATAGCCACATTTTATTAGAGGGAGATACTTAGTGCCCTTTAAAGAACTCTCCCACCTAAACATCACCCTCCACCCCCGCATGCCCAGGTGTGCCCCTCCCACTGCCCCATGCACACCCTTGTTGTGTGAAATACTTAATAGGTACAGGAATTATGCTTCTCTTTTTCATCAGGTTAGTTACATGCAGTATGGACATGATGAGTTTCCAAACGCCTCCAACTCATTTCTTCCTGGTCTGTAGGTCAGAAAACTAGGACAAGCAGACAAGCACAGGTCAAGAGACAGTGATGACTTTGTGTAATGCCAAACAAATCACTGTCCCATTCTATGTCCCAGTCTCACTGACTCATAACAGGAGAGAGAGCTCCCAGCTCTAAGAATTTGGGGAGGTGGTACCGAGTGCCTGATGCAGACTGTGTCCTCTGCAGGCTGTTGTGATGATGCGGCTGTCATTGTCATCATCCAGGACACATCCTTGTGAGCGGAAGAAGTCACACAGTGGGACCTCTTGGCCAACAACACAGAGAAGCCCTTTAGGAAGAAGCCCAGATGTCATGCCTGTTTAGGGCCACAGGCTGCTGGTTTGTGGAGTCTGACCTCCCTGCAGCCTGAGCCATGAAACTTCTCTCTGCATCCTGTGAACACACTCTGTGCTTCCTCTAACGTGTGTAGCTCAATGCTATGGTTAGGAAGCTGACCTCTGAAATTGGACTGAACCAGGTTGAAACCCAGTTCTGCTACAGACTCGACCCTTTTTTCTGCCCATGGTGCATATGCCAGGCTTGTGTCCACACAGTGCCTTTGTTGTGCTCTGTCCCTGTCTGTGATGCCCTTCCTTCTACTGTCCTGTGATTGGCTCTCTCCTTCACTTAGATTGCTGACTGTATATGGCCCCTTGCAGTAGAGCCTCTGAGCGCCCTGTCCAGAGTGACCCCTTTCACCCCTCACACACAGTTTCTTCTGTTTCAATTGCTATGCAACCTTCTCAGTATCCAAGGATGGGTTTAATTTTGGCTTCCCCATCTAAATGTGAGCCCTGTATTGGCAGGGACCTTCTCCATACTGTGTCCACTCAGTAGGCCATGCTGAAGAGTCCCTGGCTGCAAGCAGACATTCAGCCAAGAGCTCCTGAACAGAAGGAGGAGTCAGTGATGCTGGACTTGGACACAGCTCTGTCCAGAGCTAAGATGGGACTCTTCACCCACCTGCCCCACGCTGCTGCCCCTAGCAGCCTTCTGATGTGCAGTGCAAGCACTTCTGGCACAGGGGCTCCCTCCAGCCCCTCTACGTCCCCTCTGTGATCCCCATCACACTCAGTTGTGTCCTACACAGAAGTTCTCCAGGCCTGCCTTGAAGAACCAGTGTGACTGTCCAGTTCCCCAAACCTGGTAAGAGGCCCGGGCAAGCAGCCTGGCACCACACTTCTCATAACAAAGCCATTCAGGCTCTTCCAAGGCTCTGAATGGCCTTTATGAAACTGGGTCACACAGGAATGCTAGTCCACTCAAAGACACTGAAAAATGTGGCTTCTCTTTATCAACACAGCGGCCACACTTCAAGGACAGATCCTGCTCCAGAGTGTTTGTAGAAAGCAATGCTGAAATGGCACAGAATTTACTTTCAACCACTTTAAGAAAAATGTATATTTAAAATGTATACTTTATTTCTGTAGAGTTTTTTTTCCTTTATGCACAACAGCAACATTAACCTTTGGGAGGCAGTGAAAACTTTAGATGACAAATATTTCTTATCTTTCTTGCTATTCCCTCGGAACTCCTAACTTGGAAAAAAGGCAAATGAAGAGGATACAGTGTTCACTGTCAACTCAGCATTAAATATACTACTCTGTCACTCTAGCCAGTGTTTTATGACCGTAAGATACTGATTTGTACTCAGGAAAATTTATGACCACTTACTACAGTCATGCATGGAAGTTCCTGGGAAATTTTTGAACTCTTAAAACAAAGATAAATCTCCTTCCCTTATTTCCAGTGCTTGGCTATCTTTACTCATTAACAATGGGACCTGTCAGGGACACTTTAATCAGTGCCCAAAGTCACTTCTCTCGTGCACACACACTGTCACCCAGTGGGGGCTTGAAAATAGGGAAAGGCTGCAGAAATACAGACGAAAGCTCTTAGGAGACCTGGAGACACAAGTGGAGGTGGTGTGATGCTTTATTCTTGTCCCAACATTGAATTAGAAAATTTCAGGGTGAGAAAGGAAAGTGTCTCCTGGTTACAGGAGCAGGGATGCCACACTCACAGTGAGCACCTGTCCTCCAGGTGGGGCTGGCTTCTCCATCCAGATCCTCATCAGCCAGACTGCTGTGTTACTGCCCTACTTGCCCCACACTGGGCAGTAACACTCAGGGCACAGGAAGGCATGAGGAGCCAGCAGAGTGGCAGAGTGGACCCCACTTAGGGTCACTCATTTAGGGTCGGTTGGGATAGAAGCTTCCTGGGGAGAAATGACTTATGCACAGAGAATGGAGCCTAGGAAACTGAAAAACATGGAGCAGCTGGGTCAGAACTAGATTTTCTGACATGAAAACAATGAAGAAAGCAAAAGGACATTGCGGAAATCAAATCAAGGGTCTTTCAGGCCTTTGTACTGAGCTACATCCCCATTTTATTTTGAGATAGGGCCTCACTAAGTCACTAAATTTTCTAGGGTGGGCTCAAATTTGCAATCCTGCATCAGCCTCCCAGAATGCTAGGATTACAGGCATGCACCATCTTGCCCTGTTCTTTTTCTCACTCCCCTACATGCAACCCATCAGCAAATTCTGTGAACACAATTTTCAAGCTATATCAGAGTTTGGTCACTTCTTTCTGTGCACAAGTCCAAGTCATAGCCACAGTCCTTCTTTCCAAAGGGCTCCCGTTCTCCTTTCTTTACTTGCTAAGCTCCACTGTCAAAGCAGCGGCCATAGGAGTCCTCAAACTTGTACACCAGAAAAGGCATTTCTCCATTCCAAGCCTTCTCACGCCTTTGCATTGCACCCAGAGGAAGAGCTACATTCCTTTCAACAGACCTCAAGGCCCAGTGCCCCACGCCCTCTCCCCAATACCTCCCTGACCTTATTTCCTTCTGCTTCCTCCTTGCTCACTGTCCTACATGACCTTCCCTGTTGCCCCATCTGCTTACAGAACCTCCTTCCAGGTACTGATGTTTCTTTCAAATCTTCCCCAAGTGTCCATCTCCTTTGTGGCTTCCAAACACCCACAGGAAGACTGAACACAACTTTCCATTCTCCCTGTCTCTTGCTGCCAGACTGCGCTCTCAAAGGCAAGCATATTCCTTCAATGTAATCCCAGAACATCACCTCCCCAGGTGGAAAAAATATCCTTAACTACAGAAAAGCGTGCAGAGCCAGATGAGCCATAAAAACAAGTGAAGCACTTATGTAGTCAACAATATGAATGAATCTTGAAAACATTATGCTAAGTTGGGAGCCAGATAGCAAAGGACCACATCATCTATGACTTCATTTACATGAAAAGTCTGAGATGCACAAAGAGGGACAGACAGAGAGCAGATCAGTGGTAGCCTAGGGCTGGAGGGGTTGCACATCCCTGTGAATATACCAAATATTGTTGAATTGTACACTTTCAGTGGGTGAATTTTATGGTACATGAATTACATCTAAATAAAGCTTTTTTTTTTCAAAGAGGAATATCACCCAGAATTAAAATGTGATCACTTTGCCATATTTGCCATATATCTTTTATTTTTGTAATAAAAGAAAATATCACTGAAGTTGAAGACGCCTTCATACTCTATCCTCTCCCCAGCTTAAGTTTTGTTACATTAAAAAATAACTTAAGCATGGTAGTGCATGTCTGCAATCCCAGATACTTAGGAGGCTGAGTCAGGAGGATCACATGTTTGAGGCCAGCCCAGGAAATTAGCAAGAACCTGTTTCAAAATTTAAAAAAAAATTTAAACCAATTTTTAAAGGGTTCAGCTCTCCCTGGGTTTAATACCAATGGTTAAAAAAATTTAAAATTTTTAACTGCAATTTTAACACTAAAGTCTTCAGCCTTATGAACCCCACTCCCACTATTCCCTTTGCAATTTGAGTTCTCATTTCCAGGGATTTACTTTGTGGGCTTTTTCCAGTCCTAGACACCTTTGGGATTCAATGATCTCAAAGTAGAGCTGAGCCAGTCATCATAAGGGCCTGGCTTGAGCCCAGGAAGCAGGGAGCTCACAGGCCCAACTCTCTGTTTGCCTCCTGAGCTGTGCCTCCTGCTGGTCCTGGCCAGCCTGGCAATCTCAGCAGCTAGATTCCAAATCCTTGTATATCCACCATGTGCCAGCTGATGTTGTATGCACTAAAGTACCAAAATAAAATGGACAGCTTGCACAAGTGTGCCCTAAAGTGCATTCCAACATCCTGAGGGAGCCAGATCCTGACTGTAGCCAAGAAGTCATGGTACGTGGTCCTGCTGCTGATGCTAGAAGATGGAAAGCCAGCTCAGGCTGGACATGGTGTCCTAGAGCCAGCTGCCCCTCAACTTCCCAGCCCGTGCCTTGCTGAGTTGCCTCTTTCCGAGTTGACTGCATATGGAAATCCAGACAAGGTGACCCCAGGCCATGCTCAGCCATGTTCCTCTGCCGTCCCTCTCAGGGCAGCCTAAGCAGATGTTCATAGCACAGCTCCCACTGACCCCGAACAAACCCTGCCCTGGGAAGCAGGGATCAAGGACATCAGCTCTGGGAGAGATGTGATCCCAAGAGATTCCAGCAAGAGATCTGCAGCAGAAAACAGAAAGAGCAGCACTTTCTCCTGTCATTCACTCCGAGCTTGCGGAGTGCCAGGTGGGAGCCAGGAAGTAATGTATGCAGGCCTGGCTCTGGGTGACTCAAAGCTTCTTACCTACAAGTTCTCCCTATATATCCAAAGGATCTAGCATTCCCTGGAAGAATACAAGGGTGTGTACTAAAGAAGACACAGAGTCAAGGCCTGGCCATGGGGTTTTCCAAAATAGCACAAAAAGGCAGGGAAAGACAGGCCCCCAAGCCCCCAAGGGGTTAGTATGTAAACTCTTCTTTTCTCAGTTCTTTCCAGTGTCAGATTCAGACCCAGGCAATTTATTGCACCTCTCTATGTGCCAGACCCTGCATAAAACACAAAGAGAAAAGAGTGGGAAAAATATTTTAAAAAATGAACAAGCCACTTTCTGGTTCTACATGCTAAGTGGCAAAAACAGGGCACTCTGATTTTGGGTGACCTTTTCTGGTACTAGCCATCCTTGGATAACATGGACCTCAAAGAGACTCCAATTAAAAGGAAATTAACTATAGTGGCAGGCTGTATAATATAAATATATATAATATAAAAGGCAAAAAACAATCAAACTTCTAAAAGATAACATAGTAGAATATCTTTCTAACAGCAGGTTACATAAGACTTCTCAAACAGGATGCAAAAACACTTTTCTTAAAGGAAAATATTAATATTCTGAATTCTGTAAGAAGCATGAGAAGGAGATTACTAAGTATGATGGAAGATAACAGGATACGATTTCCAGACCTCTGGATTTTATGGAACAGAAAGATACAAAAGGGATGCTCATAGATTCATCCTGGGGTCAGCAAATGTTACCACACATCATTACTCCTTTTGGTAAATAAAGCTTTATTGGAATCCAGTCACACTCATCCACTCACATAGTGTCTTTGTGTGGTCTCGTGCCACAATAACAGAGCTGAGTAGCTGTGGCAGACACTGTCTGATCTGAGAAGCCTAAAATACTTACTAATGGGACCAGTGTTAGCCTTCTGGCACTATGATAAAATACCTGAGATAACAGACTCATAAAAAGGAAAGGGTCATTATGGTTGTCAGTTTCAGAGTCTAGTCCCTCCTCAGAGCTTTGGGCCATGGCAAGGCCACATATCATGGCAGGAGTGTGTGTCCAAGCAAAACTGCTCACAACCTCAGCCAGAAAGCAAAGAGAAGGAGGAGGAGACACTGAGGTCCCACAGTCCCTTCAAAGGTATGTCTCTAATGACCTAAGGACTTCTGAAAGGCCACCCCTCCTAAAAGGTCCATCAGCTCCCAATAGTGCCTCCCTGGAAACTATGGCTCTGACCCTTGGGGAACACTTAGGATCCAAACTAGGCTTACAGAAAACAGTCTGGTCCCTGCACTAAAAGTTTCAATACTGAAAAGATATATATTATCCTCAAATCAACCAGACTCAATAAAATCCCAATAACATTACATCAGGATTTCACTGGGAACATTAATAAACTGATTCTTAAATTATGGAAGTGAAGAGTTCCAAAACCAGTCAAGACAATCTAACTCTGAGCAAACTTTTGTGGTATCAGCCATCCTTGGCTAAGGAAATCCAGGAATGCTGGTACATGCAGAGGGTTTGGTTTGTTCTGAGACATGACGACCACATGGGAAAGTTAGCTATTGCCATTCCAGATGCTATATGTCCACCCTTTGAGTGATGCCTTATACTTGCCTAGCATATCACCCTCACCTGTTAGATTCCAAACAAAGTTAGAGAACTCACACTCTTAAATCACAAGGCACATACCTCTGCAACTAAAATTGTGTGGTATGAGTACAAGGATAGACAAATGAATCAATAGAACAGAATAGTGACTCCTTAACAGACCGCACAGGGAGGAACACTTGATTCTTGAGAGAGTGCACATTAGATCATGGGGAAGGAATACCCTTTTGAATAAGTGCTTCTCAGCCAAAAGGATATTCACACAGAAACAGAAAAATAATGATCCCTAACTCACACCATACATTAACATCAGTTTCTGGCTTATTTTAGGTCCAAAAATAAAATGTAAAACAATAAAGCTTCTAAAAGATAATATGGTAGAATAGGTAGGGTACACAAGACTTCTCAAACAGGATACAAAAACCACTATTCATAAAGGAAAATAATATTCTGAATTACATAAAATTAGAAATTTCTGCTCATTGAAAATTTCAGAGGGTAAAAAGGTAAGCCACTGAGCAGGAGGACAAATCTGCCATATACATGGCCCAAGGATTGTTATCCATATTACATATAAATGCCCACAAGAAAAGATAGGTAATCCAATAAAGAAATTTTAAAAATCTTTGAGCAAACATTTCACAATAGAAGATATCTAAATAACCAATTTAAAAAAAGGTTCACAATTATGAGTCTTTAAGGAAATGCAAATAGAAACAGCAGTGAGCTGCTACTCCATAGCAAAAATGCCTACAATGGAAAAGGCAACATTTCTTATGGTTAGGATCTAAGTGTCCCACAAAAGACTTGTGTGTCCAGAGGTTGGGTCTTTGGAAGGTGACTGGATCATAGAGGTGCTTTACTCCTCAACGGGTCACTCCATTGATAAGTTTATAGCTAAACATGCTATTAGGTAGTACCTGGTTGGAAAAGGGCACAGGGGCCATGACCTGGAAGAACATATCTCCCTCTCCAGCCTCTCTTCACTCTGAGCTTCCTGACCACCATGATATGAGCAGCTTCCCTCCTCCAGATCCTTCCACCACATTATTTCTACTTTGAAGCCAGCCAACCATGAAGTGAATCTTCTACAAACCTCTCCTCCTTTAAGGTGCAGGTGTCAGGTATTGTGTTACAGCAAGATAGAAAATGACTAAGTCAAATACCAAGTGTTGACAATCGTAGAACCCTCAAATGTTTTTGATGAGAGTGTAAATTGATACAACTTCTCAGAAGATGGCCAGAATCTAAAGGTGAATGCAGGCACACTCAACAGCCCTGCTGGGTTCCTAGAGATGCGTGTGCACGGATGTACCAGAAGGATGTACAAGAATGCACTATTAAGTACTTTTCATAATGGCCCAAACTGGAAATAGCCTAAAGAATCATCAGCCATAAAATGGACATATTAAAAATGTGTGCTCTATTCATACAGCAGAACACCATACAGTGATTTTTAAAGAACCAACTATTCACACAACAACATTAATGGATCTCACAAGCACTTCAGCAAAATAACACAGGAAAACATACTTGATATTCCATTCAAATAAAGTCAAAATAGGAAAAACTGTACTGTGTTGTAGGCAGCCAGGATCGAGATCACTTTGGGGAGAAGCTTCACAGTAAACAAAGGCAAACATGAGGAGAGTTCCCAGAAGACATCATCCTTAATGAGCTGAGCGGTGGTGCCCGGGTGTGCCCAACTGGTGACAACTCACTGAGGTGCACCACACTTAGACTACAGTTCACTGTTGTGTGTGCCACACTTCACTGTGAAGTTTCACTGTTCCCTGTGTGGATAAAAGTAAATGTGCTAGGGCCAGGGATTTAGCTCAGTGGTTCTGGTGCCTGCCTCACAAGCACAAGATCCCGAGTTCGATCCCTAGTGCCAAAAAAAAAAGTAAATGTGCTGTTTACTTTGCAAAGTGAATATGTAGAAAGGTCCACTATCTAATCTCTATTTTATTACAAAGAAGGAAAGTACATTTGAACACCAAAAAGCTCACAATGAAAAATACAGAATAAAGGAGTTTGTTAAAGTTGAGTACATTTGTTTACCTTTACCCAAGCCTTAAATGAGGCACCAAGTGCCATCTGTGTACCTGCAGCAGTCAACTACAGCCCAGCCCTGGCTCCCCACCTTGGCATGTATTCCTATTGCATTCTCCACCCCTACTTGAAGCTGTAACAGACATCTCAGCCCCAACATGTCCAAAACCAACCGCACCTTCTGTCCCAGATTTTCTATACCCATATCCTTCAGCCACTCCTTTGATGCGAGCTCCACCCTTCTAATTGTTCAGATCAAAAAGCTTTAGGGTAACTCTGACTCCTCTCTCTTGTAGCCTACCTTCCAGTCCACTCCTCAGATTCTAGCTTTCACATATACCCAGAGTCCAGCCATTCCTCATCCCTTCCACTGTGACCAGCAGGGACTCTGTCCATGGGACTCTGCACTGGCCGATTCTCCTGCTTGAAGAGCTCCTCCCAGGATAGCCACATAGCTCCCTCCATACCTCCTTTGAGCTTATTTAATAATTTAATAAGACATCAATCCCCCAACCCCACTTCTCCTACCCAACCCCTCATGCTCCCCATTTTCCTTAAGTTTTCTATTTTTTTCTTTTTTTCCCCAAACCTAAATTACTACATAATTTGCTTACATATTTTGTTTATTTTTAATTATCTATTTCTCCTGTTAGAATATAAGGTCCAGGATAACTGGTCAATGTCTATTGTTCATTCACATACTCCAACAAGAATTTCTGACACATAGTAGGTCCCCACAAAGACTGGCTAAGCAATTATACTTGTGATATTCTCCTTGGATTTCTCTTTTTGTAGCAGATGGAAATTGGGAACCACTGAGAAGTTCAAGTGTTGGGTTCCTGGAAAGAGATCACAGAGGCTCCAGAATATTATCACCAGTCATTGGACATTTATAGAGCACCTACTCTGCTATGCACTCCCAAGACCCTGGGGTACAGCAGCAAATGTGGAAGGTGTTAGGAGAATAAAGAGATGGACAAGGTCATCTCAGAGAGTGAGGGAAATGGAGATAAGATGATGTGCTGGAGTGTGCCTGGGGGAAATGGCCACTTCAGATGGGGCAGGTCAGCTGTGGCCACTTCAAGACCTACCACCTCCACCCATCCCCTGTGCTTCACCAGAGGCCACCAGAACATCTTTTTGTTCACACCAGCCATCACCTCTCCCTCTAAGTTGCTTAATCCCTCTCATTGCTCTGAGGCCTGTCTGAGCAGATGAGGACTGGGATCCACCTCTTCTGCATACCCTAGGATGCTGCCTGGGAAAGCCTAGTAGGTGCTCAGGAAGTGACCCTCACAATTCTCACACTAACATGAGTGCCCCCACTAGGTCAGCAGGGCAGGGAGGGAGCTCCAACCCCACTCAATCCAGCCTTCCTAAGAGAAGGCCTGGTCTGGCCTTCTTCAGGCCTGGCTCAAGTTCTCCTTTGGCTGCACCCCCAGGCTCACCAGCAGGTAAGTCTGGATGGAATTACAGGCGGGCTTTCACCTCCATAGACTTGGGAATTCAGGCAACTTGTCATCAATTTTACCACCTGAGTCTTCCTTTCCCCTTGGGCAAGAGGCAGTCTTGGAATTAGCACAGTTTCTCCCTGGTTCTCAGTCTCCTCCTCCAGAGCTGGGAGGGAGAGATGCTAGCCCTGGTCCTGGAAGTGAGGCTGACAGGAGCCTTAAACAGCATGTTTATCCCATACAGCGGCACACACCTCCCTGTGACTGTTGATCTGAAGTGTGTGCTCATGTACAAATTGAACAAATCACCAGCTCAGCAGGCACCAAAACAGGCCCAGTGACCCTAGGCCTCAGCAAGGAGACACTGCAGGACCCTTAAGCACAGAGGAGAGAATGAGGTCTTCCAACCCCCATGACTGAAGTCTAGAGGTCACCAAGACTCAAACCTGACCCACATGCCAGGGGCAGGGGAGAAGAGAGTAAAGAAGAGGCCGAGCTCTCTGCAAGGACGTTGTCCCAGGTCAGAGACAGCTGGACTTTGGACTGCTCCAAGCACATGGCCTCTAAACACTGTCCACGTGTCTTCACACAGTATCTTCTCATCTCCCTCATCATGCAACTGCCACCGTCACGCTTCAACATACAGGGCTGTGGTTCCCAGAGCATTGAAATGGTAAAAATGGGGGAAGCAGCTTGCCAAAATCACATAATCAGTAAAGGGCAGAGCACAGTTTGAACTCGAATCTGACACTCAACCCATCGCCTTTCATTTTTCCTATGATCCTGTAAAGCTGCCTTTGAGGACTTCTGGGGGTCCCATTCCAGCCACAACTTCTGGGGTGTAACTGTCATCAGTCACTTTTGTCCACTTTTGCAGCGCTACATCATACCTTATAAAATTTGTGATTTAGGGATATAGGATATATATTAAATTACGGTATATGCCAAAGGTGTTTGGATACATACACACATATGCAAATATGTATATGTATATATATACACACATACAAGCAAGGGGTGATGGAAATGCACAGTGAATGTTTCTATTTAAAAACATTACAGGAAAAGACATATTGCTATTAATTCACCTCAAAATTCTCCCCCTTGCTTCAAACACACTTATCCCATCACTCTATGCACACACACACACACACACACACACACACACACTCAAAATGCTTTCACTTGGCCTTCTAGGTGGTGTGTGTTGTACAGTGCACTACAGAATGAGATTTTCAAAATGGGAGAATTGCCATGGCCCTTGAAATTAATGACATTCCCTTCCAGTCTCAGAAGGCAGGGGACTCTCACCTCTTTGGAGCCAGCCATGAGGGCCTGTGTTCTCTCCTTCTATGCATCTCTTCTTGTTACAGAAAAGCCCCCAGGAAAGCAGTGGGCAGCAGGCTGCATTTAAGGAGCCAGTGCAAGTGTCCACTGTGGGAGTGGCCTCAGTGCCCTTCCTGGTCCACTTCTCACTGTGCAGGGCTGAAACCAGGGCTTAGCAAGGGTTCTGAGCACCTGGGCACCTACAGCAGATTTCATGGCTCCAGCCCAGGATGTGGGGTGGGGCTGCCCCTGACTCTCAGCCTGCTGCTCCCCCACCTTCTCTCCCAGGCTTCATGAAGACCCAATCTTCCGAGAAGGCTATCAGAAGCATTCTCCTCCCCTCATAAATGCTTAATTAGTCCCACTACATTTTCAAACCAGACCTTAATCATAAGAAGCCAAGAAAGACATTTTATCCTAAATAAGTCACTGCATATCGATTTGTGTTTCTCTGAAAAATGTAGGTATAGGGATGAGTAGGCAGCAAAACAGGGCACACGGAGACTGTTGGGGGAAGACTCAACTGACACAGAGTAGATCCAGGCAGAGTCTCTTTATTCACCTTTCCTCCACTCCAGGGCTGGACTCCAGCTCTGTTCCCCACCACTTAGGAAGGAGAGAGAGATCTCTACCTCCCCTCAATCCTCCTGTCCTGAAAAAAATACACAGAGTTAGAGGTTTACAACCTTGTCACCTGACTTTACTGTTGGTCATCCCAGGACAGAAAAAGGGGTGAGCAAAGAGTCATCATGCCCTAAGGGACATGCCCCTGATGTTGCTGCATCACATGCTTGCACACTCGTGCTGTGCATTGCAGTGGAAGAACCAGTGTGATGAAAGAGCATGCCAACCAATCCCACAGGCTGGATACTGCTGTGATCAGAATGTGATGCTCACGACCTTGTACGTTCACATGAAACTTCTATCCCTCAACTCCACCCACGTGCTAATCTTGTCTTCTGCAGAGATGCCTCACAGGACTTGGAAGCACTGAATTATAGACTTCAGCTGTCTGCAGGCCATAAGAGTAGCTGGGAGAGAGGAAGCAAACTCACAAACTCCACCCTCTGCAAAAGAAAGCAGCCCAGGCCAGGAGGTTTCTGCAACTTTCTTTGGTCTTCAGAGCCCCATGCTTATTTGATACTCTCCTCCAGCTCATAGAAGCCCTCAGCAGCTGTCATAACTTTTGCCCCCACTACAAATTCTGCAGCCCAGCATCCTATTGAGGTCTTGTTCATCACTACAGAAGTTCACGATTCTCAAGGGGAAGCACCGACTCCATCATTCTTTTTTTTCTCTTTTGTACCAGGGATTGAACTTGGAACCTTGCGCTTGAGAGACAGGTGGCAGAACCACATGGCTAAATCCCCGGTGGCCCCATCATTCTTGAGTCTACCAAGGGACAAGAGGATGGCAGCAGGCTCTTCTTGTGCTACACTGGGCTCATTTATCAGTGACCAACACTTTACCCGGAAAAGCTATGAAGGCCCCATTGGCTGCCTTCCATCCTCGACACGGCTCCACAGTTCTATTCCCAAGTGCCAGTGGCCACAAAGGAACTTCTGTTTCAATCGGGGACAACTAGGGTGATGCCACCTGATAAACTGGGTTTTTAATAAACACTTAGAACTCAGGGGATGGAGCTTTTTGAACTGGAGCTTTCTCGGCCACAGTCAGCAAGGCCATGGAGCTCGGCTTTGGCTATCAAGGTAAGCTATGTGTAACAGAGTGTGCATTTCTTCAAATACCCCTAACTGTCTCATGACCTTTCTCATCTCCCTCAGAGGAAGAGTCCTGGTCCTTCGTGCTAAAGCAGGTAAGGGAGGCTTTCTGGGCCACAAGACATTTTGAGGCTGCCTGCTTTTGTGGGCAAACTAGCTTTCTGAATTACCTGGTGACAAACTCCCTGATGAGCCTGAAAATAAACCATGTCTCCAGTACAAAACAAAGGCCAGGAATTCTGCTGCAAGCAGAAAAATTGACCAGTTGGTAAAATGTGACTGGAGCATTCTTTAAATTATTAAATTTCTATAGGCCAGCTGGGAGCAAAATTTCTTTGTCTTGTCTTCTACCACAGCTGCTACTACTGCTGACCCAATTTAGAAATGTGGATACTAGCATCGTTTTCTCCCTGTCCCAGTGACTCTTACAGGGAGTCAGATCCAGATTAGAATGAACATGTCACCTTTTCTCTATGAACTATGCCATCCTATCACCTCATTTGGCATGGGTGCTAAAACTAGTATTCCAGACAACAGTGGTACAGTTGAAGTTGCTCCCAAACCTAGGCAGAAACTTCTCAGTGGGAGATAGAGCTTCTGCCAGCATCTAGCCTGAGCTCACCAGACTAATTCAGCCTTGGGTTTCCCAGGAAACATTCTGAAAGTTGGTAAAGACAGCAAAAGCTTGGGTTGTTCATGCAAAGACTGCTGGACACACAGAGATCATACCAATGGCTCCTGGGCCTGGTTACCTCCAGGATCTCCTCCAGGATAGGAGGGCTTGGAAGATGTCATTCTAAGATACTCCCCAACATACACACCCAGCAAACACCCCTAAGGAGGCTTTACCCTAAGTTCTGCAATTTCTTCCACCATTTCTGGGCCTGGAGCCTGGGCATGGGTCTTTCTTTGCCAACCCAAGTGGTTTGACATCCCAGTTCCACCCTGCCAAACTCTGGGTTCAGCTCCCAGGGAGACATTAGCCAAATAGGAGAAACACAACATATACTTCTATCCTTCAGTGGATTCTGGGCCTGGAGGGTGGGCTCTGGGGCTCTAGAAATTTCCATGGTGGTGGTGATCTCTCCATGGAACTGGAGCTATAAAAACATTTGCCATCAAGGTTGTAGTCACTAATTATGGGCAGGGACACTACATCAAGAGAGTCAGGAACAAAGTCTGTCAGGCAGATAGACATTAGTGGGCCTGAGGGATAAGAGGTCCAAAATAGCATACATGACCAGTTAATTAAAGACTTCAATATATAGAACATGTGTAAGGTCTCAGACCCAAAACCATCCAATAGAGCACAATGACATTTTAAGATTATACATTAGGCACATTTCTTCTGATACCTGGTCAGATCTAAATCCAGAACAAAGCACACAGCATTCCTGACTGTCATAGCCTACACCCCAATGTTATCAGGAAAGGAAATGCTCTTGAAAGACCTAACTTAAATTAAGAACTGGGGCTTGCCTTGGGCTGGGACCTAACTTAAATTAAGAACTTATCTTTTATAATTTTCTTACATGATTAAAGGCCCTAAAGAAACACTGGACAGGACAGGAAGACATTTTGCAATTTCTAAGTGACTTCTAAGTAAAATCTTTATAAACATGATAATTACCTCAGTACCCTAGACCCATGAGTAACTTGGGTGCATAAAAATGTATCCAAACTCAAATTCAGTGCAGATGTCTTCATAGAACTGCCCACCTTCTCACCTGAAGGTACAACTCTCTATCTGGTTTACAATAAATTCTACGTATACTTCTGCACAGCCTATGGTTATTGATTGAATTCTTTCATCAAAAGCACAAAGAACGGGACCACAGAAGTAAAGATCCAGTTCCTCACTGTAACAGGACCTGGCTTCCCAGTAACAAAACCGATGTGAAACACTTCTGCCTCTGAGTTAATGGAGCCAAAAAGCCTGCAGTCACCACCTGCACATCACCTAAGGACACTGGGAAATTCCCTTTGCAATGGCCTGCACACAAGCTGTGAAATCTTAGTTTTCAATCTCTGGGTCAATTTTCCTGGCTGTCCCCAGGAATAAAGATTTGCACCAGCACAGAACTTGCAGGAATGCATTGGGTGGTCTCCTGTGTGGGACACCTGTGGCTGCAGAGGTGGCAAACTCTGCAGCAATGGGCAGCTCTGGTCCTGGCTCTGCTTTTGATGATGCCCAATTGGTACAAAGTGAGATCCCCAGAGACGCAGGGTAAACATCTTATCCAGTATCTGGATCAAAGAAGACAAGAAGAAAGAGGTTCAAGTTCTATTATGAGCTATCAGAGCATGATGGTTCCAGGAGGAGCAGAAACCAGGATTAGTCATACACAAAGCCAAGAGGCAGAGTACTGATGGGCAAAACAGCCAGGAGGAGGAGAAGAGGTGGGCCTGAGGAGCTCGAGCCAGTCCAGGCAGCAGTGCCCTGTTAACATGAGTGAAGCCCTGTCTCCCTGTCCCACAGAGGATGGAAGTGATTTAGAAGTGTCACTCCTCACGCTCTGGCAAAAGTCAGCTCGTGCATCTCAATGTCTTCAACCTCTGGCCCTCTGAGAAGCAGCCCATCCCCACAGGTTAAGTATTTCACTTTCCACCCTTGAGAATCTTCAGTGTATTCCTTTTTCAGGGATTATAATAGACCAGAAAAAGGGTTATAAAACCTTTAGGAATATATTGGGTACCATTATAAATACAGAACTGAGCTCTCTAAGGCAAAACTACTGTAAGAGGCTAAAAATTCCCACCAAAGATATGAATATTCTAATACCTGGAAATTGTAAATGTTCTTATTTGGATGGAAGAAGGGTCTTTGCAGGTGTGATTAAGAAACCAGTGGTGAACAGATTACCCAGGACTGTCTCAGTGGGCCTTAAATGCCATTACAAGTGTATTTCTACAAAAAAAGGATGAGAGATCATTCTTGAAGAAGAGAAGGCAATGTGGCCACTGGGCAGAAATGATTTGGCCTTGAGCCAAGGAATGCCAGCCGCCACTAGAAGCTGGAAAGGTAAGGAACAGCTTCTCCCTTAAGCACAGGAGTTGAGGGCACAGCCTGCTGCCATCTTCATTTTAGACCTAGTTGTGAAAATTTGTCATAGTCACCATAAAAACTATTACCTCCACAAAAGAAGCTAATGAGATTTAGCTCAGTGGTTCCACTGCCTGCCTCCCAAGTGTAGAGACCCGAGTTCGACCCCTGGGTACTAAAAAAAAGGAAGAAGCTAATGAAAAAATATGAAACTGAAAGCCAGAGTGATGGCACACACTCACACATTGGTTCTTTGCTCATGGGTATTTGCTAGTCTTACACAGTGATGCTAGAGTTTTACTGGCCACACAGAGGTATCATAGGATGGCTGGGATGGAGAAGTCAGCACTGCAACACTACACACACGCGTGCACACACAAACACACACACACATGCATGAGCCATCTGAGAGGGCTTCACCATCAGAGACAGATAGGACTTGAACTAAGACATGATGACAGCAAAAAGAGATAAGGGAATTTATCTGTCTCCCTGAGTGCTGGACTGAGGGAGAGGGTGTTGGGGAGGGATCTTCTTAAATAACGAATTACACTGAACCAGGGAGTTTGAGGAAATCCCCAGCCTAGAAATTAACATTACTTACAATAACAGTATCTCAAGATACAACCCAAAAATATGGACTCAAAATTCACTCTCAGAGCAGCACAAGAAGTCATAAGCTATTTTGGATATGAGTCAAAGAAAAACTGAAGAACTGTATCCAAGTATGTCAGAAAAGATTATAAAATTCTTTTACCAGATAAATATGATTTTAAACAGTTAAATAAAGATAATATCACTGCTCCTGGTCCAGAGGAAGGGGCTTCCAGGCCACCATCCCTCCTGCTGCCCCCAGCCCAGAGGAAAGGGATTTTCGGCCACCACTCCCGGCCCAGAGGAAGGGGCTTCTGGGCCACAATCCCTACCGCCGCTCCCAGCCCCTGTCCCCACCTCTGCCAGCTCAGAGGAGGTGATCCAGACAGGCGCCAACAGCACCCCCCCACCGCCCCCCAGTTGAAATGAGAAAACACATAAATAAGTCTCAAAACCAGACTTCCAGATCACCTACAGCAACCCCAAAGGGAAATGACATGGAACACTCCTATACTCAACCACCTGGACCCACTGAACTGGCAACAAAAGGGGATCTGGAAAAAATGAAATCAGAAATAATTTCTCAGATAACAG
>NW_004624764.1:364625-419000 GCF_000247695.1 Heterocephalus glaber | reverse complement strand
AATAAAAAAAAAAAAAAAAAACAGTTGTGGAAGGTGTGAGATGGCCTTTTTTGAGTACAGGCTTTGAGGTTGGTCTGACTAAAGTTTAAATCCCAGCCCTGCCAACATCAAAGCCTCACCTGTTAAATAGGAACTGCAGCCCTGCCTGCAGGAGGCCATGGAAAGGAAGCAAACAGGATCTGGTCTGGCTTAGGAGCCACAGATCTGGGCACATGGCCATGCTTGTTAAGACACTCAGATTCACTCAAGGGCTTCCTGGTACACATGTGAGGTACTGTGGGAATAGCAAGGGAGGACGTGAGAGAGATCAAGGCTCGGGGCAGCACCAAAGGTACCACCAAGTAAGCATGAGATGGAAACAATCTCTCAGGCCTGAGACCTTGTGCACTGTCCCACTAGAATCCTGTCTGCTCCACTTTGTACCATGCATGTTGGTCTGGGCAGGACCTGAAAAGATTGCCAACAGCCAGATATTAAACATATTTAGCTCTATGAATCACATGGTCTTGGTCACAGCTAGTCATGCTAGCGTCATAGCATGAAAGCAGTCATGGACAAAATACATGTGAATAGGGATAGCAATACGCCAATAAAACTATTTACAAAACCAAGTGGTGGGCCGAATTTGGCCCTAGGACTATAGGGTCCCTGATCTGCGATCTATGCCTTTAGAGTTTATGCAGCTTACACAACCAGCACCAGCTGAGCTCAGGCTCAGGGAGAAAGAATTCCACATGCTTTCCATGACATAGAGGAAGACTTGTTCAGAAACAGCATCATTGCAGAGTCACATTGTGCCTAATTTCCCCAGTATGGTTTATGTTCATCACCAACTACATCATCATCCCCTTGAGTCAAGGCCACACCGAACTCTGCAGCTCCTGTTGTCCCTGGCACCATGCAGGGTCCACAGTGGTGCCCTATGAATATGTGGGACCAACAGCTCCATCTCACCTCCCAGGAGAACAGGCTTGGTTAACCTAGCTGCCGGGCCGGGAGCCTGCAAACTGTTTGCACACCCATTTAAGATCTCATTTGCAATACTAACAAAACTCCAAATGGCTGACTAGAGACTCCCAGTGTTTGGCCTCAGTCCCTTCCGCCTCCTCGTCAAGTGCACTCTTTTGACTTAGAGGTTAATTATTCTTCTTTTCATTCCTTCAGGGACAGTGGTCTCCTGGGGACCACTGGTCACTGTTCTGCACATTTGCATTGCTCTCCTGCCAGCCATAAAGGATTTTTTTAAAGGAGATGGAGGGTATTGTGGCCTAATTTAGGCCTGGTTGCTTCCAAATGAAAGAAGATGAGGCCAGAGGGGAGGCATTTTAGAAATCCAAGCACCTCCCACTGTAGCCTCAGAGCAGTGAGGGGCCCTGAAACCCAGTCCAAGAAAGCCTAAGTCTTTTCGGAGAAGGCAGCACAGGACAGGCAGAGCCTGGCAGACAAACCAGAATCAAAGTGGAGGTGCAGGAGGGGCCCTTTTATTTCCATCTTCACTTGCAAAGGTGGCTGTGCTTCTCTCTGAAGACCCAGGCACCCCAAGTAGCCCACAGAAGGATGTTTTCCATGCTATCTTATTTCGCCTTGGCAGTGGCCTTATGCAGGAGTGCCTTACAGCTCCACCGTATCGATGAGGAAACCAAGGCACGGACAGGCTAAGTAACTTGCCTGAGGTCTCACAGCTTATAACAAGCTAGAACTCAAGCTCAGGCCATCCAGTTCTGAACCTCCACTCACCCATGCCACAAACTGCCTGTCTGGGCCAATGCACCCCGTCTTCGGACCCAGCTCCAGTTTGTACTCTCCACTGAGCTGTCCTAAGATGAGGGTAGATCAGGCAGCCCTGAGTCCAGTTGTCTTGTTTTGTAGCTGGAAGATGATGCACCAGGGAAGAGGTCCTGTGTCCACTAATAAAGGCATACCCACTGACTCAGGCTCCAGACTCCTACTACAGTGCTCTTTACACCATCTTCCTGAGGCTCAAGGCAAAAAACATGACAAACACTTCAAAGTCCCAGGAAACCATCAGAGGATGTGTGCTGCTCCTCCCAACAGAAAGCAAAAAACTCCAAAAAAGCAAGGGAATAACTGGCTCTTATCTGGCTCCCACGAAGTCAAAGGCATGCACCACGCATGCTTTGTGGGCTCCATCTCAGTGACAGTGCCATCAGCCCTCACCTGGCAGCTTTGTGACCAAACACATCCCAGCAAGACGGCTGGCCTGGGGGAGGGTTACAGGCCATGCCCATTCTCCTCTGGGGTATAAAACAGGAGCCATTTGGAAGACAAACAGGAGCAAGGGCTCCAGTGGGATCCCCCTATCCTGAGCAGCTAAGTTAGTCCAACACCACCTGGCCAGGCACAGCTTCCACACCACTGGGGGGCAGAAAGAGGTCTGCTGACAGCAAGACAACTACTCTAGGACCCTGCCTGCACCCCACAGATGGCCACGGTCACCCGTCACAGAATCCCAGAGAGCCAGAAAGAAAACAGATCACAAAAGATAAACGGGGAGCCTCCGAATTGTGCTCCATGGCCCATTCAGTCTCATGGCTAGTCCTAAAAACTTGAATGTTTAAGGTGATAAACGAAAAAAAGGTCCAAAGATGAAGGAGTGAAGGGAGGGGAAGGGGAAAAGAAAAGAGGGAAAGGAAAAACTATGAGAAAGGAAAAAAATGGAAATGATGTCTATGTAAATAGGGAAGGTCAGAGGGGGTGAAGGGCGCACAGGTAATGGGGAAAAAAAATAAGAACCAAGATATATCATGTACAGGTACAAGCACCCAATGATAAATATAAACGAATTGCATACCTAAAATGTACCAATAAAAGAACTAAAAAAAAAAAGGATGACAAACGCCAGGCAGTCATGTCACTGGCTAGTCAAGCCTCATATTCCCAGCTTCCTCAGGAGAGCAAGGAGGCGCACACACACACACACACACACACACACACACACACACACCTCCCTCTGGGTACCTCACACACCATTCGAGTCCTACCTGCTTCCATGAGCTGGCACTGCTGACCAAAGACGTGGGAGAAGGTGACTGGGCCTGGGGCAGAACCGGATGCTGCCAGCGTGGATTCCATGGTCTTTTGGGGTCTTTGGTTGTGTAGCAGTGTCCAGACCTCAGAGTGTCTAATCAGAGGACTTTGTCTCTGACCCAGGAACTGTAGATTTGAGGGTACTTGTCACCTCCAAGAAAATGTTCCCGTCCCCAAAGTTTACAGTGTTTCTTCCTCTTGCCCCCCTTTCCTTGCAGTTTTTCTCAAACACCAGCCAGGCGAAAAATGGACCCCTAAGGCGCTCTGCAAGTCTGGCGCAGCTGCAGGAGTTGGATGTAAAAGACAGATCTAAGTTTCCCTCACAGAGTTGATTTCTCTTGTCCAGGAAGGGTGGCTGGGACTTGCGCCTGCCTCCCCTGAGGCCGTGGGAGAGGTAGAGCCCCGGGTCGCTGCTCAGCCCGGCTCCCCTGGCACCCGCGAGAGAGCTCCAGCCCAGCCGCGTCCCCGCGCCAGCTGCAGGCACAGCCTACCCAGGCTCCGCCGAGTCTCCTTCCCCGGGAGGAGGGCAGGGCAAGAGGCTCCTCGGGCTCCCCCGGGAACTGGCCTCGCCGGCGCCGCCCCGCTCCCCCGCAGCGCCTGTGCTGGGCTCCTCGGTCCGCTTTGAGAGCCGCGGCCCAGAGTCCAGCGCTTCCGAGGCGACAGCTGCAGCCAGGGGAGAGCGCGCAAGGCGCGTGTGGCTCGGTCGCTCTGCAGTTTGGCTGCCCCCGGCGGCCCTGACTCATCCTTCACTCCTGCGGATGCCTTCGTCCGCTTGCTTCCTTCGTCCGCTTGCTCCCTGCTCCTTGCAGAGCAGTGAGGAGCCCAATGAGAGGAGGAGAGAGGGCCCCTGCTGTGCCCTACTGCAGCGGGCGCCCCAGCCCACGCCGCCACCCCTTTTCCATGATGCAAAGCCGTTACTTGGAGAGATCCTGGATGCAGAAGGAAGGGCTAACTCAACCCAGCAGGCTCCTGGGCTGGTGTAACCGCTTCATGCCCACAGCCAAGGAGTGCCAAGCACAGGAGACCAGGAGGCTGGCAATAAAGTCCAACGATCAAGACGAGGAGAGAAGAAAGACGACACACATCCCCGGTGACCCTGGAGCGACAGAGACGCACAGGTGCTTCTCTTGGCCATCCACACCCTGCGCTGTGTGTAGAATCATGTCTGTCCCTGCTCAGAAAGGAAGGGGCAGTTTCTCTCGGGGGGGGGGGTACCGTTTTCATGATCACAACAGCTGCTTTGGGGGGGGGTGCCTTTATTTTGCTTTCCTATCTGCCGAACACAAAGGTGCTGACTTGCTAGACACCACCCCTCCTCCCACGAACATTTGAGTGATATCTCTGTGGATTTGGCCTCAACACTCGCAGGACGCTGGCCATCAGCTCCTTAGGTGGAACCGCAGGTGTCACGAGCCAGAGCAGGAAAACACACCTACAGCAATCAAAGCACCTGTGCCTGCTTGTCTCAGAAAGTTTGGTTTGAAGCCATTTGCCTATTCTAGATTTAAGGTCCCAAAGGTAAGATGCCAACTGATTTGGTCCCCAAACCTCCCAAACAAGCTGTTCCCATAGAACCACTTGACCAGCACAGATACACAGCTCAGTGATATTTTAAGGGTTACCTGGGATGGATAAGCCAAGCCAGAGAAGCTTTGAAATACTTCCAAGAGTTCCAGTGAAGTCTGACTTCATGTGTGTGGCTTAAAGTGATGATTTAGCAAACCTTTTCTTAGGGTGGAAGAGGCTTTTCTCCAAGTTATGGAATTATAGAACATCAGAGTCCACTCTCTCTGACAGTGGCTCTGAAATGATCAAAGGCTGAGGCCAGGCAAAGACCAGACTCTTGCTAACTGCAAAAGCCCACGAAGAAGGGGAAATGAACCAGCTTTCTGGTGGTCGTAGCTACAGTGATTCCCAGAAATGGGCCACTATGCCACTGCTAAGCCACCTTTAAAAATCCAAGGTAACCTTATGTGCTAGTTCAACCTGCAGGTGTCTTTTGTTTAGCAAACCATGTTTTCCTCCCTTCTTTGTACACCCAGCACCCTGCTGCTCACCACTCCATGGTGACTCATGTAGTAAATTCACCACACTTGACTTCGTCTGCTCCCATAGCACCAGGCACCTGCTGCCAGGCCCTGCTGCTATAAACAACACTGTAATGCTGCTACCCAAGCTCCAGGTCATCAGGCACTGAGAAGGAACAGAGGCACTCAGAATGATTATACCAGGATGAACATCATGAACCTAGAGGGTGGGCCAGCACGAGGACTTCCCTGCTTATGTACTCTGGAGCAGCATGAACACACTCCAAGATAAACGCAAATCTGAGTTCATCAAATGCTTCCAGGTACTACCCCAGAGTGGCTGTGCTGGGTTATACTTTCAATAGTGCTGCACATGATATTGTTACTAATAATGCACCCAGTATTAATACTCCCACTTTTCAACATCTTGGTTAATAACTGTTGGCAAAAATCTAATAGATGCAGCTCATTATAGCTTGTTCCTTTGATTTACCTTTCCATGATTATTAGAAAGTTGAGCTCTTTTAAAGCTGACCTAGTGCTGGGTGTGATGGTGCACGCCTGTAACCCTGGCACTTGGGAGGCTGAGGCAGAAGGATCACCACAAGTTTGAGGCCAGCCTGGGATACAGAGTGAGTTCAAGACCAGCCTGAACTACAAAGTAAGACCCTGTCTCAAAAAAAAAAAAAATTGACCTTCTTGGGAGAGTTCCTCTTCATAACCTTGTCCCATTTTTGCAGTCATTTTCCTATTTCCTGGCTTATGGATTTATAGGAGTCCCTTGACTTTGCTAGATATTAGCCACTTACTCATGTGGGTTTTGCCAGTGTCTCCTCTCAGGTGGTCATCTGACTGATAACTTTGTTCATTTATGGTGTCTTTTCTTGACTAGAAACATTTAATATCAGAGTGGTCAGATCTGGGGTGCTTTTGACTTCTAGACTGATTCGCAGGTCTCGCTTAAATAATCCTTCTCTACTAGATCACAGTCAGACTCCTTTATAGTTTTACCTATCATGCAGATATGTGGAGCCTACCTTTGTATCTATGTAGCAGACAGCTTTTATCCCCTCAATATTGTGAACTACTTTTCCCAAAACCTTCTTTGCCCTATGCAATAGACTGAGTGGATGAGCACTCTCCCCAAAGACATTTTGTACATTGAAATCCTAACATCCCACTCTGATGCTATTAGGAAATGGGGTCTTGAGGGTACAGCCTTAGTAAGTGGGATCAGTGTTCTTCCAATGAGGATGCCAGAAATTTCTCCTGCTCTCTTTTTACCACGTGAAGACACAGCAAGAAGCTGGCAGCCTACATTTGGGAAGAACACCCTCAGCAGAACCAGGCCCTGGTGACACCCTCAGGCTTCTCAGACTTCCAGAACGACGATAAATTCATTGCTTTTGCTTAAACAAAGCAGCCTATGGCACTTTGTTATTGCAGCCCAAACTGAAGGAGGCACCACACCCATTATGTCCCCACTGTAGCACCATTATTGTTATCCATTCAGTTTCCACAGACCTGAGCCTATTCTTGAGCTCTCTGTCCTACATAGATCCCCTCATCCTACGCTATCTGTGTTCATGTTTTCAGGTTAGTGGCTGTGACTATTGTAATATGTCAACTTGACTGAAGTAAGAAATGCTTGGCAGATTAGTAAAGCACAATTCTGAGTGTGTCTGTAGATGATTGTCATATGGGCCAGCAAACTGAAAGAAGACCCATCCTCTTTGTTTAAATGCCATGTGAGTGACACTAACCAGTAGCCTCACAGGTAGCCTGGATGGAAGAAAAGAAGGAAATGTGTCTGTTTTGAAGAGCACCAGTCTTGAGGGGTGCATCCTTTGCTGCTTTTGCCTTTGGACATTGGTTTCTAGTGACCTTCCAGGCCTTTGACCTTAGACTGGTGCTTCATCCTTGATCCCTCCTGCACTGTGGCTTCCATCTTCTTAGGCTGAGCAACTGCTGGATCCTCCAGCTCTCTAGTACACAAATGGCCACAGTGGATTCTCCCACTCCTGATCCAACAGACAGCCACTGTGGACTTTTCTGCCTCTGACTCTTCAAGCCTACCTAATAAATCCCCTCATACTATTATACATATAGTTTCTATTGAAGCTCTTCCTCTATTGAACTCTAACTAATATAGTGGTCAACATTTTAGGAAGTCTGGATTCAAAATTTTCAAGATAAATTGGATTTGTTAGTGTTGAGCCTGCATGTCTCCTGCAACAATCAGCAGGAGCAGCAGGTGAGTTCTTTGTACTATTTTTGCAGTTTTTCTATAACTTGAGAAAACCAAATGTACCAAGATAACGTGGTCACAAAGCCAGAGAAACAGACAACAGAAAGAAAGCCACTGGTGATCCAGACAAATATGGTCAGGGAAGTGGGTCAACATAAAAAAAATTGGCAAAGAAACTAAACTATTTTTTAAAATTATCAAATTAATATTAAACACAGATAGGAAGAATTAGTGAACGGAAAGGTTGGTCAGAAGAAAGTCAGAATGGAGAATGGAAAAGATAAGGTGGAAGAATGAATCCTAGGGATTCAGATAAAAGGTCTGGCATGGATCTAATTGTCATCCCAGAAAGATAGAGAAGAGAAAATGAAGGAGAGATGCACAATCAGAAGAGAGAACTGATACTACTTGTGATGGATAATTTTATATGTCAACTTGACTTGACTAAGGGATGCCCTTTTAGCTAGCTATTTCTTGGATGTGACTGTGAGGTTGTTTCCAGAAGAGATGAGCAGGTAAGTGGTTGGATCCATAGACAACAAAAAGGATCTTCCCTTACCAGTGTGGGTAGGCACTAGCCAATGTACAGAGGCCTAAATGGAACAAAAAGGCAGAGGAAGTCTCTCTGTCTCTGTCTCTCTCTCTCTCCCTCTCTATTCCTCTGTCTGTCTCTCTGTCTCTGTCTGTTACTCTGTTTCTGTCTCTGACTCTCTCTCTCTCTCCCTCCCTCTTCACCTCCTCCCCAGCCTGGGAAGAGGAGAGAACAGATAACCTTCAGAGGAACAGCAGAGAGGGACATCTGAGTTCATCACAAGCTAGGGAAACCAGAGGTTAATGGAATAATATTTTCCAAGCCCTAAAAGAAAATAATTACTACCTAGGATTGTATGCTCATTGAAAATAACCTTGAAGAATGAGGGTGAGATCAAGCTATTTTCAGACCAAAAAAAGTAGGAAAATTTATCACCAGCAGATCCAGTCAAGAAAATATTAAATGGAATTTCTTCAGGAGTAGAAAAATGATCCCAAATGGATGCTCAGAGGTATAGGAAGAAATGGAGAGCAGTGAAAAGGCTTATTGTAGCTAAGTCCAAAATAAATAGAAATTAATGTTAATACATAATATTAATATATATCATTATTGATACATAATCATATAAATATGTAGTTATTGGTGGTTAACATTTATTTTATATTAATACATGAATAATATACTATAAGATTTAAAGTATAGTAGGTATGCTTTAATGCTACAATGAATATTTAAATTTTTTAAATGTATTACAGTAAAAGACAGTCCTATTCAAAATACTTCCTCCTCGCTTTCTGAAGCAGTTCTGGAAGTCCTTTTTCCTAGGTGCCTTTGGTTGCAGTGTCATGGCTGTCTTGATGTCCTAGATTGACCCAAATCATTTGCCTTTCACAGTTATTTTGACTTTAGGGAAGGGTCAGAAGTTTCAGAGTACCAAGATCCATTTAATAATGTGGATGATGACACACTAATATTTTTATGAGCCCACCTTTCTTTGAATGGCACTAGCCACCAGCATTCATTGTAGTTTTGATCACACCTTGTAAAGATACTCCCAAAAGAGGACTTCCAGAACTGCTTCAGAAAGTGACAAGAGTGATGGAATAAGTATATTTAAAGAAAGGAGGAGTATTTTGAGGGGGGCGGAATTAATGGCAATGTGTCTTTTACTATAATAATTTTTAAAAATTTAAACATTCATCCAATATTTTGATCACCCATTGTAATCAGCAATAAAATACAGAGCAGAAATGGCTCAGAAGTTAGAAGAGAGTAAGTACAATTAAAATTTTCTGAGGCTCTGACATTGTCCAGGAAAAGAGAGGAATGTTAATTTATATTTGACCTTGATGAATCAAGGTAGTGTAATCTCTTATAACCAGTGAAAGCTTATAAAAGAATTTACAAATGCTGGAGTATACAGAGGTATAATGAGTATAAAGATAATTCAAAAGATGTCAGAAAAGGAGAAAAAAAAGAATTGTAAAGAAAGCTGGAAAGCTGGGATAGCTCTGTGAGTATTATACTAAGTAGATTTAGATTAAAAAGTAATTCTACCAAGTAAAAACATCCTTCCTAATAACAAAATGATCAGTTCAACCAACCTCAAAACATGAGGCAAAACATTAATGAGCTACAAAGAAAAATAACTCACAATAAGTGAAAAGTATTTTTAAAAATTTAAAAGCAAACAATATGAAAAATTGAATACTGTATGTGAAACAATCAACACATATAGATCATTTATACATTCTTCTTAATGAAGAACATTATAAAACTTGTCACTCTACCAGACTTTAATTCAACTCTCATAAAATGTCAAAGGAATAAAGAAAACCTTTCTTAGACTGATAAAGAATTTTTAATAAAAATCCTACATAATACATCATTCACAATAAGGAAATATTGAAAGCTTTCTCCTAAGAGCAGGAATGAGATCACCATGATCACTGCCATCACTTCTACACAACACTGTACTTACTGGGAGGAAAAGATACAAGATTTGAAGTTTGAAATCGAAAAATAAACTTGTCATCCTTTACACTTGACATGATTATGGTAGAAAAGGCTAAAACAAAAGTCTACAAATCAATTATTAGAATAAATTTAGCAAGGCTTCTAGATTATCAGGTATATATTAAAAAGTAAACTATGCTTCTATACATGATACAGAATGTAACATTTTATAGATATAATACAGGTTCGGTATAGCTCAATGGTTTAATGGTTCTCAGCTTGTACAAGGCCCTGGGTTCAATCCCCAGCACAGATAAATAAATAATTCATTCTATAATGATAGCATCAAAAAACTCAAATAACTAGGAATAAATCTAATGAAAAGACTCAAGACTACTCTGCATGAAACTATAAGCAATGAAGTAAAAGTAAAGCCACCTAAAATGAAAAAATGTACCACTGAGTCATGACTCAAGGACTTCATGTTGTAAACTTTCCAATTCTCACCAAATTTACTACAGATTTAATATGATCAAGGACAAAAGTTTGTTATAGATGGATAATGGATTCCCTTGTGAATTCAAAGCTTCCCAACAGTGACAGAGGATAGCTTAGCAATCTTAGTGGAGGAAGAGGGGGTATGACTTCTTCAATAGGACACAAAAAGCACAAACTAAAAGTAAAAGCTTGATAAATTAGACACTGAAGGGAAGAACTTCTTCCATCTCACGGCTTACCTTTCTACTCCCTTCATGTTGTCTCTTGATGAAGAAAAGACATTTGAAACACTTATAACCAAGAAAAGATTCACACTCTTACTTGAGAGAGAATTCAATAAAATATAAACAGTAAACTTGGATGAGCACTTTACAAAATGGGGGAGCAAGAGTTTGGATCTTAAATGTCCCCCAAAGGCCCAAAGGTTGGCTGGGTGGCCAGCTTGGCACTGGAGGCAGTGGCAACCTTAAGAGACAGCCCAATGGGAAGACTTTGGGACACTGGGTTGACCTTCAAAGGGGATTTTGGGACCCCCAAGTCTTTTCCTTTCTTCTTTTGCTTCTTATCCATGAGGTAAGTGGTTTTTTCCCTACCAAGGTCTTCTGCCATGATCAGCTGCCAAACTACAGGCTTAAAAGCAACAATTACGGCCTGGAAACTCTAAAATTGTGAGCCAAATAGATATAGTCTCATGGTAAGTTCATTATCTGAGGTATTGTGTTACAATATCTGAAAGCTAACATAGAGGTATTTAAAATTGCCAATATAAAAAGACGTTCACTTTCATCATTTACAGAGGAAAGCAAATTAAAACTACAATAAAATTCAAACACATGTCACCATAATAGCTAACATTTAAGACTGAGAAATCAGGTGCTGGCAAAGGTGTGGAGCAACTGGAACACTGGCACACTATTAGTGGAAGTGTCGAGTGGTGTGAACCCCAGGAAACTGTCTGACATGCATTTCCCTACTCTCTGACCCACCAATTCTACTCCTAGATACACATCAAACACAGGGCAGCTCATGCGCAGAGACACAGTCCCAGAATATTCCCAGAAGCCTCCATTGTTTGTAATAGTCCCAAATTACAAGCAGTCTTACCAACTGCAGAACACAATGAATGAGTACTCCATCCAAAGTTATACACACAGGAAGGAAAGCAAGCAAACTACGTACCAAGGTTAAGGGATACATAAAATACACAAGTGAGTCAATTCAACTCTGTCCATTTCAACTTCATAGAATCGCTGCCTGAGGGGTCAGGATAGTGGTCACCCTGAAGAAAGAGGAAGGGGGTACTGGGAGACTCAAGTGGGGTTCATTGCACATGGGTGCTCTGTCTTACATCCTTTGCTATTGTTTTTCTTGTTGGTATACTTCAGTAAAATTCAGTTTTGAGGGTCTGGGTGGATACAGGCTAAGCTCAGCAACTCACTGTAAGACAGCAGGACAACTAAGGAAACTCTCATTGTTGCTTCAGATTGACCAGAACACGCTTGTGCAGTTGTGATGTTAAAGTAATTCAACACTGAACTGCAGTGATATATTAGCTTACCAAGCAGATTTTCTATTCTCCAACCACTCTTCCTGGAAGACTGAACATTTGAGGAGAAAGCTACTAAATGAAAGTGACTACTACTTTATATTAGTGGTGTCTTTGTTCCCCCCTGTTCTACTTAAGCTTTTCCTGAGTACAATAAAAGCCTAATATCAGATCCTAGGAAGTCTTGACCTGATTGTAAGGCTCAGCTGGCTCAGTGAGGTCCTCAGACATCAGCGGATGACAGTGATCAGTACAAGGCCTAGTGGGTTTTGTCATTTGTTTGTTTCAGTTTTTCCCCTGGGGCTGGCTTTTTCTAAAGAGTTGGTGAGGAGCCATGTCAAGCATGGGTTTAGTATCCTCAGTTCTGGGTCATGGGATGATTATGTCACTTACTGCCCAAACTAGTGCACTAAAGCCTGAAAGGAGGCGTTATTGATTGTTACATGGATGCACTGGGCAAACTCAGAAGAAAGCTGCAAGACAACTTAGGACTGGGAACTCACAATACACTATAGAAGCCTCACAGTGTAAACTAAGGCTCCTCCGGGATTTGAGCTGGGCTGTCAACCGTGTTATTAAAACAGGATAATTGTGCACTTACTTCTACGTAAGCCAATGCTATTAGCTCTGAAATGGAAACCTGTGCTAAATGCAGCTCTGATGAGATGTGAGGCTTTTGTGCTTTCCCAACCTTATTTGCTGGTGCCAAATACCACTGCTGGGTGGAAGGTGCCTGGGGCATGCTATGCTTTCATGCAGAGGCAAGCTGAGACTTAACCTTTGTTCCAGGGCCTCTCTCTAGCTCATCCAACTCAATACAGGGGTTCAAATTCTGGGTTGTTAAAGGCAGGAAATGCCAGGGCTTGCTGTAGGAGTTTAACAAATATTTGCTAAGGGAATCAGTGGTCCTAGTTTTGAAGCCCTCTCCACACATCTAGCCTTTGCACCTGGTGTTCTGTCTGCCTGAGATGCTCTTACCGCTTCCTCGCCAGGTTAACTCCTTCCACCCTCAGCTACCAGATCTAACATCACATGCTCACAGAAGAAGTCTTTGATGGTCCCAGGTGAGCTGAGTGTCTCTGCCACGCACTACACGTCTCTCTTGTGAGGACTAGATTTTGAGCTGAGATTCGGTCACCTTTGTTTTCTATGGCAAGGTAAGCAAGGCATTTGCTAGAAGAGCAAAAGTGGAAGAGGCACTGACCAACTGAGCATCAAGACAAATAATATGCTAATGCAATTTCATGAAGATGCAATATCAAAATTTTAAATAAAGGCAGGCTCACAATGTAGGACTTTTGTGAAAAGACTGCTGAATATGTGATTCAGGGTGTCTGGGGCAGAGCCTGGTATTTGCATGGCCAACAGGTTCCCAACAGGTGCTGCTGGTCTGGGGCACCACTTTGAGAAGCATTTCTCATTCCCACCCTGACCCCACATCAAAGTACAGAAAAACACTTCTATGCCAGGAGCAGACATGGGTAGAAAAGCATCTATTTCTAAGCACTAAAGACAGATCAATACATCAGAGGGTCTTCCTGCCTGCAGGAGGCTGAATGGTGCCTGTCACCCCCAAAGATCTCCTTTCCTGAGCCTGAAAATGTGTTGCCTATCACAGCAAAAGGGACTGAGCTGATTTGAGTAAGGATCTAGAGATGAAAGATCAGCATGGATCATACAGAGAGCCTGATAGCATCAGAGTCTCTGTGGATGCTGATGGAAGCAGAGATTGGAGGGAAGTGCTGTGAAAACAGAAGGAGGGATCACAAGCCAAGGGGTGCAAGTGGAGCCAAGAAGCTGAAAAAGGTAAGGGCAACAGTGTGTTTCATTTCTGTCATTTCTTTAAACATAACTCTTTAACCATGACTCAACAATGGCATCTGAGACTCTGGTCTCTTCTACCATTCATTCCCTTTTGCCACCTTCTATGAGTCACCATTGCCTCACGTCCTCAGAATGGCTGCCACAGGAAAAGGCTATTTCCTGTTAGGCATTTAGGGATGGAAAATGATACCATTTTTTAAGCATCCCACAAGAAACGTTTCATCACATCTCACTAGCTAGATTGTATCCCATGGCTAAGCTAGATCCCCAGCACAGAAATGGTTTACCCCTCTCCAGATGTCCCCATGAAGCAGGGGGAAGGTTGTCTTTCCCTATAGATGGGAACTCATCCACTGAGTGCAATAAGTAGAGCCTAGAGCTAGCAATACTTTGAGGGGTCCACAAACATTTTATTCCTTGCAATAAGCAGGATTTATACTTCAACTGTCAGTTATATACTAAAACTTTAAAATATTTTTAATAGAGCTAGGACATCCTCCAAAGGCATAGGTGCCTAGGACCCATAAAAGTAACAACGCCATCCTATGTGGACACCTCTATCAGCAAAGGCAATTGGATGGGCAACCAAATGAGTTTACTACAACTCAGCACACAGAAGGGAAGACACAGCCACTGGGGACAAAAGCTCATTATGCCATAGGCTTTTCAAGCAGGAATGGGGTATAGGACCATTGTAGAGATGGAAACAGCCCTCTCCCACCACCCAGTCATTGATATTTGCTGCAGGCAGAGGGGTTAAAAACCTCCCTCTCTTTTTGATTTGCAAGTTTCCTACTGTTGTGAAAGAATTGTATTGTCCCCTCCCCTCCAAATTCCAAGCTAAAGCCCTAAACCCCAAAGTGATTTATTTAGAGGGAACAGTTAATGATGTCATAAAAATGGGGTGCAAATCTAATAAGGCTGATTCCCTCATCAGAAAAGGAAGAGACACAGCAAGAAGGCAGATGATTGCAAGTCAAGGAGAGAGAGGACTTGCTAGTACACTAGAAACCACCCCTGCTGACTCCTTGAACTTGGACTTCCAGCATCCAAAACCATGAGAAAATAGATGACTGTTGTTTAAGCTGCCCAGCAGGTGGTATCTGGAGAAGACTAACATGCTCATCTCGTTCAATCCCCCTGTCACAGAGTACCAGTGACTCATCTGAGCTAATGCAGAATTCAGGCCAAATGAACCCCATCCAGTTGGGCCTGTCTGCCTCTCACACTGTAGCATAGGCCACAGCGCCTTTCAGCTCATGTGACTCCAGTCACAGGTTTCTCCCACTCTGGAGTCAGCATCTTGGCAGGGGTCAGCTGTCACCCCTCAGTCTCTCCATCCAAACTTGGACTGTGATGGCAAGTGCTCCTTGAAAGCAGCAGAGATCTCAGCTCCTCCCCACAGCTCCCACCGTCATCAGCATGGAAGGAACAACCTCCCAAGGACAGGGCGGGAGGAAACCAGTTTATCATCACCTTGATCAGAGAAATACAGCTTGCAGCAGGAGTGCAAATTCATCAACACCCAGACAGCACTAACACTGGTTCTGCTGTCCTTAGCCCCATGAACACAACCCAGAAGCAACTGAGCAGAAGAGGCAAAGAAGCTCAATTTCTTCCAAGGGGCTCCTGAGTGATTGTGGATTTTTCACATGAGTAAAGAGGGCCTGGTTAATCAGAGGTGGTGAATAAGAGCTTCTTGCTATTCCCCCAGACAAGATCTACACTCGACAGTACTTTTTCCCCCTTCCAGATTCAAGTCCCCTCTTCCATCAAGATGAAATGTGACAAGGGTCGATTTTTAATGAGGCAGCTGCCCGGCCATTCCAACTTCATTCCTTTTCCTAAATAATCAATAATGTGTGTATCATGGCTGCTATAAATGTCAAGCCACAATTTGTGACTAGCACCAATGCAAATTGGTGCAAGCAGCTCATGGCTGGAGGCCTCCCACACTAAAGCAGAGAGAAATAATAAAAACTCTCAAGGCTGCGGTGACATTTTTCTTCCTATCAGCTCTCCATGCAGGAAGTTCAAGATTTCATTTAATCCTGCAGACTCCCTGAGAAGGAGAAAGCCACTGCCAGAAGTTTTCCACAATGCTCAGTTGACCCTGAAAAGCTCAAGGACTCTAGGGGGATGGAGACAACATGGACTCTGATCTTCAGAAGTACAAGCCCTTGGGCAAAGTGACCTGTCACTCCTAGGGACCACCAGGGGACGAGCCATCATTCCATACAGGACAGTAATTGCTCCACCTTAGGGACTTTGTACCTGCAATTCTCTTAGCCTGTAATGTTTTACTTACTTCTTGCTCCTTGGCACCATTAACTTTACTTGTCATTCTGTTTTCAGCTTGGTTTTTTTGCTTCCAGGATATCTTCTCTGACCGCCTCTTGTGCCAGGTTGGGCATTTTCCTCTATGTTCCCACATAGAGGGGATGATAGGACCTGTGGACCTTGACCAACAGCACCTGCCCCTTTTTCCAGCAGCAGAGCCTCAGTGTCCTTTAGAAGGTCCCCTCTTCGACTACTTTGGTGGGTTGCCAATCGAAAGTCTTACCCACCTCTAGCCAAAGGAGTGGACACAAGATCAAAGTCAAGTCAAATTCTCATGCAGAGGCAATCTGATATTGATTGAGGTGAAGAAAGTGGTGGAGCAACTTGTCCCAACGGCATATAGACTCCACAAGGGTCTACTTACTGCTCCTTAGATGGCTTAGACACTGCCCATTTCTGTCAGTTTTGAGCCCAGTATTCGGTTCTTCAATCTTGTGATCCATTTCACAGCCTCCCAGTGCACTGGCTCTGGCTGGGTTCATACACAACTAACTGCTGTTGCTCACAGCCACAGAATCCTGAAATGCTCCAGCATGCCCCATCACTGTCTGTAGTGACTGCCTAGGATGTGCCTGTCACCTGCATACACTCAGCACCCAGCGCAGGGTCTGGTACCTGGCAGCTCCTCACTGGCTTTATTGAGCTGGAGATCCTTTTGTCAATCACTAAGTAATGCTGCTTTGACCTGCTTGTGTCAAGAGCTTTCAGACTGATGCATACCATCTACTGAAGAAGCTGCTCAAGAATGCCAGAGCAGGGAGACAAACAAGAGTTAGTAGAAACACATCAAGCTTTGAGGCAGGAGCTTGCATCAGTGCTAATTCATCAAAGTCCAGCCAACACAGAGACAAGCACTAGTTTCCATTAGCCCAGATGCAGATCTGGATTTGGAAACCAACCCCAGAAATCATTACCTGTCACTCAAGAGAATGGAGTTGGTCTAGATGTCCCTGTACCCATAGCATTATGCCTGGCACCTGGGCAAGTGCACAAATAGAAAGTGGGCTTAACTGTGTGTCACTCATGCCAGAGTCTTACTTTCAGCACAGCAGGAAGCATTACAGGAAGACAGTGCCATGTCTTTCTCTAGGCTACTAAGGCCAGGTAAAATGTGCAACATGGTGTTTGGCACATGATTAGTGTTCCATGGGTATCAATTCCCCTTCTTTAGTCAGAGGCTGTGTCCAACCTTCTACTTTTCCCATAAGGCACAACTGTGCTGTGAAAGAAAAACTGTAATTTAGACTGTAATTTAGCCTAGTGTCTGTAGGAGAGCAGAAAGATTTTGGCTCTATCCTGTTAGGTTCTATAACTGGGACCCTGCAAATTAGACAATATAAGACAAATTAACAAGAGAAAGACAAAGAGAAGTTTGACATGTGGTTTGCACATACAGGGGGAGAAATTCAGTGATGAGTAATTTGATGGAGAGGTTAGTACTTGTGACTTATGTAGGATCTTAGCAATAGACAATAAATTTGCAGAGAAGTGTCAAGACAAAGGAAAGAGGCATTCGACTTTTAGAGGTAATAAACTGTGTGGCAGTAAGGATACGGGGAACCACTGGAAGATAAGGGCTCATTAATAAAGTTTATTATGTAGTCTCAGCTGGTACTTTCTCTGACCCAATAAGGGTCTAGAGGTGTCTCTGGTGATTAAAGATTATCCTGCCCTTCATGGTAGAAAGCTGAGAGCTGAGAGGGCTGAGAGTTTTTCCTGTTTCTACTTTTATTCAGTTGCCTTCAAAATAATCCTTATGCCAAAGTGACATATTTGGGGTGGCATATTCTGAATCCTTCATGTGATAGATGAAAGCTATGACCAATCAAGTTTCAGATACCTAATATCAGCTGTTCAGGACAAGAACAGTAACCTGGGTGCTGTAAGATCTGGACATCCCCTGAAGGCCCATGTGTTGAAAGTTGGTCTTCAGCTTGATGCTATGGGAAGATGAGGCCTATGGAAAGTTTTAGATCATGGATAGAGGCCCCTCTAGGGGACTGTGGGACATTGGTCCCTTCCCCCTTTCTATTTGCTTCCATCCATGAACAGGCAGCTTTGCTCCACACTATCCTCCTCATCTAATGTGCTGGTTTGCCTCAGGCCCAAGCAACAGGGACAATTGATTATGGACTGGAACCTCTGCAACTGAGCCAAGATAAACCTTTTCAATTATTAAGTTGGTTTATCTTAGGTATTTGTTGTAGTAACAGAAAGTTGACTGAAATGCCAAGATTCATTAGCAAGCAAGTACATTATTACCACAAAGAATGCTCCAGAACAATGCAGACAGCATATATATCATTCAGTTGATTTGGCTTTATAACTAGCTACCCTTTTGATCTGCTCTCTGAAAACTGCCTCCTTCTGCCTCCTAGAAGAACTTAGGATAGCCTTCTTGTCTGGGAGATTAAACATTATTCTTCGTCTTAGATCAGAGATTGACAAAGTCTTCCTGCAAAGGACCAGATAGTAAACATTTTAGGCTTTGCAATCCATATGGTCTCAGCTTTGCTGTTATAAAGCAAAAGCAGCCATATGCAACACTGATAATGATCATGGCTCTAACCAATGAAACTTTATTTATGGGCAGTAAAATTGAATTTCGCGTAAGTTTCAGGTGTCAAAAGAATTCTGCTTTTAATTTTTTTGCAGTCACTTACAAATGTAAAACCCATTCTTAGCTTAAGAGTCATGGGCTATATTGGCTCACTTTTGCTGACCCTAATCTAGATGGTGGTTTATTCGCTCATACATGACACACAATGACCACCATTAGCAGCTCACACCCCTTCCCAGATAAAGCTCCCCAGAATCTAAACACAGGAAGAAACCTGTAAGGAAGCAGAGAGGACTCCTGTCTGGAAGAGAAGGGGCAGGAAACAGAATCACAGCCAAAAGGGAATTATTTTCCTCCTGCTTGCTATTCCTGTGGCTTCTAGCAATTTTGTTAGTTTCTTTGTTACAGTTTAGATTTAGAAAGTCCTCCAAAAGGTGCATCTGTTCAAAGGTTGGGCTTTTGCAAGGTGATTGGATCATGGGGTGCTATACTCCCATGGATTAGTGGATTAATTCTTCAGTAGATTAATCCACTGAAGAATCCCATGTGCTGTTAGGAGATGGAGCTTTGTCAGAAGAGATGGGTTACAAGAAGTATGAACTGGAAGGGTGTATTCTCCTTTCTCTATTTCCTGACCACCATGTTGTGAGTGGCTTTTCTCTTCCAGAATCTTCCCCCATACTATTCCTTGGAGACAGCAAACTGTGGACTGAAAAACTATGAGCCAGATAAAGCTCTCTTCCTTCATGTTGTGTTGAGTATTTTATCCCAGCAATGAGAAAGTGACTAAGGTAGATTTTGATACCAGAAGTTGGGTTGTTGCTGTGATTATACTACACTCTGTGGGTCATAAGCCTTTGAAACTGTTCACAGTTTTAAAAAGTTTGGAGATGCTGGCTAGAGAAACCTCAGAATGCTGTAAGCTGAGCTTGATGGGAGATTTTGGTAAGAGCTCAGAAGATCAGAATGCCGAAAGAAATGCAGACAGGCCAAGCTCAGGAGGTTTTTGTTGAGAACAAGGACTCCATTGGCAGTTGGACTCAAAGCCATGTGTATTATGCTCTGGGAGAAAATATGTCTATATTTTGCCCAAGTCCTGAGACTTTGCAGGAGGCTGACATTAAGGGCAGTGGACTAATTAATCTGATGGAGGAAATTTCAAGGCAGTCTAATGTTTAGGCTATGTCATGGGTTCTGGTAGCTTTTAGCCAGCTCTACAGTGAGAATCAGGAGCAAACAGTAGAGCTTAATGATTGGCAAAGTTTTTTGGCTAGAAAGGAAACACCTGCAAAATTGAGGAAAAGGAGAACATGACTGTTGAAAAGATTAGCATTAAAAAGAAGCCAAGTATTTTGCATCAGGACATAGCAAAGATGTCTTGAGGGCATCTCAAGAATTAGTGAGACCCTACCCTTCACAGGCTTAAGTTTTCATTTGAGAAGAAAGTCCCTTGGCCTCCTGCTGAAGAAGGGCTGCCTAAGGAATGGGTCCCCCAAGATTCTTTTCACAGTACTTAGCCATCCAGATACTGACAGTCCTCTGCAGCCATGGTCCAATGAGCTGGCAAGACTCTGGCATCATCCATATGGTGCTGGTTTTACAAGCAAGCATAAGGTCAGAGTTATGGGTAGAAGGCACATCCACCTAGATTTCAAAGGAAGGCCTTGCAGGACAAGCAATGTGTCACTGTCAGCATAGTGTGTAATCCTGCGAGAGTGAAGCTAAAAAATGCAGTGGAAACTCCAGAAAATTGGAGAAGCCAGAAATGTGGAACATCTACTGAGGAAAGCTGCAGGCAGTGAGCAAAGCCATGCCAAGAGAAAGGCTGTGAGAACTACAACCAGCAATGCTGTAGGGGTGGCACTACCCAAGCTCTTTGGAGCTCACATCTCACCACAACTTGCCCTGGGTACTCAACATGGAACTACAGGATTTAATATTTTCCCTCCTGGGTTTTGGTGTTGCTTTTGTACCATTCTTTATTCTCTCCCTACTTCTTCTCTTTAGAATGGGAATGTTTACCATTTCCAATGTTGCCATTGTATGGCAGCAGTGTTTAACTTTCTTTTTGCTTTTTTATAGGGGCTCACAGCTAAGAGTTTGCCTTGAATCTCAGAGGAGACTTTGGACATGTACTTTTCAGCAGTCCTAGAACTGCTAAAACTTTGGTGGCTCTTAGAGATGGACTAAATGGGCTGTGCATAAACAGATGGGTATGAGTCTTTGGGGGACTAGGGGCAGAATGTTATGGTTTACCCCCGAAAAGTTTCAAGTGCTCAGAGCTTATGGAAGGTGACTGAATCATGGGAGCACTATACTCATCAGTGGATTCAACTACTTAAGAATTCATAGCTAAATGTGCTGTTAGGAGGTAGGGCTGATTAGAAGAGGCAGGTCACTGGAATCATGACCTGGAAGGATGTATTCTCCCTCTCTGACTCTTCTCTTAGACTCTTCTACCGTGCCCTTCCTACCATGGAGCCAATTGACTCTGGACTGAATCTTCTAAAAATCATGAGCCAAAATAAAGCTTTCTTTTAGGGTATGGGTTTCAGGTATTTTGTCCCAGCAACAAGAAAGTGACTAAAATACCTTACTAAGCCTTGGTTTTTTCCTTATGAAAAATGGACATATCCTACCACATGGGATTGAATTATATGAAATACCCTATGCAGAGCAATTAGTGACATCTAGCAGTGCTAAATTGTGGCTGGCTTATCACAACAGGAAAAAAACAGGACATTTCCAGTTTTCAAATATTAAATTAGATGTAACCTTGAAAATGTACCTATAGTCACAAAATGTACATTTAGAACAATGTACACACAGGAGCTGAACCATGATCTAGATGAAGAATTTTGTTTGCTCTCCCAGGTAAAAGTGACTTCTAAGCTCTTCTGGAATCTGGGAGAAGAGTTACAATTTACAGAGGCAGACCAATCAGACAACTCAAATGTCCTAGAGCAAACAGACTTCTGTGAATTTCCTACCTCAGAAGCATATACTCAGCAGACTTTTCCCTAATGCTTCTTTCTATTCATCCTGTCCAAATTCTGAAGCTTAGCTCAGCATTCAGAAAATGGGCCTCCAAGTTGCCACAATCCTCTTGAGACTTTTGGTCCACAACCAGTCCTACAGCCCTCTCTGCCACAGTGAGTAGATGGTCCTTGGCCTTCATGGATAAATATCTAGAAACTTAGCATGGCAAGCTGAAATGACTGATAGCAATTGTTGAATGATATTTCACTTTCTCGAACTCCAACAATTACCTAAGGTGGAGAAAATCACACTTACAGATGAGTGATGGAAAGTTTTACAGTTGTGTACAGGAAGAAAGAAAACAGGAGAGAGTTTAGAGAACAAGGTCCCAGATCCTCCTTCCAGATAGGACTGGCCACCCAGCTACTGGTGGTGCTTTAGTCCCTGCAAGACTGTCTCAGCTGTAGAGAAGCCCAAGGTCACATGCTTCCTGGAGCAGTTATCCCCAGTGATCAATGATGGCATTCCCTGGCTATTGTGCCCCAAGTGGAACACTCCAATGGGCCATGTCAGCTTCCAAGCAATCCACAAGGTCAGCAGACCCTGTGAGGCCCACATCATAATGTGATGTCTCCTTTGATCCAGTCCTAATCCTACATCCTCCCCAAAGTGGCATCCAGGAGCAGTTCCTACTGAACTCACTTAGCATCTATTCTGGCTCAGTTTGTTTCCCAGAGAATCCAGACAGAGACAGGGAGCAGTTAGGAAAATCAAACTACCTGGCCAGACTGAGCTTGGACACTCTATCTGGCAACTTTTGCAGGCTTCAACCTCTTACCTAGAAGATACATAGTGTCTTTTAATGGGATATGAATAAGATAATCTTGCAAGAGTTCTACCTCAGTGTCATCCTTGAGAAGAGTAACTGTCAATAACGTCAGGATTCCAGAATGAGAACCCCGGGGTCATAACCTACTTCTGGATTTCCCCTGGGAGATGAGAAGCTTCAGAGATATATGAGAGGTCAAGCAGAAAAGAAGAGCCTAAAACATGGGTAAATTGGCTACACAGGCCTGCAGCTGTGATGTGAAGCCATCTGGGAATTAACCCAGAGCAGCCCACAGTCATACCTGCGTCCATGTGGCTCCGCGCAAGATAGATTTGAGTTCTTTTTATGTAATGCTTCCTCTGTTGAACTCCTAATTGCATGGTGCATTCTGTAGATAGTTGGGTGGCTCCAGATCAGTTTTTCTTCTGATTTTGTTTTGACTTTAAAATCATAGTTCCAACATCACTACTTAGCACTTCCCCCTAGATAAGCCAAAATATCTGGAGTCCTGAACACTTGACAGCATGCCAGATACTAGTTGGAGAGAACTGGAGGTTACTAAAGTGAGGGAACTTGGCTCAAGTTTCATGTGCTCTTATCTTGTCCCATTGCCAGAACCACTGCCACTTTCGGAGCCATAAATGAAATAAGCACTGCCTTTATTCCACCATGGAATTAGACCCAGTCCGCATTCCAGGATGAGAGGCCAAACAACCACTTAGAAGCCCCACAAAATTACTGTGGTGGGTATACCCAGAGCCAAAGCAGTACATAAAAACAGGCAATTACATACAAACAAGCTCATTAATATCTGGCTTCATAGATGGCCCAACATGAACCCACTGTTTGAGAAGTCCCCAGTTTAAGAATGGATAGGTACTAAAAGTCAGTTTTTAATGGCTTTTTCTAGGTATCATTCACCTACTGCACAACTTGCTTATTTAAAGTGTGCAATTGTATGGTCTTTAGTGAATTCACAATTTGATGACCATTAGCACCACCTAATAGGTCATTTTAAAGAAGCTCAAAATTCAGGATGCAAATTGATGACTCAATTGTTTTTGGCTATCGTGGGGCTCTTGTAGGCCCCTGGAAACCATGGGCTCTCTTCTAACATCTGAGCATGTGTGCCTGGGCACAAGAACATCTCCCACATAGCTTCAGGGAGTGCTGGTCCTCCAGTGTTGGCCAAGTCCCCTCGACCAAATCAAAGTGGTAGACAAAATGGTTTCTTATTCATTTTCATATGACATTGCTTCCTACTACTGTAATAATAAACTCCGTGAAGAAAAGAACCAGGCTTGAATTTGCCTAATTAGAATGGACTAACCACACTGGCTCACTTTACAGTCCCAAATCCAAGTGTGGGGACTTTGGCTCTATGCTGACACTTCCATGCAGTCACCTCCTGCTCCTAGGCCAAAAATGTAGAAAATGGTTTTTCGCATCAGTCCTCACTAAACCACTCTCTGCCAAAGACACATAGGTTATTTACTCCTCTACACATTATAATCAAGCTGATGGAACAAGAATAAATTCAGAGTCTAGAATTCAGGATTCCCAAACTTCTAAGATGTGCCAATAAACAGAGTTCCAATAGGAACGATGACACGTACTTTGCTTAGGATCTTTGGGTTTAAGATACAGGCCAATAAATAAAAAGAATCTATTGGGAAAGGAATTTGCAGAACTCATATGAGGCCAGAAAAACCTGGAATAGAAATCAGCAGTATGGTGGGCTTCTGTCCTTCTGGCTAAATCCAACTTCCTTTCTTACCCCGGGGCACTTCCCATCATGTGCAGAATGGCTTGTCTCACCTTTGGCTTTACCAAAGAGAGAGTGCTTCTTCTTCCACCCACCCCAGTGGGTAGGCAGTGACCCAGGCTTAGCAAATCCCATCCTTCCAACTAAGACTCTGAATCTGGAGAGAGGCATGGAGACAAAGGAACAATTAGGAATAATTTCAGGGTAGCAAATGGTAGCTTAGGGAGGTGGCAGCATGCATCTGCAGCTGCAAATTTGTTCTGGTGGACTGTTTTTACTAAAACACGATTTCCATGCTTCCTGTTTCCTGACGCTCTGTGCCCATGTTTAAAGTCTGGTCCTTTAGCCATCCATTGGTTTCAAGTTTCCATATCTTTCCAGTGAGTTCCTTGTTCTTCCTTCAGAAAGTCACAAGCAAGGCTGTAGCTTGCAATCAAATCCCTAACTGACACAGACAATCTGGGACATCTCCAGAGACTTGAAGCAGGAACTGCAGAAGCCACCCAAGGCACAAGTATGTGGTCAGGGCACAACAGCTGAGACACATGCATGCTAACCTGTCAACTTGTCTCAGCTGAGCCACCCACTTGGGGGAAGAGACAATCCCCCAACACACCCATTTTTAGGAAGGGGAAGTAATGCTGAGTTGGCAAAGCTGCCAGAGTCTATGACACACAATGAAGATTTGCCCTTGAAAGATGAAGCTGTTCTCCTCCCTACAATCTCTAAGCATAGAAAGGTGCAATATCCTCCAGGTACCTCTGAACTGAAAATATGTTTCAGTACCTACAATATGCAACCACATGCAACCAGGAGACCAGACATCTATTACATCCCAAATGCTGTTAGTATGCTGAGAAACTGCACCTGGTATGCTCTGCTGATGGGAATGTAAAATGGTTCAATCACTCTGGAAAACAGTTTGAGCCTCTTAAAACAAAACAAAACTAGGTTCAGCTATGAAAGGACTAGATGAGAGATGTTTTGTGTTAATATGATGGAAATGTTTTGTATCTTGACTATGTTGGTGTCCATATACTGATTTTGATACTGTGCTAGAGCTACCAGCTACATATAAACTCTCCAGTTAGAACACATATGGTTTTAGAGATGGCCTTAATCAAGTTGAGGAGTTAGTTCCTTCTCTTTCTGCTTTACAGAAGATTTTGTCATAAGTGGATGTTGACTTCTGTTATGTGTTTGTTCCTGCATCAGTTGATGTGATTATGTAGCTTATTTTTAGCCTGTTAATATATCACAACTACATGTCAGTCTACAATTGTCTCAAAATAAAGTTTATTACAAAAATTCAAAGAAGTGATCACCATGAAAGCTGGGACAGTGGTTACTTTTGGAGGAAAGGTGGAACCTGTAATTGGGATGGACTGCTAAAATTCCATTCCCACTTGGGTAGCAGTTATGAGGAATTTTGTACAATTCACCAAGCTAAACATTTGTTTTGTGTGATTTTCTATATTCATGTTTTCTTTTACAACTTAAAAAAAGATAACAGCTCTCTGTGTAGATTCTGGAGATAATGAATATAGGAAAATAATCCCAGTCAATTCACAATTGACATGTGATATGAGCAATAACTGATTATTTGTCCTCATCAGCAGCTAACATTTATTATTTGTTACAGCAGCATAATTGGCTCATCCTGACTGATATTTATATGGCAGTAGGAGAGTTTGCAGATAAAATCTGTCTGAATTCCAGGATTTAGGGATTAGATATAAGCCAGGGAGCTTCACAAGAAATGGCCTTTGGTGGGGGGTGAGCTGTTAGAAGAGATCAATGACGTGAAAACTAAGACCAATATCTGCACAGCCCCAGGCTGCCACCTGCTAGAGTATCAGCTCTCTCTTCCATGCACCTGTCTTGCCATCTCAACTGGACAGGGTCTATCAGGATGTCCTTATTATAGACTGACTTATGCCCCTTCCAAATTCATATGTTGAGACTCTAACTCCCAGTGCACCTCAGAGTACAGTTGGATTTGGAGACAGGGCCTTTAAAGAAATAATTAAAACTGACTGGGACTATAGAGACACACCCTAACTGGAAGGACTGGTGTCCTTATAAGGAGAGACTCTGGAATGTGCCCTCACAGCAGAAGGACCACAGAAGGGTGCAGTGAGAAGGCAGCCCTGACCTTCATGGCCCTTCATCACAGTGGCACATGACAGTGCCAACCTCATCCTGGCACTGAGAGGTTGGCAACACTCAACATCCAGAAAGGCCTTCAAGACCATTACCAGATGGAGTTGTAGGAGTTCCCCCAAAGGGACATGAGGACACAGGAACCTCAACATGGGATTGTTTTGGTTTTGGTTTTGTTCTGTAATGTTAGGGGTTGAACCCAGGGCTGTATCCCCAGCCCTTTTTTATTTTGAGACAGGGTGCCACTAAGTTGCTAAATTACTCGTGCTGGGCTCAAACTTCCAAATCTCTTGTTTCAGCCTTCCAGAGTGCTGGGATTATAGGCAGGTACCTCTTTCCTCCAAATAAGACCTAGATGAAAAATAATCAGCCTGGAAAACCAGAGATCAAAAATGCCAGCCCTAGTCAGCCTATCCTCACCTTATCTGCCATCACTTTTCTCTTGCTCAGTGGCTACTCAGCAAGGCAGTCTGGAAGGGAGGGACATGCAGGGCAGATAAGGGTATAATTGTCCCCAAATGCTTACAATGTTTCTCCCCGTTTAGGGCTCCACACGTGGCCTTGGGGCAGAGCTGGCACTGTGACTGGCATCTGTAGCATGGAAGAGAACACACGGTACAGAAGTCAGGCTCGTCAGCACATGCCTATAATCCCAGCACTCAGGAGGCCAAGGCAGGAGGATCACCGCCAAGTTTAAGGCCAGCCTGGGCTACATAGTGAGTTCAAGGGCAGCCTGAACTACATAGCAAAACAAAACAAAACAAAAACAAAAAAATTACAGGGATGGTGTTGAAATAGGATAGAAGAAATAAAGGTTAAGTAGAAACAAGGAAACTTAATTTTTTGTTTTCTTTAATATCTTAAAACTCTGAGCTAATCCCTGCCTGCTACTTACTCCAGAAGTGTTGGTGATACAAGATTTATTGGCCCTAAACTTACCTAGTCTGTCTTGTCTTCCTTCCAGTCTGAGGACACTAAGATCAGAGTAACTAAAGTAATTTTCAGTTTGCATGGACACTCAATTGCCATTTCCGGGCCGCCTGCAGCGATGCCTAGAAGCCTCCAGACCTATAATCCCCTTGGGTTCCAGGAAAAGCAGAGCCTTGCAGGCCACCCCATGATAAGATCACCTCCCCACAATTACCCCATGAGGGACACTGAGGCAGCCCCTTACCACAAAAGGACAGTCATGTCATGGGAACCAAACTGCCCCTCAAGCCATAAGATTCCTCTGGAGCTATGGAAATCAGAACTGAGATAAGGACCCACTGGGCCTGGCCCATGTCAGCAAATCTGTAAAAGCTGGTCTTGTGCTTTTATGAGTGGGCCATCACATTCTCAAGGTGAAAAGACCCCCACCCTGGCCAGGGACAAGAGCTCCCCCTACCCTGGCTGCTCCTGCATGGATTGGCATCCTCCCCTGGGGACCTATGGAGGGACAGTGCTGAGATAATGTAGAGAGCACAGGCCTCATATCTGTGTCCAAAGAGCTGGCCCAGCCCAGGAGCCCATCTTGTGAGCAAGAAAGGTCAAATCAGGGTCCTCTCCCAACCATGAGCTTGGCAGGTGCAACCCAGGGCACACGCAGGTCTCAGCTGACACATGGGTGGTATACATCTTTGTCTTTCTGTGTGTGCGAGCATGTGTATGAATGTTTGTGTTTGTGCATGTGTGTGTGTGTGTGTGTGTGTGTGTATTCATGTGTGTGTGTGGAAAAGAGCAGAGTCAGGAGACTGGGATAAGCAAGCGAAACTTACCTCAGTCATCCAGGGAAGAGCTTCTCAGCAACACTGGGTAGCCTTCTGCTGCCCGCTTACTTGCTGCATCCATCCTACAGGGATTCTGCTCCCTGGTGGACCCTCAAGGGGAGGCTGAGGCACCATGTTTATTAGACCTTCAGAGGCAGCAGAGATTCTGCAGAGCAGATGTGCACACAGCTGGCCCCAGGTAAGCCTTCGAGGGACTCCTAGCTCAGAAGACCCCTTCCCAGCCAGTGAGCAGGACACAGAGGGCTTGATTCAGTCACCTGGCAGGAACTCTAGGTCTGCTCCCCTTGGAGAGCATCCTCTCCCTCCAGTCCACTGCTTGAGGCAGACGCAGGGGTAACACAGTCACACACAGCCTCTTTGGTTTGTTTCATGTTGTACCTCATTAAAAATCTAAATACAAGAGGGAAAACAAACAAAGGAAAGGAGATTGTCTGCAGCCAGATCTACAGATGAGCTGCTCCCACTTCTCTCCAGGTCTCTGTGCCAAGGAGACAAAAGACGCATCTGTGGTTCCTATAAGACCTCAGGAAACAGCTGGGAACACAGTTGGGAATAGCTGGTTTTCACCTGGGGGCCAGGACAACCCTGCTCTTGCTCTGGGATACTCTTGAAGCCCAGTCCTCTCTGCCCCAGCAGGAGACCTGCAGCATCCCCTAACCTAGAGAGCTTGGCCTTACGGACCTTCAGTGGCATCAGGCAAACCACACAGCCATGGGGAACTAAAAGAGCCTTGGGTCCCAGGCATTTACAACAATTGGAGGATCTTCCATCTTCCCTTCAAGAAGAGACTCAGAGGTTGATGACCTCAGGAAGATCAACCTCTTTAAGCCTCTTTCTGCTCTGTAAATACAGGCATACTAACAGAACCTGGCTCCGTGGGGTTTGCACAAACCACGCTGAGCCCAATGTGCTGTGTATTCAGTAAGGTTTGCTTATCCCCGCCTCTTACACAGGTCTTCCACTTCAACATTAAGATGCAGACTGTACCTAAGTGAAGGGCACATTTGTAATCCCAGAACTCTGGGAGGCTGAGGCAGGAAGATCACCAGCTCACCAGCCTGGTTAACTTAGTGACTTAGCAATACTCCGTCTCAAAATGTAAAATGAAAAGGGCTAGGGATTTGGCTCAGTGTGAAGGCCTGGGTTCAATCCCCAGTACTACAAAGAAAAGAGGAGGATAGGAGGAGGAGGGGAGGAGGAGGAGGAGGAGGAAGAAGACAACAAATAAGCACAAGGATGTACAGCGTCCATAGGAAAGCTTAAAAGTAAAGCAGAAGCTGGCTATATTGTGTATCCCACCACCACAGTCATTACAGGGAACATAAAATATATAATCGCCTGAAAGTTTAAAAGCTCAGTAAGAAGACATCATAACTAACATAGTCCATGCCTTCACTTAAGGTCTAAGTGTTTGTAATTCAACAGCCAACTTAATTTTCCCAGCAACTCTACGAGGAAGAGATTGCAACCATGCCCATTTTACAGATGAGAAAACTAAGGCACACAGGTTCAGTATCATCACGTGCCACCCAGCAGATTGGCACAGCGGTTGCTAATGTTTTCTTACATAAAAACTGAAGGCTTGGGGACTAAAGAGTCCATCTGTGACGGGGGATTTCTTTGGATTTTCTCTAATTTTTTTTCTGTTACTACAATGTACATTCTAATTTAAAAATAAAGCAATTTGGTGTTTAAGGAATTACACAAGCATTGGCCATGGGCCTCAGCACTGGCACTGCATGATTAGGTGTTGTGCTCCTTGGAGGACAGTCACTCCAGGCCACACTGCAGGCCTTCCTCCCTGGGTCCCAAAGTGGGAAGTTGTGTGTGCTGCAGCTCTGCCTCCCTCCCCTCTGTGCCACAGGCCTGCTCAAAGCACCTAACAGGCTTGGGTAACATGGAGCAGACCCACATCACACCAGCTTCCAGGGGCACTCTGAGGCGAGGCCCCAGGTGTGGCCCTGGGAAGAGGCAGGGGACCGTAGCTGTAGGAGCCCTTTTCTGTCCAAGAATGACATAACTTTGCACCATTTTGCCAGTTGATGCCAAAGCTGGGCTTGGTATTTCCCCCTTCTGTCATTTGATTTTTTGCACCAGATGGCAAGAAGGAAAGTTTATTCACAAATGAAATGAGGCTGGGTGATACTCAGGAGGCTGAGACAGGAGGACTGCAAGTTCAAGATCAGCCTGGGTAACTTACTGAGATGCTGCCTCAAAATATAAAAATTTAAAACACTGGATATGTAGCTCAGTGACAGAGTACTTGTCTAGTATGCATGAGCCTCTGGGTTCTATTCCTAGTAGAGAAGGAAGGAAGGAAGGAAGGAAGGAAGGAAGGAAGGAAAAAAGGAGGGAGGGTAGGAGGGAAGGAGCGAATAGGAAGGAAGAAGAAAGAAATCTTACCCAGCAAGTGAAGGTCAGAGCCACACTTCCACATAGGAAGCAGTTGAAAGCCACTTGAATGCTCTTTAGAGCCCTCAGGGCCCCACTTGACATTTGGCGACCTTCTCACTGGAGGCATGAGCTGGTGTTAGGAGCAGGAGGAGGAGTCGCAGCCCTGCTGGGCCGAGGGCCAGAATGGCTGGTGAGCTCACACAGTGGCCAGCTGGAACCCTCAAGTCGACACGGAAGAGGCAGCATTGTTGCCAGGGTTGCCAGATTCAGCAAATACTATAGGTTGCCCAGTCACATTTGAACTTCAGATAAATTACAATTATTTGGGACACATTTAAAATATTATTCACTGGCTATCTGAAGTTCAAATGTAACTGGGCATCCTGTGTCTTCCCCCATAGCATCACCTACGAAGAACTGACATTTAAAATAAAAGCCCTCTACACACCCTGGGCCCAGACAAGGACCCGGAGAGGCCAGGTACAGAAGCAGGCCATGCTGAGAACCAGGCAGAATGCTCTGCCCAACTTGGAGGCTGCAAACAGGCTGTTTCCATACAACTGCATCTGATCCCAACACACCCAGGGATCCTGGGGCTGATGATAGCTCTGGGATATGGCCAGGATCTTTTGCTCTCATGGGATTCTGTTCTAGGGGAGCTAAGGGAGTAGAAAATCCTAGGTAGGACTAAGCACTAAGAATAAAGCTAGCACCCAAATGGCAGAGGTCACCAGCAGGCTACTTTTGACCACTGGTCAGAGTGGGATGCTGAGAAGATGACATTTAAACTGAGACCCACATGGCCATTGGGAGGAAAGACACTGCAGGCAGAAGAATAGTTTGTACAAAAGCCCTGTGGCAGAAGAGCTTAATATGGCCCAGGAGAAGAAAGGGCTGCTACAGCTAGGGCCAGAGAGGCAGCCAAACCAGAAAGCAGAATTAGACTTTATTCTACATGTGTGGGAAGACTCTGAGAGTTTGTGGAATGACATGATAGACCTAGGGACACATGCAGAGCCCAGAGAAACACAGTACCCTAAATTGCCAGGATTGGGACTGAGGGAAACAGGTGAGGCCTTTCAGATGCAAAAGTGAACAAGACCCTGGGCCTCAGAGATTCCTGCACATCCCAACTCTTCCCAGCCCCAGTTGCCTCCCACAGACCCTGTCTGGAAGCCCGCTAACTGCTGTCATGTGACAAGGGTGGCCCTGGCACCTGCCCCAGCCTATGGCAAACTTGCCCTTACTGCCCAACCTGCTGCTGGAGGTGGAGGGGAGGGAGGAACAGGAAGGGTAAGAGAGTTACTGTGAGCTTTATCCTTTGGGACAGGCTGCAGGTTCCATTTTCTTGGTGGCTGGGCAGCTCCCACCACACCCTCTAGGATCCTCCCTTTCCCCTCCAGCTTGCTGTCACAAAGGGGCGGGGTCTGGGCCAGGTACCCTTGCAGGAGCACAGGGTTTCTGCAGGGATCCTGACTTCTCAGCTGAGCTGGCCACAGAGCCATGGGGGTGGGGATCCTGAGCTTCTGTTCCTCTGGACATGTGGATGGAGTTCCACAAACCCCAGGCCCAGAAGCTTAGAGGAAGGTGGGCAGCACCCACTACCCCACCAGCCCTTTGTATGTCTTCCTTTCTTCTACCCAAGGACCATTCTGAGCCTAATTCTCCTGAGCAGAGTGCTAAAGGATGTGACCCTGGATGGGAGTCTCAGAGACCTGCTTTCCACCAGTTCTGGCTAAGCAGCTCTGAGGCCCCAAAGCTCTTTGGACATTGGCCTTAACCAGAAACGCTTGGCTCACTCACCTCCTCCACCCCAACCCTGTCAGCAATGACCAGGCATCCTGGGGCCTCCACTTCAGGGAGGACTCCCATTGCTGGTGGAGGCAGCATCATAGCTGGGTCCCTCTGCCTCTCACCCCATACAGTTCCAGCAAGAGCTAGTGGCTGATGCAATTTGGGACGCAAAGTGCCTCCGCTCCTCTGGTCTCCTTGGTGCACACAAATACACTTGGTCATGCAGCAGTTAGCTCAAGCCTAGACCTCCCCGAACACTGAAATTCTCCATTGCAGTCCACATCGGGTTCTAACTGGCCCCAGGGATCCACAGGGGTACCCTGTCTCCTTCTGTTACTTCACTGGAGGCAGTGGCCAGAGTGGCAGGCTCTGTGGAGCCTCTGGAACATGCTCAATTTTGGAGGCAGCCTTCCCTCTCCTAGTAGTAACCTAGCATAGGCACAGCCTGACACTCAGGTCACCACTGATGCTGCTTAGTGCTGCACTCCCTGCTGTCACCATGAGCCAGTGGTCTGGCTAAGCCTGGAAGGCTTGTTTCAATCATTGCCATGGTCATAATCCTCAAACTTCGGGGACATTAAACTCGGTGGGAGGTGTAGAGCTTGCTGACAATACAGGTGGCTCAGCTCCTTCCCATTCTGATTCAACAGGTACCTGGGGTGGGACTGAGAATCTCTTCATGCAGCCAGGTGACTCTAGGACCAGCTGAGCTAACTCACCATGAGGAGACACAGGAGTACTAATTCACATCCTCACAAGGCCAAGGAAAGTGAATCTGAAGATCATGCTCCTGTGCAAAGAAGGAACCAAGCTGAGGTCAGAGACCAGCCCAGGGTTACACAGTCAGTTAGGAGCTGGGGTCTGATGTGCAGCTGCTGCTGCAAAGCCTAGGCTGGTGCTCAGCCTGCAGACAGGGCTGAATTACACCTCCAGAACTTCCTGGTCTCCAGCTTGCAGACGGCAGATTGCCAGGCTTCTCCCAGTTGATGCTCATGTAAGCCAGTTTCTCATAAGATATCTCTCTGTTACACACATATAAGCCTCTGTTAGTTCTGTTTCTCTGGACAACCCTGACTAATATATCCAGAAAAAGTATATTTCAGAAAAAGGAGAAAAGACAGAACTTTGTGCTCATCCTCCTACCATCATGCACTATTTGGACAGGAGCAAAAAGCATTTGAGGGCCTCCTACTATCCACCCAACTATGGGTCCTTGCAACCCAAACCCAAGAAAATGTGTGTATCTCACATCCCATCATGATTCACCAGTTCTTGATCCCATCCTTTCCAGGCTCTGGTAGGATGTGTGATCAGATAGATGGGGAAGCCTTGCTACAGAATTTATCTGCATTCACATCCACCAGGATGGCTAAAATAGATAATGATAAGTGCTGATAAAGACGTAAAGAAACTGAAATCCTTGAGTATTGCTATGGGAATATGAATAATGGGACCACTCTGGAAAACAGTTTGGCAGTACCTCAAAGTGTTAAATAACAGCGCAACCTTATGACTCACCTTTCCGCTCCTAGATATATACCCCCAAAAATCTGTCTGCAGAAAATCTTCTACACAAACATCCACAGCTCAATTACCCTTAATGGTAAAAACGCGCCAGTGGTCCAAAAGTCCATCACCTGAAGAATGGACAGGTGAAATGTGGTATATCCATTCAAGGGTACATTTAGAATTCAAAAGGAATGAACTACCAATATGTGCTACAACCAGGAACCATTATGCTAAGTAAAAGAAGAAGTCACAAAAGGCTGGTATGACATGGTTCCACTTAAATGAAATGTCCAGAATAAAAAAAGTCCTGGGGACAAAAAAGCAGATCTGTAGTAAGGCATTTGGGGGGAATGGAGAGTGACTGCTAATGGGTATGCAGTTCCCTTGGGGGTGATGAAAATGTTCTAACCTTGATGGCAGCGATGGCTGCATAGCTCTGAACATACTGAAAAACAGTTGGGCATCGTGGCATGTGCCTGTAATCCCAGCTACTCAGGAGGCTGAGGTAGAAAGATCACAAATTTTTGCCCAGCCTGTACAATTTAGCAAGACCCTCTCTCAACATAAAAAGTAAAAAAAGGCTAGGGATATGGGTCAGTGGTAGAGCACTAGGTTAAATACTAAGTACTGCAAAAGGAAATAAACCACACAGTGATCTGTATACTTAAGTGGAGAAATGTTTGGTAGGTGAATTAAATCTCAAAAAGGCTGTTTAAAGGAATGAGGCACTTGCACTCACAGGAGACCTTTCTAGTCTTAGCATCATGGCTTCATTTTCTGACTTGAAAGTGGAGCAGCCTTGGGCACCACACAGGACACCCAGAGGGCATCTCCTCAAAGCCCCCAGTTCCTCCCACACCTGGCATGAAGCCTACCTGAGTCCCATGGCATGGACTCAGAAACCCGAAGACAAATCACAGACACAAAATGATCATCACGCCCACACCTGTTCGTACAATCGCTCTTCGAACTTTTATTCGTTTTCTTCATATGGCAGATACAAAACTGTCTTCTTCTGTGATCCAAACCCACGCTGGAAGACCTTGGAACAGTTTTCCTGACAGTCTAAGGGTACTGAAGTGTGACCTGCACATGTAGAACAGAGTATCCCCCAATACCCCAGAACATCTTCCACAGTTCGCCATTGGTGGAGATGACTTCTGAGGCTTTGGGTTCGTGAGCTTCCCCCACTGCAGACAGGCGAGCCCCTTGGAGTGAAGGGGCTGGGGTGCAGTTCATGAGTGTGAGCAGTTGTGGGACAAAACTGTGTCACTGAGATAAGGAACAGCCACGACTTCTACATGCTTGTGAGGGTTAACTGTCGGAGTGCGCGAAGGGATTCCAGTTCATGATAATTAAAAACAAAGTACAGACTTGAGCTAGGTGGGAGACAGGAAAATTGATGTTGGCCAATGATCAGCATTTTTCTGCCCATGTGAGGACCTCATGAGACCCCTCTCCCGGACTATTATCAGAGCCCATATTGCAGCCAGTCGACTGATTAATTAAATAACACATTATAAAACTTTAAAAATGGGGCATTTACAGTTAGGGACATAAATACGTGCTTTTAAAAGTGTCTACATACATATTTACAGAGTTGCAAGATCAACCATAGTAGCCCTGAAAAGAAAATCCCTTTATCGTGTGACAACTCTCCCAAGTCCCTTCCTTCCACTTTGGGTTTCATACATCACTTCTGGAATGGAGCTGAGAAAACAGCACCAAAGTGGCCTCAGGCATCCTTGTCTGGGGCCTGCCCGAAAGGCACAAAACCCAAGAGCCTCACTGAACCAGGTTCCAACTCTGAGCTCAGTCACCCGTTTCTCCAAGACATGTACTGTCCACTAGAGAGCAGGGGTCAGCCCCATCGTTCCCTGGCAAGCAATTTATGGCCCCCAGAAATCTCTTCTTCTTCCCCCTGTGCTTTTTAATCCTTCCATTTTCTATTTTTTGGGGTGTTTGTTCATTTCCCTTTGCAGCTAACTGAAGAAGCTCAGGTGCTAAAGGTGTGGATGGTCCCACCAAGCAAGGCAACAGGGCCCCAGGAGAGGCCCCTCTGATGCTCCTTCCCTATCACCTGCTTGTCCTGGGGAGGAGTCAGATCTACAGATGGGGACAGATTTTCCCCTGGTTGCAGCTGCTTTCGGGGTTCTCTGCAAAGACTCAAAAGCAATGTGACTAGAATCTCAAACCTGGAAATAGGAGCCAGCAACTTGAATTGCTCAGGCAGGAAAGAGGGTTTTCCAAGCTTAGGGGCCACGGGTTCAGGCTTGACCCCAGTGGGTATATAGGTTATTGATTCCCAGAGATGTTGGGGCAGAGGGACAGTGGGTGTAGGGATGGTACTGAAGGGAAACTTGGCCTCCTCCTGAAGGCCTTCCTCAGATGGGACTGAAGCAGACCCCCGGGGCCAGGCCAGCGTCCCTGCAACAGCAAACAGCTCAAGAAGCCGAAAGTGGGTCAAGGAGCTCTTGAAAAATTGCATAGTAAGAGAGGCCCCACTCAGACAGGAAGGCTGAGCTGCAAAACTGTCCCTGGGCTGGCTGAAAGGGTCACTCCAGGGGACAATATGGAGTGGCCACCTTCCTGCCTCAATGGGGTTCAGGGCCTGTGTTTGAGACCATGTTCATGTACCTGCACGCACGGATGCACGCACACATGCACACACACATGCACGCACACACGCTTCCTTTCTCTTGCAGGCTCACACAGCTGGGATGGGTCAGTGCTCTCTGCAGGGCACACTGCCAGTCCCTTTGGCTTCACTGATTCCAGGTCACTTCTGGTGCTGGAGAGAAAAAGGAAAGAAAAAGAACCACAGTGACCATGTACTATCTCACTTAATGTTTAAAATTAAACTAAAGTATATCATGCACACAGAAAAAAGCACAGCCGATGGATTTTCAATGAACACACCAGCAAAACCAGCACCCAATGAAGAAACAACATGAGAAGCCCCCCATTAGTCCAGACTCACACCGCTCAGGATAACCACTATCCTTTGGAACAAGTCATCCTCATCTCTGGCACCTTAGGTTGGCTTTGCCTGTTTCTTAACTTAAATGGCTCTCAGTCCCACTGCTGCACAGTGTTGAATCCCTCTCATCCCAATTGACACCTAACTGATTGAAGTGGGAGCAGGAGGCAGGATGCTCCACGACACTTGTGAGTGGGAATGCAGGGGTAGGGTTTGCATGTGCATTACACCAACACCCTTGTGTGTGTTTCCTGGTATGCACGTCCAGCTGGGTCCGCCCTGGTATGGGAACTGCAGGGCTCAGGGAATCCCTGTGTTCAGTTCCAGTGGATTTTGTTGTATGATTTTCCTTGTGGTTTTTCTTCCTATCAATTCATATGATAGCTCACAGCAGCCCTCGTGGCAGGCGATACAGGCCCCACTTTCCATGAAGAAAATGAGGGCCCAGAGAGCACTTGGACCAGGTCAGACCGATGACGAAAGGCACAGGTGGACAGAGTGTCCTGGTTGCAGGGACGCTGCACCTGTGTCCTCCCCCTGCACGGAGCACGTCCACTGTGCTCCTGGAGATACAGCCTGGAACTGGGTTAGGCCAGGTTCAGACATGAGTCTGTCACCCAGAGGATCTGGTCGTGGCCACTCTAACTACTTCTAATAACTACTACTATTCATATTACCACTGCTAATAATAATAAAATGATTCGATAATAACAGTAATAGTGGTTCAGGTTTACAGAAAGCAGAACTTCCCTTAGTGCTTCTCCTGACTTTCTATGTGATTCGAGGACACACCCAGCCATAATCAGCCCTTTCCAGTGGGTGACCTGAGCAAGACACATGAGGTGCCGCTGTGAGCCTGGAGTCTGGACTCAGCTGCAGAAACAACACAGGTCACCGGTCCACCCAACTCCTCAAAGCCTTGGGGTGGGGCTGGGAAGGGCTGCCTTTGATAGCAGTGCCATCTGAGCTCTGGAGGGAGGCTCCCTGCCTGGTGGTGTGGATTAGGTGGCAGCCTGGCCTACCAACATGTGCCCTGCCTGGAGAGTGGCAGAAAGGAAGGCAGAGCCCAGATGGGCAGGGGAGGGGAGGGCCACCAGCTCTGGAAAAAATCGCCTGTCAGATGGCTGAGGGCTTAAATAAGGCAGCCTCTGGCCAGGGGCAGATCCTCATAAAGCTTACAGCCACCTCTGCCTCTGAGGGGCTTTTCCTGAGCATCTTGGTGGGGAGCCATTGTTGGGGTGATTTTCTGTGTCTCCACAGGGGGTTCCATAACAGCAACCAGCTTAGCTCACACCACTGAACCCTTTCTCCACGCAGGCCAGGTTCTAAGCACACCCTGGCCTTCATCCCAAGCTGCACAGTTGCCTACGAGGGGTGGGCTGTCCTCGTGCCCATGGGATGGAGAAGGTGTCCAGTCACCAAGAAGCTGCCTTGCCCTGGCTGCTGTAGCTGTTGAGTGTGGGGCAGAATCTAAACCCAGACAGACTGGCCCCAAAGCTCCCATTCCCAACCTCTGTCTGCTAAGGTCAAAGGTAATGGGGAGCTGCTGCTCAGAACACAGCCAAATCAGAAGTGGTGGGGCACGTCTGTAATCTCAGCACTGTGGGAGGCTGAGGCAGGGAAGATTACAAGTTTGAGCTGAGCCAGGGCAACTGAAGGACTTAGTGAGACCCTGTCTCAAAATAATAAATTTTAAAAGGGCTGGGATTGTAGTTTAGGGCAAAGACCTTGGGTTCAAACCCTGTTACCACAAAAACAAAGAAACAAACAAAAAAACACAGGGGCACAGCCAGTGAGTGGGTTTCCCATGGGTTAAGAAGGTTCTAGAGAAGAAACCTTCTTGCCAGTCCCCCTGCCCCGGGTGGGCTCTGCAGCAGGGGCCGGGGAGGACCGACACTGGGGCTCACACTGGGAGGAAAGAAGCCTGCCTATCAGGAGACAAGGCAGTGGAGGGTTAGGGTCAGCCTCAGACCTGCCCCACAGAGGGCTCCCAGATCCCCAGTCTGAGTCACAGGAGCCGAGACAGCTGAGAGGAGGCTGTAACAGTGGCTGGAGGCCTGGGTCCCTTTCCTGGATTTGCGCTCATAGCCCCCTGCACAGAAATCTACTGCCTGAGGCTGGGAAAGAGAAGAGGAAGACAGAACAGAAGCTGGAAGTCTCTGGTAACCCAGGCAGTGGGCGCTTCCCCACCTGGAAGTGGGCAGAAAGCTGGTGGGCTGAGCCCAAGACCAGCAAAGGGGGGTTCAGTGAGGCGATTGGAGGAGGGGTGGGGAGGACCAGCTCCCCAGGTTGTGCCTCCCTAGATTCAGGCTGCCTGATCAGCTGGGCAGAGCCTTGAATCCCACAGAGCAGCAGAGCAGAGCAGCCTGGTTCCTTTGAGAATGGCCCCCTCTATCAGGCACACAGAGCTCTGCATCGGGGGCACAGCCCTCCTGAAGACCACCATCCAGAGTTCTGATGCAGTTCTGCCCCCAGCCCCCAGGACTTAGTTTCTCTCCTGAAATGATGGTATTGATTTGCACATACCTTCCCAGGCTAAAATCCTTTACTGCAGCATGTTGAAAAGTCATTCATTCTGTGCTGTGTTAAAATGTGCTGTGGACTGAACAGTGTTCCCCTGAAATTCACATGTTAGGTTGAACTCCTGACCCCCAGTTGACGCTATTAGGAGATGGGCCTTGGGGAGGAAGTTAGGTTAGGGAAGGTCTTGGGTGTGGGAGCCCCGGTGGGATTGGTGTTTCTAGGAAGACTCCAGGGGGTGCCCCCTAGCTGCCCCAAGAATGTGTGGGCACAGTAACCAGTTGGCGGCCTGTAAGTCTGGAAGAGGCCCGCCCCAGAGTCCAACCGGGCCAGCATTCAGGTCTCAGACTTATAGCCTGGAGAACAGTGAGGAAACAGATGTCTGTTGTTTAAGCTGCCCAGTGTGTGGTATTCTATTACAGCAGCCAGAGCAGACTTAGACAAACAGTGTGAGATAGGAAAATAAATAAATTAAGCAACATGTGCTTGGTGGCTTGGTGTAAACACAAAATTTTAAAAATAGAAAAATAAGATTTCAGGACATGATTTGGAGTCACTTAGAAATTAAACTGTTGTTTGCAACCTTGATGGTGAGCAAATAGAGGCCGTGAGTCACAGATACAAATTAAACTCCGCCTCTGTTCACTTGCATACTTAACCTGGGATGTTGCATGTGCTTGAAAATAGGGCAAAGGCGGTGTCCATCTAGTATGGTCCCCAGCCCCAGCCAAGGGATAACCAGAGTTGCTAAGGCCCAGCTGATGCCCCATGTGCAGTGTCATCATCACTGGGACTGCAGTGATTCTGTGTGTTCAGGATGCCAGTGCAGCTGCACCTGGCTCCTCCTCAGGGTACAGAGGACGCCTGCTGGAGTGGCAGCCTTGCTCTGCATGCTGTCAGCTCAGGGGCTCATGTAGCAGCCACCACCAGGAGAGATGTGCTCATTCTGGCACTGCTCCTGTTTTCCAGAAGACTGCAACTGAGCCTCACCTCCCAGGGCCTTGATTCTTCCATCTGTGCAGTGGGTGGATGGGATGGTTCACCTCCAGGGCCTCCAGTTCCATGCTATTTAGTCCATTTCAACCCTGCTCCACAGGGTCAAGTTCAGGCTCATATGCCCTGTCAGGGGCAGCTGATGCCAAGAGAGGGGCTCATTCTGGGGAATAAGGCTTGTATTTTCATCCCTCCTCAGCCCCCAAAAGAATAAGCCCAAGCCCAGGCACTCCAACTGCTTAAAGGAGGGGGAAGTGAGTCCGCTAAGGGGAAGGATGGCAGCAGAAGGAGGAAGGGTCTCTTTAACACGAAAGACCCCAGTTTCACAACCCAGCCTAGTTTGCCTTGCATAACACCAAATTCTCCTGCCAGAGGAGCTGGCTGGTGGTTAAGCAGGCACCCCCAAATGTGAGTGTACCAGCACTGCAGGTCAAGCAGGGGTGGCCCCTGGGTCTGTGTCTGTAACTGTGTCCCAGTTCTTCTGATGCCCGGGTGCTCTGGATGTGGACCTCGAGGACACAGTGAATGCAGTTCTGCCGTGTCACCGATAGGGAGCCCAGCCTGCTCATGGGGCACTGAGAAAGCCCAGACACCCAGAAAGAAAAGTCTTGCTTCCAGGTTTTACCATCAGAAAACCTAGAAAGACACTATTTGGGTTTACCATAAATCTAATTTTTCTTAATGTTATGGATTAGTATTATTTTTACTTTGAAATAGATCATAGGAATAGAAACTCCATAATCTTTTCTGGGCTTTAAGCCTCTGAAGGTGTCAACCGAGTACTGAGTATAAGTACTATTTATTATTATTATTATACAACAGTGATAGCTAGTACTTCCTTAGTGCTGATTACGTGCCAGGCACCAGGCTAAGGGCTCTGCGTACATCTGACACTGGTAGTTGTCACAAGCATCCTACGAAGTAGGTTCAGTTGTAGTCCCATTTTACAGATGTGAAACTGAGGCTCAGAGAGATCAGAGAAGTCACTAGACTACCTCCAGCCAGTGAGTGGAGAGCTGAGGTCTGAACACTGATGGAACAGATCCTATATTTAGGCCATTAAGTGCCCTCCTGTAGGAAGTCTGTGAGCCTGGGCCATGGCCCAGTATTCCTCCCACCTGGTCACGTCTTTCTCTCTCACCCAGACCCTCGCCCACCCACCCAGATGGTGCCACAGCAGCCATGTCCTGCCTCCTACCTGTCAGGGAGCAGGTGAAGCGTCTACTCCTTGAGGAAGGTTCCCTGGCACTGGGCTGCAGCCGGGGCGTTGGCCTTCCTGCACTGCCTGGTGCTGTACGGGGCAGCTGGCGGAGGGCATCGGGATGCCAGGCGGAGACTATAGCTGCACAGGAAGAGGAATGACATACCATCAGGAGCGCAGGCCGTTACCCCGACACTGCCAGTGGGTGGGGCGTCTTTAGTGCTGGCTACCACCTTCAGGGCTCGATTGAGCAGGATGGCATTTGCCAGACACCTGTAGCCAGGTACTCAGCTTCAGCCATGTCCCTTTGCCATGTTCACCTTGGAGGTGATGACAGAAGCCTGGGCAAGAGGAAGTGTCCATCAGCTCAGCTCTAAGACACCATGACAGGCAGATCCTCCTGGTAACCCCAGGGACCTGCAGGTGAGCCAGAGAGAGTGCTGGCCATGGCGAGAGGACAGTGTTAATCCTGGGAACCGCTCCCTATCTGTTGACAAGGCACAAACACCTGCCTGGGGATAGGAGGGTGCCCCACTGACATCCATCCCCAGCCCCTCGTGTCAGGCATCCTGAGAGGGATGTGACTCCCAACAGAGATGTGAACCCAGGAACTTCGGAAGCACTTTGGCCCTATTTGTAATGACTTCCCATTAAACGGGATTTGTTTTTCCAGAAAAGCTTTTAAAAGTTTAAGAGATAACCCTTAGATACATGACTCCACTGCTCCTCCCTTCCTCCTCCCAGCTGTCTTGTCCTCATCTTTCAGGTCCCAGCTGGACCCCCTCCTCCAGAAAGCCTTCTTTCTTTAATGCCTGGGTGAAGTGTCTGTCCCTCCTGCAGGCTGCCACTGTCCCCGTCCCTCACCACTCTACACTGTGACACAGTTATCTGCCTTCTTTGGAGCCTCTTTGCTGCTGCACCTCAGCTTAGCATAACAGAAACAAATACTGGTTGAGTAAGGATCACAGGGCATTCACAACATGCCCAGAACAGTGGTATTTTACAGACACCAACTATCTTCTCCTCCTACGCCCACCAAAGTGGATAGTTATTACCCCTAATGTACACAGGGGAACATGGAGCCCAGAGAGGCTATGTGACTGTCACCAGCTGCCCCTCTGGACACAAGGATGGGAAGGGAGCAGGGGTCTCATCAAAGTAGGGAGGTCAGGAAAGGTGGAAGGTGAAGCAGAAGTCTGCATGGAGCTGGCTCTGCTGAGGGAAGAAGAGTTGGGAATGGGGTCAGTCTCAACATGGGCAAACACAAACACTTTAAAAAGTGGTTCTTGTGGCTGGGGATTTAGCTCACTGGCACCGCACCTGCCTTGCAAGCGCTAGGTCCCAAGTTTGATCCCTGGTACCCCCCACCAAAATAGTGGTTCTCAGCCTGGTGTGGTAGTGCACAGCTGTAATCCCAGCACTCGGGAGGCTGAGGCAGGAGGATTGCCACGAGTTCGAAGCCAGCCTGGGCTACATAGTAAGTTCAAGGCCAGACTCATAAAACCAAAAAATAAACAAACAAACAAAACAAAGTTAAACATCCGTGGCTCTCCCCTAGGGCACATATTTGACAATGTCTGCAGACCTTCCTGGTTGTTACAACTGAGCAGAGGGGTATTGATACTGGCATATGGTGGGCAGGGTAGGGAAGCTACTAGACATTGATAACACACAGGACAGGCCCCCCCATAATGTCATGAAGCCCCAAGCATTGACACAGCAGGCCTCATTAGCCACAGGGGACACATTCCAAGATCCCAGTGGGTGCCTGAAGCTGCAGGTGTAGTACCAGACTCCCTATACACTGTTATTTTTCCCATACAAACCTACTTATGGTAAAGTTTAATTTATAAACTGGGTATGGTAGGAACTTAATAATAATTAATAACACAGAATGATAATAACAATATACTATAATAAAAGTTATGTCAGCCAAGCATGGTGGTGTATCCCAATAGTCTTAACACTCTGGGAGGCTGAGGCAGGAGGATCACAGGTTTGAGCATAGCCTGGGGAACTTTGTGATTTACTGAGACCCTGTCTCAAAATAAAATTATTTTAAAAAGGCTGGGATATAGCTAAGTGTGAAGGCCCTAGATTCAATACCTAGTACTGTAAAAACAAAATAAAACAAGTTCTGTGAATGTGGTCTCGCTCTCAAAACATCTTATTGTGTTTTCTTTTCATCTTTTCACTTAAAGGAAGCACTTGACAGCTTCACCTTGGCACATGTGAATTGCCAGGATCACTTTGGGGACATTATTAAGTAAAGTAAGAGTTACCTGAAAAAAGCACTGTGACACGGTGACAACTGATCTGATACCCATCAGGGAACTAAGTGACTAACGGGTGGGTAGCACATATGCTGTGGATATGCTGGATAAAGGGATGACTCATCTCCTAGCCAAGATAGAGCAGAGATGGCCCGAGATTCTCTCACACTACTCAGGATAGCAAGCAACTGAACAGTTACTATTTCTCAAATTTTCCATTTAATATTTTCAGATCACAGAGAGTAACTAAAACCATGGAAAATAGGTCCACGGTAAGGTAGAATAATAGCCAAAGCTGAAAGGAGCCTTCAGTAAATCTCTATTCATAGGCCAGCCCTGATTTCCCCTTCCCCTGGCTGAATTCTTCCCTGTGCTCTGCATTCTAAGCCCATGGTCATTTCACTTGCCTGAGCAAGAGTCAGCAGGAAACTGAGTCCCAAAGCCCGGCAAAGCCAGTGCTCCAGCTGAACCACCAAGGTCTATAGGGATCATGAGGCACTGAGGAAGCCCACTGGGGATCTCCACAGCTAGTGGTGCCAGCTGGGCTGGTGGGGGTCCAGAGGGAGCCCAGACACTCAGGCAGGTGACACATCCTGGCAAGAGGGGGCTGCCTGGACATGAGGTCAGCTTGGACACTGCGTCCTGCTGGGGAGCAGTCCTGGGACATAGTAGGTCCTCCCCTGATGTACAGTTCTTGGAAGATAGCTACACCAGAGTGTGGCACAACCAGTAGCAGCTATAGAGACAGACAGGCCCCATGTCACTGATTTCCAGCTCCTCTCTCTGTTAAGACCCTGAGCATCTCTTAAACACTCAAATATTGATCCATCAACAGAAGGAATGCCTGACCTCCCCGCCTCCTCCAGCTGTCGGCAGTTCTCTGCTCCCTGCCACATCTGTTCCACTCTGTGGGCTCCTGAGCTGTAGCCACACAACTATTTCCTGGGGTGGGGGGCTTTCTCTCTGCCAGGGTGTCACCTGGGTAGGGAGCTTATGGTCAGGGCCCATGTGTGCACAGGATGGAGCAGAGTGCCAGCTGCCATGCACATGACCCCTGGGCTTTGCAGGTCCTTCCCCAGCTTTCTCCCTGGACTTCCTGCCTCAGCCCCATGGGCAGGAAGAGCAAGTGCTTTTAAACCCACCTCATGGATGAGGAAACAGGCGCAGTCAGACAGACACAGACTTCTCTGAGAGAGCAGCACCCAGGCCTTTTGTAATATGGGCCACAATTATGGGAGGACACCAGGTCACACCTCACCCCCTCAGGACTGGGCAGGGACATCCTGCAGGACAGACATCTTCCCCATCATGATGCTGCCACTGATCAGAGAATGCAAGAAAGCCCAGTGGCTGCAGAGCAACAGGGAGCCTAGACTACTGAATCCTCTAGTCCTTTCTATGGTGAGCCCTTGAGCACAGTAGCAGGTGACATGCATAATTACATGATCCTGGCTCTGCACTGACTAGCTGTGTGACCTCAGCAAGTTATGACAAGTCTGAACTCTGGTCTACATCAGCAAAAATGGGAATACCAGTTTTGTGGGTTCTGTGGCCATTCGACTTAGAGGAAGCTCTCTGCCCAGTGCATGCTGGCACTCCAACATGCGTGTGACCAGGAGCAGGTAGCACGGCCCTCAGAGACCTGGAGGCATGGGGAGCTCCCTTCCTCCTATTCATTGGCTGTGTGACCCAGGCTCAGCACCTCCAAACTGTAGAAGGGAGGCACTCACTGCCAGCCGCTGAGTCAAAGGATGGCTGGGAAGAGCATAGGCCAGGGACATGAGAGTGCTTTGCCTGTCGGGAAGAGTTCAACATGTGTGTGATGTTTCTAGCAGGTGTAGTGACACGGAGCATTCATTGAGCATCAAAGCACAACATGAGCCAGGACCCTCACCTGTCCTCAAAGGCTCAATGTCCAGGGCCTTCTGAGCTTCAGTGTCTGGGTCAGGCATTTAGCCCCATCTCCTGTGCAGGGGCCCACTCGGGCACTTCCATGTGCCCATCTATGGCCTTCAAAACTTTAACGTGGCCACAGTGGGACCTTGTATGGTCCCAATTTGCCTCCATCCCCACCCCACCCTCACCAATCACACAGGACTCTCCTCGAGTCTTCTCAGCCAAAATTTAGTGGTTACGATCAAACCCTAACAGAGCCTTGCCTTCCTTTTCTACTCATTTTGTGGCTTGCACTGGGAAAACCATCCAACCATGCTCGTTTCAGCTGTGTGTAGAGTAAGAGCAGTGTGCACTAAGCATGGGGTCTTCCACATCTCCTGTGCTTTACCCCAAGCTAACCACCTCCGAGTCCCTTGATCCCGTCTGCAAACCCATGTAACTCACTGAGTTTCCACTGCCCACAGCCTGGACACCTACTGCATGATCATTTTTCACGGGGACAGTGCAACACCCACTTCACAGGTCCCCACTTCTACTCTTTCCTTCTCAATCCATTCTCCACCAAGCAATGAGTGTGCTCTTCATAAAGACCACTGGGCATTGACACTGGACACTGGACTGCGTCACAGTTAGGTCACAGTATGCCCCTCCCTGCCCTGGGATTCCCCTCCCCCTATGGATGGGGCTTGCTTCTCGTCCAGGCCAGGCTCTTCCTGGTGCCCTAGCATGGCCTGTCCTGGCCCTGCCCCCTCTTCCCAGGCCTTCTCCCTCAGCCGGTGCGGCCCCCCAAAGACATCTCTCCAACCCCCTAACTTGCCCACTACCACATCCCCCTCTCCTCTCCAGCACGTCACCCTCTGTGTTTTTCTTCCTGTTCTTTCTGGACCTTTCACTCACAGCACCCCCTTGCCTGCTGAGCTGTCTACTTCCTCACTGTCCATCTCCACCACCAATCCAGAGGATCCTTCTGGGCTGGACTGGGTCTTGCTCACAGCTGGCACAGCAAATGCCATCTGAGTGCATGCACACAGGCTGCCTGAACTGGGGTGCAGATGGCCAGTGTGTGGCACACCAGTGCAAAGGGGTGGAGGAGTAAATGAAGAAAGAGGAAGTCTAAAATGGACAGGTAAGATGCCCCTCACTGGTGCCCCTGGAGGGGAGCACTGCCAGGACCACATGTGGCTCTTAAGTGAAGCTCACCATCCAGGCACGGCAGAACCAGTGTCTCCTGTGCATGGACTGGCAGGTTGAGGAAGGGCAGAGATAGAGACTCGGGGCAGGCACACAAAGGAGCAGACAGCTGGGATTCAGGATCCCAGTTCAGTCCTAGCTCTGTTGCTGGCTTGCTGTGTGGCCTCTGGAAATTGCCTCACCTCTCTGAGCCAAGTTGACTCGATTGTAAAATGAGGACGTCAAACAGGGAAACAATATGTAATAGTATCATTCACTAAACACTTAACTAAATGCCAGGAGCTGCTCTATATGCTCTGTGGAAGTTTCTCAGATCTCCAGACTGTGACAAGCCTTCATTACAGACAGAGGAGGGGCAGAGGCTCAGAGAGGTGTAGGGGTTGTTCTCCCAGCTTTCAACTCAGGACCATTTGCTCAAACCCCAGGGCTGACCCTGACAACCCTTATAGGGGTGAGGATGGAAACTCAGCACCCAGAGCAGGGGCCAACCCTCTGCCACAGAACAGGTGCCTGGGTCTGATGCAGGCTGGAACCCAGTTAGCTCTGGGCAGTCCTGGAACAGAGATTCTCAAACACCGATGTTCACTGGAACCCCCAGGGCAATGAAGCCACTCACTCCCAGTGCCAGCTCTCTTCCCTAAGGTTCTCACCTCTAAGACTCGGTCTGGGTACAGGCTGGCATTGTGGGCCATGGAGCTCCATCCTGCGGCTCAGTGTGGCCGATGGAGCCAGCATCAGCATTCATGGGCGTGTTGGTCCTGCAGCTGCCAGGCAATGCACACAGAGGCTGCAGGAGCCATGCTGGGGCAGCCAGGCAGAGCCTGCAGTGCAGGGGCTGGTGCCAAACACCCTCTGTGCGGGGCTGAGGGCAGGAAAATGCAGGTGGTCGCTGGGGGATGAGAAAAACACTGGCCATGACCATCACTAAGAGTGAGATTCCTTCAGGTGGAGACACTCAAGGGCTGTCATGCCAGGGACATGGACACTGGGGAGTTGGTATGCACAGCCTGGCAGGGTGCTTACTTGGTATCCCCTGGCCATGAGGGATGATATCATGCCCTTTTTGGGACTGAGGGGACAGCAGCACAGAGGGTCAAGTCAATGGTCTGGGGTCACAGCACAGTGTGAGCAGACAGAAGACAGGAGTCCCATCTGTGGATGCTGCCCCTCGGCAGCACCTTTCCCTCTTTCTCCGAAGCCCTAGGGAGGCTGCCCCAGGTCTCCCAGTCTGGCTTCTACACATGCACAGGGAAGACCCCTCCGTCCCGCCCTATGGGCCTGAGGTGTTCAGAGGTAGATAGGGCCTGAGGTGTTCAGAGGTAGATAGGGCCTGAGGTGTTCAGAGGTAGATAGGGCCTGAGGTGTTCAGAGTTCCCCAATCTGTTCTGTCTGAACTCCAGATATCCAGTGTGTGACAAGCTCATAACTCCTGACCCAGTTATCAGGAAGACTGGCCCAGTCTCCCAGTCTAGGATGACCTCAGCCACAGGCAGTAACCAGCAGAGAACCCGTGCCCTGGCTGCCTGCTTTCTGTAGGATGTGACTGTGTCACCCGGAGTTCACTTCCAGACAAGGAAACTGAGGGGGGTGTGCAAGCACCTGGCTCACGGTCATCTGACACGCTGTTCTGAGGAAGGGGCACAGGAGAGGCTCACTGCCTGTTTAGGGACACGAAGGTGGAGAGGAATGGTAGGGAGAGCCTTGAAAGATACAGGACGGAATCTTGGGATGCAGGGCACCTGTGCTATGTGACTGCCCCTTGGAACAGGAGGCCTCTGCATCTGTTCATTTCTTGCCTACGGAGCAGCCACCATGCCTGGCACAAGAGCATGCCCAGAAACAGCTTCCTGAAACAGCAAACCTGGAGCCAGACTTCTGATACAGTTTATCCTGTTTCTGTTGCTCAAGAGCCAACTTCTCCAATTACCTGGCTTCTTTAGGGTTTTGCTCATTGCCAAGCTCCCACCCAAAGCATGGGATGAGGCCCGCATTTTTACAGCGCTATGACCCCAACTCTGCAGCTCTCAGGCCTCTCCAACAGACCCCCTTCACTATGGCCAGCACAGGGATTCAAGTCCAGGGAAACACGCCACTGTCCCTGGCATGTCCAGCCTGGGCAGAGAAACCCCACTTGGGCAGAAGAGCGGCTCCCATCTTCCCAGCAACCCCTCTCACCTGCAATCACCCAATTCCAACTCCATCCCCCCTTTTCCCTCCAGCTCAGCCAAAACAGACTGCTTTCTTCAAAAGGAAACTTCGAAGAATGAGAGGAAAGCTGAGAAAACAGAAGCAAATACAAGAATGTAAGAACCATGAATGTAGGAAAAGCAGATTCCTAACTCAGGACAGTAAGAGACAGAGTAGTCTTCTTGAACTCCACACAGAAAAGCTCTTTTGGGCACTAAGATTCCTAGTGTCACCACTTCCTCTATGAACAGTGATCAAGGCCAAAGCGTTAAAAGATGAGGTCAGCTCCAAGGACAAAAGAAAACTCAATCCTTGAGTTGCTGGGAATAAAAGGTTTCCTAAGCCTGCACAACAACTGCGCTAGCTCCAGGGTTTCTAGAACGTGGCCTCTGCTCCCAGGTTTCTGAAGACCACATGGCCTGGGAACAGGCCCAGGATGCTGAGGACAGAGGCGGCTGCTCTCTGCCAGGCTTTCTGCTCCTGCCTCACGGAAAAGCTTGGGAGCTCAGGGACTCCCGTACTGCCCTCCCGCCAGGACACCAACCCAGCTTGCCTCAGGGGGCTGGGTGTGCCTGGCTGGCACAGCGTCCCAGCTACAGGGCTGGCACTATCATGGGAAAGGCATGCTCGGTATGTGCCTGGATGGGCATTACTCAACAAGGGGGATGAAGCTACCCAACAGCAAGGCCAGGGGTGTGAGCCAGGACAGGAGGCAGAGCCTGCTCATGTACCTTCTCCCCATCCCTGTCCCAAAGCCTGAACCCTGCCTCCCTCCTGGGCTCAAACAGGCTGGAGCGTGGTGGGGACCTGTAGTCCAGCCTATCTCACACATGATGAGACCTTGGGTGACTGGGCCCTGACTCCACACTGGGCTGCTTAGCCCTCACTGGATGCTGTGCCCTGTGGAGCTGAGAGTCACTCACTGGGTGAAGGAGGCGCTTCAAATGGGCTCCTCCTGGCGGGGGAGCAGTGAGGGGTGGGAAGGCAGACACACAGCCCAGCAAGGTGCTGCTCAGGGAGCCCAGGGGCTCATGGTCAGCCATCCTGATGTTCCTTCCGGGTTACTAGGATTTGGCACACGGCTACGTGGAACTGGTCCCAGATGCCGAATGTGTCCTGAGGGTCATTTGCCTCATAGCAGCTGGCACTTGTTTACTCTGAGCCAAGCATGTGGCATGTTAATACTCACAAGAATTTTATGAAATGAGTTTCCCTGCATATCACAGACCAGAAACCGAGACACAGGAGGTTAGGCAATTTGTTCAAGAACAAGAGCCAGGAGTGAAGCACAAGTCATTTACCTGTGAAGCCAAACAGGTGGGTTCCTGAGCTTTTTAAGGCCAGGGAGGATAAATTCCCAAGAAGAGGACACAGCTTGCCATGTACCCAGACACCCTTTCTGCATTGATCTGGTAAGTCCTAGCCATCTAAGGTGAGCCAGGCAGACACTGAGCACACAAAGGTGTTCTCCACAGAGACTGCTTTGATCAGACCTATGCTGAGCTTCAGGGAGAGCTCTCTAAGCATAGAAAATATTATTTAATTTAACTTTTTAGAGTAGAAGTTCTCTAAAATCAGGCACAGGGCTCAACATGTCCTAAGTTTGGCTTAGTCTTCTATTTGCGAGTTAGGTTTCCAGCTCTGCCCATCCTTGGGAGGCCTGAGGTGTACATGACTTCTGGTCCACAGGTGAAACAGAGCCAGATGTTCAAATTGTCCCTTATCAACGTGGACCAACCAGCCACCTATTACAGTCCTGAGTACTTTGGTACCTGGAGGAACTGGTTCCAGGAATCCCCTGCCAACACCAAAATCTGCGGGTGCTAAAGTCCCTAACACAGCCTGGGGTAGTATTGCATATACTGCATTGTTCAGACAATAAAGACAAGGAAAAAGTCTGTACAGGTTCTGTATAGACCCAACTGTCTCTCCAGTATTCCTATCCGTGGTTAGAACTTGCAGATATGGAGGACTGTGACTAACCCTGTGCATGGCTCTGGGTACACTGCAGTGAATCAGACAGAACTGGTTCCTGCCCTTGTGAGACATATGCTATAGAAGGGGAAGGTCATTACTTGTAGAATACAGCATTATAAACTGTGATTAACACTGAGGAGAAAAGAAGAGCCTACCAGAGCTCAGCACAAGGGACCTGACCATAATACCACCTGTGTATAGCGTGAAGCCTGCATGCAATTTGTTTACACCCTGATACCTGGGTCCCATGGAGCATATGGAACACGTTTTGTGATCTGCCTAACTTTACCATGCTGTCTTTCGCTTTAGTGTACTGGAGGGAGGGGGGCATAAGTAACTTCATCCTCAAGGCTGAAGAGATTCTAGAAGAGGCCACTTCTGGCCCTGAAGCCCACTACTGAGACAGAGGGAGACAATCTGTTTCTCTCCAACCCTTTCCTGCCTGTTTCTTGTGCCTCAGGATCAAAACAAGTTTCATACAAGGAGATTCAAGGAGTTTGGAAATTGGAACAAGACCAGGGTTAAGGACTCAGGTCTCTTCCTTGGGACTGGTTCTTTTTTATTGCTTCTTCTCTCCCACTCCCCAGACACAGGATTGAGCCCAGGAGCACTTTTCTCTAAAGTACATCCCCAGCTCTGTTTTTTATTTGACAGGATCTCAGCTGTCCTTGAACTTGCAATGGTACCTCAATCTCCTTAGTCTCTATGATTACAATTGTGTGCCTTGGGTCTTTTCTGAATGTTGAATAGCAGATCTGTTACATGGAATCTTCCGTCTTTTATAAGCAGAGGATCTGAGGGTTTGTGAGCTGCCAAGGAAAGGCCATTGATTTTGGACAGGGGTGCACTTGCTTGCTGTACAAAGGGGTTTTTCTGAGATCCTCCTCCACAAACACATCTGGAGAACTAGCAAACAGCTGAGCTATCTCCCTGGACAAGTCAGGGACCCAGGACATATCTGGGACTTGGTAATGCACCCTACTCCAGCCCAGGTGTGGACCTCCTCCCACAAGGGCTCCTGCTGCACTACCCCCGACTCACTCCATCAGATGTCACTTCAGTCCATGTCGTGTCCTTGCTCAGGTCCCTGTCCTCACCCCAGGGGCATATGGGCCTCTGACTGCCTGGCTTGACACAAGCTCCTTGTGAGCAGAGAGGATGGGGTCTGGAGTCTGACAGTCCCAGGCTCACCACCAGCAGTCTGAGCAAGTCATCCTCCCTCTCAGGGCAATGTCCTCTGCAACACAGGCGTGGGGCCAGCCATGTGTAGCCAGGAATGCAGAGCCCGAGGCATTGAGGGAGCTCAAAGCAGAGGGTCTTCAGGGTGGACTCTTCACTGGACTTGGCCTAACAGAGAGCCAATCAGAGCAGAGAATCCACACTGCTGCCCTCCTCCAACAATCCTTAAACCTCAACCAGACATCCGGTACCTTCACTGACCTTCACAATGAAGGAAAAGCTCATGGCCAAGCTGCTGGGTCACATTTTACACCAAGGTGGGCACCAAGGCCTCCTGGCAACTCTCTAACCCTAGTGCCCTTGTCCTCCCGCTCCATCCAGGTGGCTACTGCATCTTGTCCACTGGCCTCCCCATCTGCAGCCTCCACTGGTGGTCTCGCCTCCATGCACAGCAAGAAGACTGTGGCATTGCTACGACACCTCTTCCCACTCCTTCCTGCCCAGCCAGACCCCACACTCCCTCCTGTACCCTCACTTTCTTGGAGGTGGGGCGCCAGTGGCTTCCCCAAGTTTCCTTTTTGCATTGAATTGCTCCCGTGGGTGCATACACACATTTATAATTTTCTCCACCTTGAAAGAGTGCTGGCTGCTCCCTGCCTAGCCTCTCTGGACCCAATCCAGGGACGCACCTCCTCCACAGGCTGGGAGGCCCCCTGGCCAGTTCTCACTCCTCACTGCGACCACCTGCTCTCACTGCATCTCTGATGGAATTTCCCTCTTGCTTGTCCTGCTCCCGGGTCTCCTTCGGATCAGTCCGAGGGCTCCACACTGGAGCATACCAGACACAGTTCTTGGGAGTCTTCTCTTTCTCTATGTTCACTCTCTAGGGCTCCCAATCCTGTGACTTTAACACCATGAGGAGCCAGATGATTCCTAAATCTCCATTTTCAGCTGGGTCCCTTCTTCTGTCCGCCAAGTCTGTTCACTTTTGCTTCCAGCTCTCCCTTGAATGACTACATGGGATCTGGAATTAACACGCCCATAATCTCACCCCCAGCACACTCAGTCCCTGTACATGGGCACCAATCCTCAACAAACTTTTGCTTCTACCTTTGAAATAAATCCAGAATCCCACAGCTACTCATCGCCCCAAGCTGCATCCCAGTTTAGCTGTGCCTTCTCGCCTGGGCACTGCATTTGCCTTTAACTGCCCTTTGTTGATATTTTTACCCCATCCCACTCTGTTCTTAACAGAGCAGCAGAATGATGTTTTCAAAACGTGCTTCACACTGTATTACTCCTCCCTTGATTCCTCCAATGACTTCCACTCAGAGTAAAAGCCAAATCTTTACAGTGGCTGCCATAGCTCCTAAAAACTGGCTTAGGTTACTCCCTGATGTCACCCCATCCAGCCACAGGGCCTCTTCTCTTCCTTGAGCATGCTAGGGAGGCTCCCACCCCAGGACCTTTGCACTGGTTGTTCTCACCACCAGATGCTTTGCTCCCCTGTGCTCACAGGCTGGTTCCCTTGTCTTCAAATCTTTGCTGATCCTTTTTTGGTCAGGCTTTCTCTGACCCCTATACTTAAGATGGGTGTCTCCTGAGCCCATTTTTACTCCAGAACTCTGTTCCCCCCTCCCTACTTTACCTCTGTCTATAGCATGCATCATCTGATGCTCTGGATAGTCCTTTGTTAATGGTCTCACTAGAGTGTGAGTTCCACAAAAGTGAATTCCCTCAGTTTTGGTCACTCCTATATACTCCACACAGTGTCTGGCACCAACCAGCAGGCCTCAGCCCTCCATGAATGAATGAATGATTGAATGGCCAAGACCTGCACTGCCATTCTTGACTACATCATCTACGATTTCCAGTGTTTAAAGCTGGGTGAGAACTTAAAAAAACAGTACATAATCTTCCTACACCTCATGGTCTCCATCCTACCTCCTACACAGTTTTAATTCCCGTCCTCACCAAACTGTATTGTGATTTTTATGCAAATTACTGTGAGCCTTTCTAAGCATTCAACTGGCTTTCAAAACACAACTCTACGAATATATAAAGAATTGAAAAAAATCAGACCCCCCCAAATTCAAAAACCCAATTCAAAAATGGGCATCTGAAATGAACAGACATTTCTCAGACAAAGAAGTAAAAGCAGCAAATATATGAAAAAATGTTCAACATTACTCGTCAT
>NW_004624764.1:322163-363925 GCF_000247695.1 Heterocephalus glaber | reverse complement strand
CACAGGTAATGGGGAAAAAAATAAGAACCAAGATATATCATGTACAGGTACAAACACCCAATGATAAATGTAAATGAATTGTATACCTAAAATGTACCAATAAAATGTACCAATAAAATTTTTTAAAAAACAACTCTACACTCTCATCAGTTTGGATAAGGATAACATCGAATTAAACCATACAAGTACAATACATGAGTGGCCTGAACAGGTCTGGGAACGAATACAGTTGACCTCTGGTGTGCATTTAACTAAACTGCCGGGAATGTAAGTGCCAAGATCTCCCAGGCAGTGGTGGTCAGGACTGCAGAGGCATCCAAGAGCCCCTATTACTATGTGGGCTGGGGTCAAACTCCAGGCAGCTGAGTTCCAACTGTGTCATTTCATCCACACTGGGTGCTGTAACAAAGTCCAGGAGGATTTCTGGTACCACCTCACTCTCCCAGGCCTTGTGCTTTGCAAAATGTTCTGGCAATTCTCCTTCAGATAATGGCACACACCCTGGACCAAATGAGACCAAGACTTCTGTGTTTCCCTCATCAGAGTGCCCATTTCTGTTACCCTCAGTTTTGTTAGCTGGATCACCTTCCTCAACAGCTCTGATTCGTGAGGCTCAGGGGCACAGTGGAGAAATCAAGGTAAGAGACACTGGGCTGCCTGTCCCAATCAAACCACACCACAGAGTCAATCACTGAAGCTCTAGTAAGAAGGGCTTCATTATTTTGAACCTGGAAGAACTATGACAAGAAAATCATCCATCACCATGTGTTCGGCATGGCTCTACTAGCAGGAGCCCTTAGGACATGTTAGGTGTTAGGAGATAAGAATTAAAGCAGAAGCCAGAGGAAGGTAGCCCTGTTTACAGGTCCAAAAATTGGGGAAACAGAACCTAAAAATTAGGGAGTATTTGAGTAGTTCTACTCTGTGAAGTTCAGAATGTTGAGTTATAGTCAAGCCTGGGAGGACTCAGATCTTTGGTATGTGGTCCAGTGTAGACTGGTAGGGGGAGAATATAATTTTACTAATGCCTTTGAATTAACCATAGTGGTCTTTAGAACAGTTTTGTTCTGGTCTCTATGGTTTATTGATCAGTGGTTATCAAGCATTCTTTTTTTTTTTTTTTTTGGTACCGGGGATCAAACTCCGGTCCTTGCGCTTTCGAGGCAGGCATCGGAACCACTGAGCTAAATCCCCAGCCCAAATTTTTTTTGGGGGGTACTAGGGATCGAACTGGGGACCTTGTGTTTGCAAGGCAGGCACCAGAACCACTGAGCTACATCCCCGGCCCTATCACGCATTCTTAATCTGAAGGACTATGACCTAAGACAGTAACTCTTTGATACTGATTATAATTAGCTATCACCAAATAACTGACCCTTTTCTTTCAACTTCACTTTAATTATTGAACCAATGCTCTGTACTCACTGGTCAGCAATTAGCTGCCTCAAGATTCACATTTAACCCAAAAAGTCATCAATTAGGATCACGTAGGTAAGTCTCTGAAGTGGAGTGGTTAATTTTGACTCTACTGTCCCTGGAGATTGCTTGCTTTTTTCTACAAATACCGAGTATGTGCTAAGTGTTTGTGCACCAGCAAGTGCTGGGGGAGTGTGGTGGGCCTCCCAGAAGGCACAGTGTCACACCAGACTCGTCCTAGAAATGGACCAAAGCTCATACTTCCTCCTCAGAAAGATAGAGGAACCATGGACACATTGGTGACTCCGCAATTCCATCTCAGTTCTGACACTTAGGAAGGCCCCAGTTTGTCACTGGATGGTCACAAGGAATAAGGAAAACAAAGGTGAAGGTGCTCTGAGAAGTGAAAGTGTGTAAATATACCAAAGAAATTATAAATGAACAAAGGAAAAGAATTTAAAATTGAAAGCAAAGTGATGAGACAGGTGATCCACATCATTCATTTTTTCTTTCCTCAAAATGGAGAGAACTCTGAAATCTGGCTGACTCATTTGAGAAGCTGACACAATGAAGATTTCCAAGTCTCATCCCAGAGATCATGGTTTAGTAGGTCTGAAATGTTTAATAAACCACCCAGATGATTCTGATGCAGGTGGTTCACTGAGCAAACATGGGAGAGAGAACAGGAACCTGGGCCGCTTCACACACCTGAAGCACAGGTGGCACATGGCACTTTCTCGAGCTGAGATTAACAAGACCATTCCTATGAACAAGCAAAACATTCCCCTCACCTCTTCATGTGCTGACACAGTCCAGAATGTCACCTTAATGAACACTTGCTCTTGGCCAGCACTAATGGGCTCTATCTGTAACTTTTAACAAATTTTTTTTGAAGATATAAACACCACTAATGATAATGATGAATTAATTTAGCATAGCACATATTTCAACTATGATAGTGACACAAGTATACTGAGACAGATCAAAACAGTTGGCTTTTACACCAAGGCAAAATTATCATAGATTTGATTTCACCAAACAATTGCAAAATTCAAAGGAACCTAAAATATGAAGGCAAGAGTATAAAACTCTTATCTGCAAACCTATACAGTGGCTATTACAGAAATTCAAAGACTTCTGGAGCAATATCCCAAACCAGGAGGAGAAACTTAATCACCAAGCAGGTTCACTAGCCTCGGCCTCAGGTAACAGAGGATGAACTGCAGGTACATCTGTAGGGACCACCTGCCTAAAGCTATCAGGATTTGGCCACTTTTAGCACAAGACATCAAGCAGAATACTTATTCTAAACCATCGCCCAGGAAGGGATTAATTGCACTTTCACCAAACTGTCAACAAATCACTTAAGGCATGCATTTTAGGAGCTTACAACAGAAAAAGGAACATGTGTTTATCACACCAAACATTTTCCTGTCCAGAAAGGACTTGTCCAGCAAAGAACCAAGAGCTACAGTGAATTGTGAATTAACTAGGTCTGAATTAATTCTGTTCCTATCTCAAGCTGCTGGATCCTCTGGTTTGGTACAGGATGTCCAGGGTGCCTGATTCATCTCAGAGGGCATAGAAAGAAGTGCTGGGTGATGCCATTAGCCCTTAAGCCAAGGTGAAACAATGCCCAGGGCAATTTTTAAAAGCAGGAAGGGGTAGACACAGTGAGACTACAGCGGCAACACCTGGCATTGCAGAAACATTTTTTGCCTTTCTGCATCCGAAGCTGATGGGAGCCCTTGGGATGACTCCTTTCTCTAGATGTGAATGCAGCCCCAGAAGCCAGCTCTGTGTTATACCCCAGACAGTTGCTCCCCACATAAAAACCTACTCTCTACTTGTGGCTGGACAGACATCTAGAACAGGCTTCTATTCTCAGGTCAAGGTAGTGCCTGGATTCACTCCTCAGGGGATGTACATGCACCGGGCCTGGCTGAGATGCTCACAGCCTGACTTGCCAAGAACAGACAAAATGGGCTACTCCCAAGGACAGCTGATCCCCTCCAACTGTCACTTAGTTCCTTTGAATCTGGCACAAGTCCACATAGGTAGCTTCTTCCTAACAAGTGGGGTTTCTGTGCTTCTTAACCTCAAGGAGATGCCTCCAGGAAGCTGCAGCAGGGGCATAACCCGGGGCTTTTCCTCACTCCCAGACCAGCCAGCCAGATGCAGGGTGCACTCATAATTTGGAGACCAGCCAGACTGCTTAGACTCCTGGGTCCCCTTACCAGGTATGACCTCGTGCCTGTTTCCCAATCTACAGGATGGGAGGGCATGAGTATTTACTTCACAGGGCTGTTAAAAAGACCAGGGTAATACATGAAACCCCTTAAAACAGTGGCTAGTAGGCCCGAGGATTCAGTTCAATGATGCTGCCACCTGCCTCGCAAGCACAAAGTCCCGAGTTCAATCCCTGGTACCAAAAAACAAAAACAAAACAGTGGCTAGTGAGAACTTAGAAGTTCAGCAATCATTCTGATATTTCAGTTGATGGGGTTCTTTGGTTAAATGTTCAGCTTTGCAGAGCCAGTGAAAGTTTCCTTCTGAACCTAGGCCTTTTACATTTTTTGTTTCTAAAGTTCAAAACTGAAGAGAAATAAGAAGGTATGTGGAGAGAATAAAAATGAATCCTTTTTCCCACTTTGACTTGGAAAATGATTTCTTGTCTGTACAGCTGGTTTCTCTTTAGTTCTAATGTGTGGGTGGGGCACCTGGCACAGGGAGAACCTGTCAGCTGTAAATTAACAGCTCTGACCCAGCTGAGACACAGCTGGAGTCCCTGGTGTCACTGGTGGTAGAGCCAGAAGAGTCACAGGCCACCTGTGACCTTTGTCTCTGGGCAGAGGAAAGAGATGATGAGGGAAGTTCCCGCTATGGCAATTAGTGCTGTCAAGAAATGTGACATGGCACATCAATATTTCCGGCAGCAGTCACTGCTTTTCATCAGATTCCAACTGAGATTTAAGAGTACATCTCTCGATACCAATGACAACAGTGGCTGCTGTTTATGGGACTCGCTACAACAGGCAACGTCTGCAGTCCTTCAGACATTATCTGTTGTCTTCACACAATCGATTGTGGGCAGACATCACCCCACTTTACAGGAAAAAGTGCTCAGAGAGATGAGGTAACTCACAGAGCAAGGTCCCAGAATGACCATGGGATAAAGCTAGGATTCAAATATTTTAGTCAACAAATACAGAGCAACTACAACTTGCCCAGGGCATTCTTGATGCCAGAAATACACGTATGAATATGCAAGATCCTATGTGAGTACAATTCTTGCTCAAGGAGGGAAGAGACATACAGTAAGCAACATAGGCTAGGACCAATATGGAAGGCTTAAAGTGCCTCAGAGTGAGGAGAAGGATGAAGGACAAGGTTGTAACTGCCCATTCTGTGAAATGTTTCTCAGTTCCCATGAACCATTTTTTTCAAGATTTCTTTGGTACTGGGGATCAAACTCAGGATCTTTCACTTGCGAGGCAGGCGGCAGAACCACTGAGCTAAATCCCCGGCCTTCTTTCAAGATTTTTATAAGTGTTGTTTCTTCAGCAGTCTCCTCTGAAAGTTCCTTAGTGACCATCAACATTCAAGTTCACCATCTCCCCCTCTCAACTGCAGCAGGTTATTAAGCCCTGGCAGGTAAGCAGTGGCACTTTGAGGTCTGTTATTACAAACGTCACCAGAGTCTTCCCTAGGAACACATGCCACATCGTTCAACACTTGTACAATGGGAAGTGAAGCATAACTCCACTTGGACCAGGAAGCTCAGGTTCAGCCTGTTACAAAGGGAACAAAATCCCAGATCAGGGGGGAGTTCAAAGTCAGTTCTTATTCCCACTACACTGTACAGCCAGCCACTCAGCAACAAAGCCACCCCTTCTAGGTGACAACATCAGCATCAGCCTGGATTGGAGGCACTCTAAAACCCAAATGGATGGTTTCATATCACAATGCAGTAACCCTGCGATCAGCATTTGGTTGTGAGGGTCTCTACTTACATCTGTGGGACATAATTCAAGTGATGTCACCCCTCTCTGACTTAATGGGCTTACCTGTAAATGAGAACAGTAGGTGCCTTAGGTTGGGAAGAGCTCAAAATGAACTAAGTCACGTGATGTACTCAGAGCAAAGCCTCATTACGAACCAGACTACAGCCTCAACTCCCTCCACAAGGTCTCCTAAATCCTAAGGGGCCTCTCAAAGTCCCAGTATATAGGGTTGCTCTCTAGCCCCAAGGAACAGGACATGAGACACACACAATGACACTGTGATGATCCAGATTGACCATATGAAGATGTTTTCTTAATTGCTATAGGAGAATGTGCCTGAATTCACAAGTCCAATAATAGCTTGGAAATAGAAGCCATCTGAAAACGTTCCTGCCCTCTAGCTGGGTTGGCAAGGATTGGATGTGATTATAAAAATAAAGTGAGAAGGGAATGTTACTGCAAGGCAAACTGACTCCATATGAGTTTTAAATAACTTCATTCCAATAAAAAATATTAAAATACATTTTGGCAAAATTAAATACTAACAAACCGAACTGCTTTGAGTTGAAATTGTTTTTAGGTTAAAAATTAAAATTGCCAAAACTGTATAACTTACCCGTGCAGTAAATTCCAGGTCTTTTTTAAATGAATCCTGTTTAAAATTTACATTTAGAATTAATGCTAAAATTAAGCAGTTAAGTAGAATTCCAGGTTATACAGTAGGTTCCTGTCTAAAGACTGATATGGAAATGTTCTTAAAGGTGTTCCTGTTGAGAACATAAACCTGTTCCTTCAAAGTCCTGCAGATTTGGTCATTACCAAAGCAACATTCCAGCCCTCGCTCCACTCACTATGAAACTCAGGTAACACCCAAGGGCATTTAGAAATGTGGCTTCCTGCCATGGTGTGTTGACTGGACATGGGAAGGCACATTTAGGCACTAATGTCTTCCATAAAATGTTTATGTTCTCTGCAATATCCGCCTGCATTCTGTATCACTATCAGAAAGAGCTGGAAAGAAATCCAGCTGGCGCAAGTTAGGCAGAAAATGCAAGCATGTGCAAATCCTATTACTGCAACAGATCAACAAATTTACTCTAATAAAAGTATTTCCAAGCCCCATTTAGCGGCTCATGATTGAATGTAATTTCTACAACCACAGCAAGTAATTCAGTGCAAAGTCCTAATAGTTTTTCCAATTCTTATTCTTAATCCAGAAAGTAAATGAAGTCTTACACGAACCCTCCAGGCCCTAATCCTGTACTTGAAAATAATTTACCACCAGCAGATTTTGTTTTGCAAATAACACACTATTTGCTGAGATAGGGAGGTGAGCCGAGATTAACTCTTTTCAGATTAATGCCAGCAGTTCAAGGTTCTGTGGTGGTATCTGAGGAGACTCTGGATGGAGCCTTCTTTAGAATCATTTTCAAGAGCATGACAGGGCCGGGAATTTGGCTCAGTGGCACCCCGCCTGCCTCGAAAGCATAAGGTCCTGAGTTTGATCCTCAGTATCAAAAAAAAAAAAAAAAAAAGCATGACAGTACTCAGCGTGGTTTCTGTGGAAGAGTGAAGATGTAGTGTATGGCTCTATAAAGCTAGTGAAAAGGACCTGACTGCTTGGTCTGGGCCAGGGGCAGAGGCATATTCCACCATCAGGAGTGAAACTGGATGGGAGTCAGCCTGGCAACAGCTCCTTCTCAAATCCCAATTTCTTTGAGTCTTGTGCCTTCTGGACAAACCACTTCCCTCCAGTCTGGTCCCTGCCTGCAAATGATGCCAGCCTCATGGTGCGATGATCAACAAGACTCAAGTTCTACAATGCTTACTTAGCACAGCGTCCTAGCATATACCAAGCATTCAAAAGCCTCACTGAATTCCCCCTAAAGCTCATCAGATCCTTTCTGATGCCCACGCAAGAGGAAACAGCACAAAGGTGGGCAGTGGACAAGATGTGAACCAGGGCAGGTAGTGGCGAGTACTAAACATGGGGTAGTAGGGCCTGCAGCACCGCCTCAAATCAACCAGGGTGCATTCTGCACTTCCTTCACACTCACAGATACCCAATTTTGTTCTGTTCGAAAACAAATGTTTTTACACTGATCGTTTAAATTTATCTGGGATTTTAATGGTAGCATGGATGTCATCTTCCCCACCAATCTGGATCTCATTTCTATTATTTTTATCCCACAGCACTGTAAACTTATGGTCTTGTTTACAAGGCAAGCTCTGTGGCAGGAAGGTCAAGGCACCAGAAAGGAGCCCAATGGGCCATTTTGGAATGAACACATGACAGAGACTGCACAAGGGGGCGCCACCTGTCTCCACTCAACCTTCCCTCAGCGCATACATTTGAACCCAGGACTCCGGAGTGGCTGCAGAACAGTCCCAGCTCCTCACCCCAACAACCCCACAGCCTCTGGCTAACAGGAATAAAAACGGTGCCTACTTTGCAGGGTGATAATAAGGATTATTATGAGAGGCGCTGTGAGGCTCAGAGGAGAACGCACGTGTGCTACAGAAATTAAGAGCTACAGTTTAATTTTTCAAATATAAATTCAGAAGTTTCTAAGTGTGCACTGAAATTATGCAGAGCCTTTAAAGTCCAGGCTACTCAGCGGTGCTTCTCCCCCTTCTCAACAGTCTACGAACGACTGGCCGCAGGGCCTGCACAGGCACGTAAGTTTTCCAAGTGAATGCAAAAGCACTGGACTGCAAGTCAGGGCTTGCGGCTCCCATTTTCATGTGACTCAAATCCACTCTCAAGAACATTTCAGTAAAACATTCTGAGACATCAGATCCCAAAGCAGCATCCACAAGATCAGCACTACCGGGGAGGAAGGGACACAGGCTGCTGGGCCTGGAAAAATGAACAGAGAGCAAAAGACCATCTCCCTAATAGCCTTGGCCTCACTGCATCTGCAACATGGCCTTCAAGTCCATGTTGCTCTTTACACCTATCTGTGCGCTAACCTATTTTTAATGTAAATTGCTCTCTTATTAATTTTTTTGTGAATATAACTCACTTGATTCAAAGAACACTTCAACACCAAATGTATTAAAGGAACTGTAATTTTACTAGGCACTTAAGTGAAAGTATTGAAGGCCTGCAGCACCTAGATGTCAGCCCTCAAACATGAAGCTAGAAGTATCTGTGCTAGCGTCGAGGAATTGTAACAAAGTCAGGAGGCTTCAATATGATGTAAACGACAGGGGAAAGGGCCACTAGGTAAACAATAAGCTCATAGGCCTCAAGAGTTTTGTCTATGTATCCTAAGGATCCAAGACACAGTCTGGCATATACTAAATTCTCAATAAACTAAGTTGACTACCAATTATCTGCTAGAAAGCAGTTACAGCAACCAAGCTAAAACGGGCAGCCCAGACAGGGATTTATGAGGGGAAACAGTGAGATGAGGGACAGAAGACTTGAGTTAACTTTTTAGTTTTTATTTATTTATTTATTTATTGGCACCGGGGATCGAACTTGGGTCTTGGTGCTTGCATAGCAGGCGGTGAAACCACTAAGCTAAATCCTGGGCCCGACTTTTATTTTTAAAAAGTATAACCCTACAAAAAGCCAAAGCAGCCAAAATGGAGCCACTCCTTCCTGATAAGGCAGATACTGAACAACTTCTTGAAGACTCTTCCATTCAGTAAAAGCTGTGTTCCAGGGCTCTGAGTGAAGAGCAAGAGACTCAGCCCACATTTGGTCTAGAGTGGGTATCTCACAGCACCCATATCCCCTAAAACAGAATGTCTACCTCACACTTATGTGGACTTTCCTTTGCAGTAGATCCAGAATGCAGAAGCACTTGCCCAAGGCTAACTCAACAGAGCAGAGGACTTAGAGGGCACTTGTGATATGCCTGTTTACTCTGAAGGCATGGGGAGCAGATGAATGGCAAGCATAGGGCCAAGGAAGAAACACAGGTCTGCCTCCAAGCAAGTGCTTTCTATCTCACAACATCCACCTCGGCCACAGACACTGCTGCCTGTTCGGCACTCATTTTAGTACAGCGTGTTTAACATTAACACTGAAGCCATTTCCAAACTCCCATCAGCCTTTCTCAAGTTTCTCTAACACATGATCACGGTAGACCAGAAATGTGAACGCAGCACGTGGGCAAGTCAGTCAGCCTGCCCCACCCTAACCAGAGGAAGAAGGACAGTGAGTGCTGGACTACCGGAAACTGCTTACACTCAACCACTTTTAATCTTAAAAAAAAAGCACTGCAAGTGCAAGGACCCCAGTTCGATCCCCAGTACCAAAACAAACAAAAAAAACCCCAGCACTCTGAAGAATCTTTAACACAAATGTTACAACTTGTTTCGTGCTTAGATCCCAGTTATGAAATCCTTTATTTCAGTCTTAGCAAAGTAAGTTCACAAGGTTTTGGCACCACTGTCCAACTACGTGCCACCCTAGACAGGGTATAACGGCTGCCATGAGCAGATGTCCTGGCAATGCCAAGCAGAGGAAGGTGAGAAGAGGCCCACGGGCTGACCACACGACACTCTTGTCATCAAACAACTGTCCTCCACCGCTTTCACCTTTCATCTCCCCACTCTGGTTCCCAATTATATACAAAATGCAGTCCTTCCACAAGTGTTCAGAAAGTTTTTATTGGTTACAATTAGGTAAAATGTACCATTCAGATTCTCCCCTAATTATTGTTTGCAGTAACAGCATTAAAAAAAACTTTTATACATCTGACCAGCCAGTGATGTGCTTGATGCTAAAAGGGGAGCAGAAGCAAACACCATCTTGTCTGTCAATAACTCAGTCTCTCTCTCTCCCTTTCAAGGCTATGGTAGTTAAAATTAAGAAACAACCCCTTTTGTATGTCAAATTGTAAATTTTAATGTTTTCATTATAAGTCTTTTATAGTACTCTCCAACAAGAATAAAACTAACAGCAAACTTCAATACAGGAACACGCTCCAGATTAACAATGCAAACAAAAAAGTAAAACGTAGATCACATATAATACAATTGAAGCGTCCAAAACAATTTAAATAATTTTAAATATTTTATTTTTAAACTGCTACAAATGCTTTATACAGTATTTCAACATAAAGTCCCCATAACAGAAATGTAACAAAATGGGAATGATAGTGAAAGGGTTAAAGTGGCACAAATTCACCAAACAAGTATTAAACTACAGATTTTAAGAGGTAGATTACTTTTAAAGTTGAGAACAAAAAACCGTATGAAAAGAACCTAGCCATTTTCCACCAACTCATTAATTTAGAGGGAGGCATAAAATGCATGGAGAAATGATTCTCAGACATAGGAAGAAGCTAATTTGTTTTAATCTCTATCAGAGACTGAAGTGTAAAACTTGGTAAGTAAATTCATTCATACTTACACGGAGACACACACCTACACAGGCCTGGAATCCTGTGCTTTGACATATTGCTACATAGTCTCATAATATAATAGTTACAAATTAGTGCCAGATAATAATCTGAGAGGATAATATCCATTTGGATGTATAAACATGACACTGGAAGAGGCATAAAAAGAGTCCATATCCAATCTGGTTTCCTCTCCATTATGCTGGCAATCTGCTTGTGATTTAAAAAGCGGGGAAGGGGTTAAGAGATCAGCCAAACGCCTCTCTCCGTCTATGGTTCATTTAAAAGAAAAGCATCAAGAGCTGGTGTATGACCAAATGTTTTTAAATGAGTGCATCTGAATCTGTCTCCCTGAAATCTACAATAAACTGATATAACAGAGAACTTGCTTTTGCAAGGTTATGATCAAATCATTCCCTTCTCTGCTATGTGCCAAAGATAAGGGCCACTCAGACCTGAGTTCCCAGTCCCGTGACGAGGAGCCAGTCATCTAGCCGGACTGACAGTGCCCTTTTCTCTGGATGTCAATCACCCAGGAGCCCAGCACGGGTGTGGGCGTCAGCGAAGGAGTGGATGCCTGACTCTAACCAGGGCAACAAGAAGCCTGCAGGCAATCAGCTGTATGTTACAACTTTTGAGTCAGCTTCAACTGGTCTTGCAAGCTTGGTAGATTTCGTATCCTTTGCCGTAGTGCTTATCCTAAGTTGAGCATGCAATCAATATCTTTTAGTCAATTAAGGTCTGTTTTGTTTGGGGGACTTTTCTACAGGAAGTTCCTAGAAAATAAGAAAACTGAAGATAAATGACAACATAACATAACCTTGCATGAACTGACCATGTTAAAGAAAAGAGGTGAGGGACCATAAGACAAATGTTAAAAAGACAGCAACATACAAATGACTCTGAAGCTATTTAGGAACTCGGGCGTCCTATCCCAAAGACAGGCTCTGGGAGAACTGCCAGCAGGGACCTTTCCGAGTGTGCAGCTGACATGGGGTCAGGGAGAGCAATTCTTTCTCAGTTCATGGAAAATGGGACAACCTGGTCTGGCATTTCATTCTGCTTCTCTCTGTTTAAGTTTTCTACAGAGTATTCCTTTTTTTCCCCCGGTACTGGAGATTGAACTCAGGACCTTGTGCTTGCGAGGCAGGTGTGCCACTGAGCTAAATCCTAGGGGGCCCTCTCTGCTTCAGTTTTCTAGACTGGCTGCAATGGGAGCTCAGTATAAAAACAAAAAACTGTGCTCTTCGAAGAGCACTGAGAATGTGAAAATACCTTGGGACTACAAGGGTCTCACTGGAGCTGTGGAAATGAACCTTCATACCAGATTTAAATTCAGCACCAAGAAACCTCAGGAAGGCTATGACTGCTAACTCAGGGAGGATCATGGCAGTAACAGCTGGATGAGAAGCTGAGCATGGTGGCATGCCTGCATTCCCTTGCTGCTTTGTCCTAAGAAAGGGACTCTGTGGGGCACATGGCTTTTTCACACCCTGAATGACACAATGGCTGGTGCTCTAGAAGTGGCCAACTGATAAACTGCTAAGCTCTCAGTGTTAAACAGGAAATTGGTGCTACAGTCTCATGGCAGTACTTCTGAAATCCTAAGCTAGATTTCAAATGTAAAACCCTGAGTGCTGAGGATCAGCTGAAAACACTGTTGTAAAGAAGTGGGAAAAAGACATGCTGTCAGTTCTATGACAAGACCCTCAGTACACAACAGGGAAAGCAGAGGAAAACCACCTGAAACTAGAGTGAAAACAAGTTATTTCTCATAAAATCATCTCTGAACAAATTCCCAAGAAGAAATAAACTGAAATGGGAAGCCAACTGCAAGTAAAGTGACTCCTTATCCACAAAATACTACAAACAACACATGAAGACGAGGCCCCCTCTGGAACAGCCTTGGCAAGATGTTAATGCTGATAGTCTTACACATGCCCTGGGTCTCAGCTTAGGAACCCTGGCTTTGTACTAAGACCAAAACGAACTCTGATGAAATAAACGCCCACTCTTGTGTCCAAAGTCAAAATACGGGGTCCTGTTGGATCTTTTCTTTTTTTTTTTGTACTGGGGATTGAACTCAGAACCTTGTGCTTGTGAGGCAGGCAGCGGAACCACTGAGCTAAATCCCCAGCCTTTCTTTTCTAATTCTCAACGCTTCACGAGGGAATGGGGACCTAACACATTTCCACATCCTGGATAATACCCCTGGCACTACAGATGTGTCCACAGCACATTTCCAGCAGCTCACAAAAGGGAGGCAGAGCCACCAGGGATGCCTGCTGCTACCATCTAACAGTCGGGACCACACCAGTGTTTTCTCATCCGATTCTCCTGTGCTTCCTTTTGGGATAAATTTCATGGCAATAATGTAACCCTCTGTTAACTATCAAACAAAGAAAAATAACTAAAATTAACTGGAGCAAAGAAGAAAGACACTCTTATTTAGGCACTTCAGCACTTGGTAGGTTTAAGGGCTCTTGAAAGTACTGGGTAAGAGGTTAAATGAATGGATTTCTTAAATCCATAGTTTTTCAGCTCTGCTTTACAGTACCTAAAATTTTTTCATATGAATTTTACCCTTAAGTTGTGTAAGTGGGGTCAAGTACAAAACAAGTGATTCTTTTAGATAACATCAGAGGCAAAAAAGGTTAGACAGAGCGTTCTTTCTAAAGTATCAGCCACCAGGAAGGTGATTTTTAGTACAATCTGTGAAAATGGTGGCATATTCTGGTTAAGACATAGCAACTTGAAGACACAGCTCCATGATATCTTGCTGGTGTGGAACCTGCGGATACCAGTTGAGCACATGCAGGTACATAAGTGAGCTGCTAGGTAGGCAGGCTTATTCTCAACAGGTCTAACCCCTAGGAGGTTCTCAAAGCATGTGCCAGGGCCAGAGACTATGCACTGATCAGATCTATAGCAAATGAATTAACATATTTATGAAGTAGCTTTTTAAAAAATATGATCCTGTAATTCTACAGTAAGCCATTCAAATCAGCCCTGGCTAATACTATTCTCTACATCTCTCTCTTTTTCCCCCAGTTTTATGAGACAGGATCTTGCTATGTAGTACAGGCTAACCTTGAGCTCTCAGTGATCCTCCTGCCTCAGCCTCCAAGTGCTGGGATTACATGCATGTGCCACTGTGCCCAGCTCTACATCTTTCTTCAGCTACAATTTAATCTACCTCATCAATGACAGTGACAGTGGCACGTTTGTGTCCTCATGACCTCTCCAAACAGTAGTTGCTCCATAGTTATCCCTAATTCTTGTTGCTTAAACACCAAAGAAATTCAAGGCACTGAAAACCATACCCATGAAAGCCCAGAGCCAGGTCAGGCTTCATACTCTGATAAAACAAGATTTAAAAGTATTTATAGTCACGAGACTGACCCATAGGCAGTATCAGGAAACAGCAGGAATCCTGAGAATGCACATCAAGTCAGGTAAGTGACTCCGCAAGGTCGCCAAATCTAATGAGTCCTCGTATCACTACTGGGGCAGAGGCACTAACACACGAGGCTGACCTGCCCTGGGTACCACACATGCCTGAGAGAACCTCACAGGAGCCTCCCTGTAGCTCCGCGTACCCTCCCTGATCTTCTTCCCATCTGGAACCTGGTTTGCTGACCTCTCTGGGGCTGGAGGCAGAGGAAGGGAGTAATTAATATATAACACAAGGCATTTCTAAGAAATAAGGTATTCTGTTTTGACCAATGTGGCAGTTTTAAAATTCAAATGCTGGCATGAAAATAAAAGCAGTCCCTGTTACTAATAGCTATGTTTAAGTCACAGAAACACTGAACAAGATTGCAAGGTGGTTTGCTAATGTGTCCATGATCCATCTTAACCTCAGAAGTCATCTACTAAAGACACTGAGATATTGCCCAAGAGATGAGGGAAGTTTGAGAGAACATCATCTTTCCACATGGGGTATTTGTGAGAGTTTTTCCATGGCTTCAAATCTAATTCACACCTGGCCCTATTAAAGAAAATGGTACCAGTTTGAGACCTAAGTCTGGAATAAAAGCTATTTGTTCATTTTCTATGGCTGCCAAACCAGTGACCCCCTTTCATACCTACTATTTACCCAAAAGCTATTATTTCTTTTAAATGCTCGTCAAAATTTTACAGGAAAACAAAACAAAATTTTAAAAAACTCAAAAACACCTGCAGGCAAGCCTACGGTCTTCTCCACAGTCCTTGGCCCACCCCAACCTCTGAGCTTACCTGATGTCCTTCAGCTCCTGCTTGGCACTGCTGTCTTCTCTTCTGCTTTCATTTGGGTCCGCAGCAGCTGCCAGCTGAAGGCTTCGGGTGATTGGGCCCCCACTCCGTTCTCTAGATTTTACACTGAACCGGTCTGTTCTTTTCTTACTCGCCAAAGTGGACTTGTTTTGTAAAACAGCTTTGCTTTTCTGTACTCTCACATGCAGGCTCCGGGAAGTTTTGCTTGAGAGCTGAGCAGAATGATTCTTGGCCACAACTTTGGGGTTTTTCCCTTCCACATGAGTTATTTTGGCCATTCGTATAGGACTAGAGTTCCTTAAAGAGGAGGAACTTGGCTTTTTGGATTTGACTGAAGCTGCAAATTTGACATTCTGCTTGGACCTGAAGGACGAGGAGGGCAAAGGGGCTTGAACAGGGCCTGAGCTTCGAGCTCTGGTCTTGCCCAAAGGCATCTGCGAGCTCTGCATCTTAATCTCCGCATCTGCTGTCCGTCTGCGGTGGTTGCTACTGTTTTTGTCACTACTTGCAAGTGACATGTATCCACCTTTCTTGGCTGAATGAGAAACCTTTCTTTTGGAAGGAGAAAGGGGCTTTTTGGGACAACTAAAAGCAGCATGTTTATTCAGGCTCCCAATGTAAGTGAACTCTCTGTTACAGTACGGGCAGATGTGAGACGACTCAGAAGCATTTTTCAAGTCGGCCTTCTGCTTTGCAGATTTGTTTTTTTGAAGGATCGCTTTCTGTACAAGCTGATTTTTTTTCTTCAATGCACTTAATTTGAGCTTATTTGGTGACATTTTGCTGAGCTCAACACTGAAGTTCAGTCTTTTGGGCTGTCCCATTCGTCTGAAGGCATTTTTCCCCGAGTTGTCCAAAACCACCACTCCATTTTTGGGTTGCACGGTTTGTTTCAATGGTACTGGATTTTTCTTAGGGGTATACCTCTTCTTGTCACTCGCAGAAGCACACGCCAGGATATGTTTGTGCAACTCAGGCATGTTATCAACACCTTTCCCACATTTTGTGCAGCGAATGGCAGTAGTAAAAGTCTGTGGAATATTGTGGGTAGTGAAATTTGTGGCTGTCACACCAATACCCATGGGGTTTCGGTGGTGATACTGAAATGGAGGTGGTTTAAAGCTTGGGTAATGCTGATTGAGACCCAATCGAACATCTGGCTCTTTTGTCTTTATTCCAGAAGCCATTATTTTTATGGTGGTATAAAGCTCTTCAGAGGAATCGTTCAATTCTTCCTCTTCTTTGGAAGTTTCCAAAGGATCATCTGGCAAGCCCTGCATATGCTCCATCTGGGCCTTGCTCGGGTCTGTAAAGTTCTGGGGCCTTAGTGTCCCGCTTTCAAACTCATGGTGTGTACATACCTCATCTGGGTGCAGATCTCGCTGGTGTTGCTGCAAATTGCACAAGAATGCAAATTCTTTTTTACAAATGGAACACACAAAGATATTCCCAACTCCATGAAGCAAAAAACGATGTTCTGACAGATCAGATTTAGCCTTAAAAAGCTGCACACAAAATTCACATTTGAAGGGCCATTCCTCAGCATGAACAGATAAATGTTTGGTTAGGTCTTTAATGGAAAGAAAAGGTGATTCACAGACATTGCAGACAAAGTTTTTGCTGAATGTTTCCTGAATAATATCCTGCTCGACTGCAGACTGGGGCTCCTCCTGGGGCTTCAGGCTTTCATTCTCTAGTTCCTCCTGTTTAAAAGTTATTGCAGGGAGAGAAGCCTCCAGATTATCACCAGAGGACACCACAGATGACACTGCCGAGAGAGGGGGTGGTGAAGGAGATGAGGATGAGGAAGAGAATGAAGAGGAGGAGGAGGAAGAGGAAGAAGAAAGTGTTGGAGGCCCAGGTGAAGCAGCAGACAAGAGCGGCTCCACAGGAGGAGCAGGAGAGGGTGAGGGTGACACAGTTGGGGAGAGAATTGGAAGTGGAGACTGGGCGGTCGCACTTGAGAGTGGAGAGGGACAGTGTTGAGGAGAAGCACTGGCACATGGGGCAGGAAGAGGGACTGTTGGGAGGAGGGGAGGGGGCGGAGTGGCAACAGTTAACACAGGAGGGCATGCCAGAGGGGACGGGGGATCTGTGGGAATCAAGAAAGGTGGTAGTTGACTGGACGACAAGGAGGGTGTCTGCAAGGCGGGTGATGAAGGACACACTGCAGGGGGGGACTCAGCAGTAGGAGCAGAGAAGTGAGAGTCAGAACCAAGGTCAGAATCTGGATGGGTATCTAGAGATTTACAAGGGCTTGGGCTCCTGGTCACATCAAGAGTACTTTCTACAGGTAAATTGATGCCATTATATTCATTGAGAAGGACCTTTTGTAGCATGCAGGTGGTTGGTTTCTTTTTCTTTACAGTGCTACAGGTTGGCTGAGCTGAATGATTTTCTTTGAATTCCTTGCCTTCGGAGTCACTACAATGCTTTTTATGCACACTGAGATCTAATACAGATTCCCACTGGACCGGAGTCTTGCCTGCCCCCTCAGCCTTCTGTTTGACTCCGCTGGATAAATCCAGTGGTTGTTGGTTGCACACATTGCTGAAAGTAGAGCTGGTCACCCAGTCTTTTGATATTTTATATTCATCAAAGCAAGGAGGGGTCCTAGTTTCTCTTTCCTCTCTCCCAGACAAGCTCCAGGAGGGCGAGTCGCTATGACGTTCTAACTTGGGTTTCTTGGAAGTGAGCACTGTGTCTGACCACATAGCTTTCCCATCACTCGGCTTCCCAAAGTCTCGAAGGGCGGGGCTGTGCTGCGGAGAACTGGGTGGAGAGCTGGTCCGCCTCTTAAACCTGCTCGAGGTAATGGCTAACATGGATGCAGGTGCAGACACACACACAGGACCTAACTTGGGGATTTCAGATGCTGAAATCCCTACAGGAGGTGCCAGCTTGTCCTGGGTTTGAAGAAGCTGTTTGAGCTTTGATGACAAATAAACACTCTTCTCTTTAGGGAAAGACACGGCCTCCGTTGTCGATATGCTAAGAGGCAGGCTTAAGGAACAGGAGGGTACAGTGGGGTCAGAATCCGTTTCAGCTTTAATTTTGGGGAGCACAGGTGGACTTGCAGTCCTCCGTTTCTTGGACTCACAGTTTGTACTGCTGGAAGGCTCTTTAGAAAGGTCATCTGTTACAGGGACTGGTGTGGTCTTTATATTTTGAGTAATTTCCACTGTAACTGGAGTGAGTAGACAATTTATACCATACAAGTCTGCTGAATTAGACTCCATTTCAATCACATCACAGTTACTAGTGTTGTTGTTGGTTTGAATCTTGCCATCAATGTAATAATTTAAGTTTTCAGAGATATTGCTAGAAATGTCCATGATGTACACATCATCTGCTTCCCCTTCCTCCTCTGGCTCTGTGCTTGGTACATAGACATTTGGGGTGGGCTGGGCCTGCTCTGCAGGAGGCTGTGGCTCATTAAGGAGGCCACCTTTCCGCCGGACACCTTTGGGAATCAGGTGGCGTTCATGAACTCTGCGCTGATGCCGTCTCATATTAGTGTGAGTGCCAAACACCTTCTTGCAATATTTGCATGGATGAAGTTCCTTCACTTCTCCATTCTCTTCTACAACAGAAGGATTTGCTGTTTCTTGAGAAGCTTTCTCTGAGTTTGAGATCAGGTAGTACTGTCCAAGATGGGGAGGCTTCAATTCATTTTTAGGACCAACATTTTCCACAGAACCTTTGCCATCAGCTAGGTCCTCGGATGGCTGCACTGTTGCACTGGGTTTTCGCTTTAGCCCTGCTTCGTGGCGACGCTCATGCCGTCTCCGGTTAATCTGTGTGCCAAATGCTTTCCCACAATACTTGCATTTGAAAGCATGATGGACTGCAGACATGTGGATATGCATGTGGCGTTCCAGCCCCTGCTTGGTGCTAAATTTCCTTTCACAATGCTGACATGGAAACATAAACGTTTCAAATACCTCACCATTGGCCTCATCTTTAGTTGCAGGGATCTTAATGACTGGAGTTACTTCAGAAGAGTCTTCAGGAGTTTCATTTGAAATGCTTTTTGTTTCTTCTAATAAATCCTCCGGCTTCTCATCGCATTGTATTTCTGGCTCTTTGACAGAACTTTCATTTGGCATGTCAGCTTCTTCCTCCCCTTCTTCTTCCAACTCATCATCATCATCATCATCATCATCATCATCTTCTTCCTCTTCCTCTTCCTCCAGATCATTTGCCTCACAGTCTGCAGCTTCCTGTTTCCCTTCTGGATCTGGCTGGGGCTCACAGGCAGGAGGAGGGATCAGCAGCTGTGGAACCACGTCCTGGCTGACCACTTCCTGCGGAACACTTGGCTGCTCGGGTGCTTCAGCCAAAGGCCTCTCTTCTTGTTTAGGACCTAGAAAGAACAAGAACAAGAAGGGAAACACAGAGGTAAGGTCAAAACCAGACTCTCCGATCAATTCCTGTGATTCTACATATTTCTCTCACCACCTAAGTTATGTGGTAAGTATAGTTACCAGTAAATAAATTCCACTTCATATAGATCATTTATAAATTAAACTGGCTATGAATTCATTTCTTTCTTTTGTTCATTTGTTTATTCATTCATTCAACAAATATTTACAGAGTACTTCCTTTGTACCAGGCAGCATTTTGGAAATACAAAAGACAAGAACTCCCATACTGCACTTAGATCCTTCTCTGTGTTTAGACACACATACCTACAGCTTTAAGAAACTGCAGAGCCTGGGAATGAATATGATCAAAATGTATCACATGCATTGAAATCATCCTCCCCCAAAGTGAAACTATCAGGGAGTGTGGGGCGAGAGGCTGACACAGGGGTGCAAATGATTAAATTATGTTATGTGCATGTATAAACCTGCCAAAATAAAACTCATTAATCTATGTAACAAATATGTACTCATAAAAAAAAGGTATGAAAAAAGTTGTAGCGCTCATAGTTGTGTTGGAAGAATTGCAGTGCTTACAATTGTGCAGGAATCGCTGATGCTGAATTTAAGGGACTACCTGTAAATTCCTGTTTCTCATGATTCCAAACTGAAACAAAGAAATTATTAAATTTATCGCCAAGTTAAATTCTTGACTGTGCATCTTGAATGGGGGATCAATCTCCTTTGAAACTAAACTATGCTTTGAGAAAGTAAAACACTTTCTAGAATCATGTAATGAGAAGTTTTTCGGGTCAAAGAGACTAAGAAGAGATCAAATTATTAACTTAGGAGTATCTCACTGAAGGAAATGTCCTGCTCAATCTTGTGTAGATGGGATACGGGGGCTGGGAAAGGACTCCATAGAAAGGTGAAAGTTAGGAAGAGACCTAAAAAAAATGAGCTGTGCAAAAATATCTAATGAAGAGAAGTCCTCTGAACACCAAACACATAAGCTTGTAGCTAGACATTCATGGAATGTTCAAGGAAGTCAGTAGACTGGGGGAGGGTTGGGAAGACAAGGAAAGAGGGCAAAGATGAGACCAGAGAGGTAAGCAGGCACTTTGTAGACTGTTGGCCTTTACTGAGTCAATAGTGAGGTACCAAAAGGTTCCAACAGACAAGTGATATGACTTAATTTGCATCCAAGAGAAGCACAGTTGCTACTAGGAAGATGGAAAACCCGAAGTGGACAAGACAGGTGGACAATACAAGCCTGTTACATGCTCCAGGAGGGCAGGATAGTGACACAGGTGGTGGGGATGGGGGAGCTGACAGGAAGCGGTTCACCTCTGGATACGTATTTTGGAAATAAATCTGAAAAACTGCTTGCAGACTGGCTGTGGTGATAGAGAGGAGGAGCTAAGAAGGACCGCACAAAAGGGCCATAACCCTGTTTACTAAATCATAAGGCTGTAGGAGCAGTAGGTTTGGTTGTGTGCACAAATGCTGTGAGGGAAATCAAGAGTTTACTTCAGATGTGTTGAAGTTTTGGGGGTTTTTTTTTTGTACCGGGAATCAAACTCGGGACCTTGCTCCTGCAAGCCAGGCGGTGGAACCACTGAGCTAAATCCCTGGCCCTAGACAATGCAGATGTCCAAATAAAGATTTTAAGTACATAGTTTCTTATGAACCTAGAGCTCAACAGAAAGGCTAAGTCTAGCAATGTCCAAGACCTCAGGGAGAAGGAGAGCACTGGATCCCAGTGACTCCAGTACTGAGACGGTCAGCAAAGACCAATGAGGTATGTGGAGAGGAAGAGTGCAGCCCTCAGGCCAAGTAACCTGTTTCAAGGAGACACTACTGATCAGCTGAGTCCAGTGTGGGCTGGGTAAGATGAAAACTAAGAATGGGATGCTCCATTTACAAGGAGGCCTGGTGACCCTGACAACAACTATAGCGCAATGGTGAGAATGCTCAATGGAGTTCATAAAATAATGGAAGGAACACAGAGAGAAGGGGAGCAACTCTTTCAGGGTTCTCTGTAAAGGAAAAGACACAATGGGCCAGTATTTGGAAGGAAACATGGGGATGAGAATGGAATAGAGTATTTCCCCAATCACCTGACAGATATGTAATGTACATGCACACACTATATGCACCACTAGGTAAACAAGACTACTGAAATCCATCCTTCTCTCACTTTTCACATATCTACAGCTGTATCTGTACACATGTGGGTAAATTATAAGCATGCAGTACAATAAAATTTTAAACAAAGCTACAGGCAACTATCCTGTAAAGTATGTGTAGTATACAGACACCCTGGAGGTGCATCTAATTTGGCTGGACTAATAATGAGAGAAGGCTTTACAGGCAAGCTGAGCCTGAAGGGTACATGAATCAATGACAGAAGAGGAAAAGCTTGCAGGGAGAAATCAAATGTGCAGGAAATTGTAAATGAGTGTGAACTTATCTGGGTGCACTGGACATCAATTACAGTGTTGGGAAGATGGCAGAAGAGTCCCATATGTGAGATTTGGCTGTAGGGTAGATTTAGGGATCAGAAGAAGGACACAGCTGGATGTGTAGACCAAGACTGATACCATGGTGTTAGGACAGGCAAAATGGGCTAAAAGATGGGAATGGAAAGAAGCATGAGAAGCAGGAAGGAGTGGCCCAACTGTCAAGATACAAAAAGCTGTTAACAGATATGGGAACCTCCTGGGGGTATGAGGAATAGGAAGGACTGAAGCAGCCCCAATGTGGGTAGCTTGACACACATACGGTGACTACAAAGCTCAATTACCTGGTGCTGGTCCTCTTGCAATGGAATACTGGCCCTACTTTTTCCCATCTGGTACCACATTTCCTGCTTCTAAATGGAAACCAGCTTTCTCCCCTAGACAAATTTCATAAATTCCATGAGGGTTCTACAAGATGGGAAATCAGTTATTCAATTGTGGTAAGGCATTTCAAATCAGAGGCTCTCTTTTCAAATAAATTTTCAACAAAGACCCACAAAGTCAAAATGAAGCAACAGAAAATCTACCTCTAAAGCTCAGAAATTTCTTTCTTAAGCATTTCCTGTCACAATACATGACGTGCAGGGAGGGGCCAGGGATTTAGCTCTGTGGTTTCACCGTCTCCCGTGTAAGTGCAAGGACCTGAGTTCAATCCCCGGTATAAAAAAAAAGAAAAAAAAGACATGACAGGCAGGGAATAAAGTCTTTCCTACGACTGGTGAGCCATCTCAGATTTAAAACTAGCCAAAGTTACTATGAACCTAAAAGTGCGCAATTCCATCAATTCATAATTCCATCAATTCACACGAAAGTTTATCTACACACACAGTGTAGCCTGCTATGTTTTAAACAGAAAGGGGTGTGAGGAACACCAGAAAGAGCCTGAACTGTTTGCACTTTTTATAGTTCAGTTGCTGAGGACAATGCAGAACATCTAGGGAGGCCAACAACAACACTATACATACACAGAACCTACTCACTCTGGGTGGCAGAGCCAAAAATGGGCTGGCAGCAGCAAGCCTCTTTGTTCATAGGAAATCATGGTATAGCAGAAAAAGTTAACTGCCCTGCATTATTGAAAAAAGGATTTACTTTTCTTTTTTGCCACCAAAGGCAATCAAGTCCTTTAGTAATTTTTGTGTTCTTCAAATGTTTGGTATCAGGAAGCAGAACTCAGCTTCACAAGGATCTGGGAAATGAACTCAACTCATTTATTTTTTTCTCCTCAATAGAATAGGTATTTATTTCTCACTGATACAAATTTTAGGGACCAAAATGGGAAGATCATCTCAACTCCCTCCAATCAACTCCTTTTGTCTTAAATCATACCAACTTCTCACCTGACTCCCTGGGCCACCAAGGCGTTTGCACCTTAGTCTCAATTCCATTGTTCTTGCTCCATAAAAGGGCACAGAAAACTATAATTCTTTATGAATGTCATCATCACAAATAGTGCTAATAAAATGGCTAAAAAAAGGCACTTAAATGTTTTGATTTTTTTTTCCCCCTCCTACAAATGTTTCTTGACAGAGTCACAAGCTTGCATTCTGAAATTTGCCTGTTTGCACATCACTATGAGTAACTCTCTCTTTTTTTTTTTTTGGTACCAGGGATCGAACTCCACTATGAATAACTCTTGAGCAAGCTCTGGTCTTGAAATAAATCTGGCTGTAACAAATGAAAACACATCTCCCTTGTTTCTACATCAATAGTCTCAATATGGTGGGCTCAACCACAGTGATCAGAGAGCAAGCTGTCTCCCTGATGAACTTGCAAACCCCTGCCTTTCTACAAAGTCTTCCATCAGGAAAGGCCTAGAATATTAATCCTCAGACAGAATGTAAGAAGAAAATCTTGTGGCAAGTAACACAAAAAGATAAAATAAGAATTTAAATTCTAGCAAAAAAAATATGTTTTATTGTTACATATAATCAAAGGTGTTTGATATTTTTAAGTAAATGTTTTATTGAAGTGTGAAATATCCACATTAAAGTGGACAAATCATAAAGTATATAGCGAGATGAGATTTTTACAAAGTAAATATCTCCAGGTAACCACCACATGGATAAATAATGGGACGTGGCTAGTATCTTAGAGACCTCCTCATTTCCCTCCCAGTCTGGTTTTTACCACTACAGATCTGTTTTGATGGCTTTGAACTTTTATTTTCTTTATAAATGCTATCATGCAGTATGTTTCATTTTAACAAGAAAATAATTTCGTTTTTTAACAAGGAGGCTCTTTAATAATTTAATAAAGGGAAGGTGGGATGTGAAAAGTTCAATTCAACATACGAAATTTAGTCAGCTTTTTTGCTGTTTAACCCCCTACGTACCTCCCTTATGTAGTTCTTGGACCATTCTCAGAAAGGCAAGACAAGGAGACACAAAATTAACTGGTAATACATACCCAAAAGTCCAAAGTCACATGCTTACCTTCTGCAGAATCTCTCATATTTGCAGGGGTGGAATCTGGCTCACTTCTCCTCAGCTGTATGCCTTGGGGTTTGTTTCCTCTGTTTTTATTTTCCTGGGATTTTTTCTTCCCTGCAATACAACATTTATTTACTCATTCATTCATTATCATCCTGAATTCTTGAAGGAGACAATTATTAACCCCATCATAGCAAACTGTGAATTTCTAGCCAAATATCACTTTCGATTCCTAAAGAAAAGAATGATGAATATGGGTATTTTCAAGTCATGCCAGAGAAAAATACCTATGAATCTGATTTTTTTTAGAATCTCGGTCATTAGTCTCCTTCATAGCTATAAGAGCTACCAAATTAAGATAATATAGTCTCAAAAAGTTAACAATATTAAAGGCAAAGAAAGATTAGTATTAACACCAAGTTTAATAACACACAAATGATAAGGCAGGCAACTACTGAAAGAAGATTAAAGAAAAACAACACTGTACAGTATAATTTGGGGCCCTTCTAATTATTTCTACCTGTCAAAGCAAAACAACAAAAGCAGAGATTCTGCTGAATTACAAAGGATCTACATGCACAATGGCTCAAATATCAAATGCCGAGTAGTTAAGAATAATTCACTGTCAACCAGCACGGCCTTCAGAAGGCCCTGAGGGAGGTGGCTCTCAGTCCAGCACAGTTCAATATTTCATTAACAATTCGGGGGACGAAATTCAGGAAATACTAACTGCATTCCAAGTGACCTCATAATTTAGAAGGCAAGATTAAAATGCAACATCTCTCTGGGAAGCTGAACAATGAACTGAAGTCCTAAAGGCACTCGATAAAGACACACGACTCAAAAGCAGCACCAAGTAGACTGCAGGTTTAGAAGCCTGGTCTCTTAGGACTAACTCAGAACTAGCTCTTCTTTTCCAGTTTTTAATTTCCAGATTTCTTTTTCCTACCAGCTAATGTTTTCCAATGCAGACAGGTGCCCATGAACATCTCAGTACACTGCTCCCCCCACACAGGAAGCCCCAAAGCCCCTGGGGCTGCCCTGTCTCTTCTGGAACAAGCTCCCTGCCATGTGCATCCTGGAATGGAATTAGTAAAACTGCAAATGAGAAACTACTCAGCTTCTGGAACACATGGAAAATTATATTCTCCATAATAGAGAATCACCACAGAGGACTATAATCGGCTAAAATATAGGTAGTAGATGAAATAGAGGTCAGAAACAAAAGAGCGTCATTGAATAGATCATTAATAGTAGAGAAATAAATTACAATACAAAGCAAGTGGTTTTGACAAAAATTTAAGAGATGCAACAAGAAAGAAAAAAAGCATTTAATACTATCAGTCATTTAGCTTGTTAGTCTTTAAAAGCAAATTCTAAAATACTATGTTAAGGACTTACAGTCAGTAAGAAAACAGATACACATATATATATATCTACCACAGTATGCAAGAGTTCACTCAAATTGCTGTTAACATGCCCATGCATTTCTTTCCATACACAGTTAGGATGGAACTTGGGACTCAAGCATACACTTCACAGGAACTGTATCTTGATGCAAAGCCCAAGGTCCGCACACAATGGCAGAATCATGTCTCCAAGCAAAGAAATGTAAACCAATCCCTTCTGTAAAAGTGCACAAACACAGACACCTTTCCACAGGGGTAAACACTCAGGATTCTTTCTCCCTCAGTCAAGCTAACATCATTTATCCTATAACTGATGACGACAAAGCCTCCTGAGAGACTCAGTTGTGCCATCTGGGTTCTCTCCTTTTAGCCAGTTCTCTTATCCCCAGTATGACACGTGCCCTTCCTCAGCTGGCATCAGATTACAGATACCGGACAAAATACATGATCCCCACAGAAATGTGAATAAAATGACCAGCTACCTACACAACAGGAACTAACTCTGGTACTAAAGCTGGAATTTGAGGAAACCTACGGCTTCTTCCATTACCATGTGGAGGGCCCCTGGCACAGCCCTCAAAAATGAGACCCAGCCAACTGAGTCTAGATAGACTTACGTGATGATGCACACTACTACTCCCAGTACTCTGGGAAGCTAAGGCGGGAGAATCACAAATTCAAACTCAGCCTGGGCCACTTAGTGAGACCTTGTCTCAAAATAAAAAATAAAAAGGGCTAGAGATGTAGTTCAGTGGGAAGGCCTTGGATTCAAGCCCTAGTACCAACCCCCCCCCCAAAAAAAACCAACAAAACAGTTAAAGACTCAACAGATGTTTTTCCCTGAATCAAAACCACAAAAATTTTATATCTACCTCATATACCCAAGCAAGCCAAGGAATGTGACCTTTGCTTAGTGATCACTTATTTTCCACTTCATATGTATGTAAATAAAATAAAGGTGTAGCCTAAACCTGGCCTCTCTGCATAAGTCTTATAATCATTACTCCAAGTGCTGCACAAAGCCAGTTAGCAAAGAAAAACACAAAGAACACTGGTTTGTATGCAAATAACAAATAAGATTTCTAGACTTTTATTACAATAAAACAAAGCACAATTTTAATACTATTGTTCATTACAATGTAATTAAAATGTAGTCACAAAACTTATCTAAAAGCTAAAGTTCTATTTTTATTTCCTGCCTAAAACATGTCAAATGCCCATTTTTGGATTCCCCGAACCTAATCAGTGCGAAATTCCTTTTGTGCCCCTAGATGTCTGCTTTAAAAGACATGACCATGGAAACATAACCCACTGGGAGGAAAGGACACTTGCCATAGGAACAGCTCCTATACCTGATCCAATTCAGAGGACTAACAAGAACATGCTGTCAGAGATGGCTACGGAGTACCCCAAAGTTTTAGCCACACATGATGGCATTTAAAGTCAAGTAATTCTCTGCTGTGGGGGGTCTGCTGAGGTACTGGAGGATGTTTTGCAGCACCTATGGGCTCTACCTACCAGGTGTTATTACTGCATCCCCCCCAACTGGGGACAAGCACAAGTCCCCAGGGGAGGGAAGAAGCTCTCCAGGTTGAGTCATTGGGCTATACCAATGTATGGTGTTTTTGAGTCACTAAAGACATATGGGATTCTGTAGACTATTTGTTTATTAAAAATGACAATAATGGGCTGGGGATTTAGCTCAGTGGTTTCGTCGCCTGTTGCACAAGCGCAAGGACCTGAGTTCGATCCCCGGTACCAAAAAAAAAAAAAAAAAAAAAATGACAATAATTACTTAGATAACACTAATAAAAATTAAGGAATGGGACAATTAGATTTGTCACCAAAATAACTTAGTGACCAATAATATATCTTTACTATGACTCTTAACTATATCATTCATTTACAGAACTGAAATTATCTGATACATCAAAAAATTTTCTCAATCTTAATCAGAACCATCTTCAAGGACTTTCTATTAGGGCCTTAGACCAGAGATACAAGGCTTATCAAAATTACCTGTCCTACTTGCTAGTTTGTGGGAGAATCTGAAGGCTGGGGCCACAGAGGCATAAATCAGCCTTGACAGAACCAGCAGTGAAAATCAGGAGTCCTGCTCACAAATGTGCCTGGTGTCTCAATGTCAGGTGCAGGAACTTGCTACATGTTCTTAAATCAGTAGTTCCTTCCTGTGTTTGATTTCTATCCTATACACCATCAAATTAAAAGAAAAAACAAAAAAACCCATTGGGACTTCCAACAGGGTAAGGGGCTTGCCCAGCTCCTGTCAGCAAGGCAAGAGGAACAGCTGGGTGCCTGGCAAGTACACGAGTGCACTTACCATTGAGTTCCTGTAGGGTCCTACATGGCGCTACTGCCAGCTGGCTGCTCCACTTGGTCTAGACAAGAAAGATACAGGAATGAAACACAAGGAAAGTGAAATGGAAATGACCACAAAGAAAAGCAGGAAGGACAGGACAAAGCTTTATAAATAGAAAGTGAAGAAATACACACACAAAGATGAAGTGGAACAAGGTGAAACAGAAGGAAAATAGCAGTTATCTACTGCACCAAGGTTCTCACATACAAAACAAGTTAATTTCTAACAGTGTAGTTAGCTGCCAAAGTCAGGAGCAATGTAGCATACTCATGCTTGGGCTGTACCACGTCTGTAGTTGTAACTTGACAGCCATGCTGCTTAGTTTTGCTAAAAGACCTGGAAATCCCAATGGAGGCCTCTGTTTTTACAGAGGGGACAATCAAGGACGGAACGAGACTAATGCCTCCAACACTATGACCAGAGGCATCCATAAAAGCCAACAGTGTCACACCAGGGGAGGGTAACAGGGTCAGAGGTGGCTGTTCCAAGGGGTAAAGGGGAGATCAAAGGGAAGACAAGCCACCAGGGCCATGTCCACTGGTGTGAAACTCTAAGGTGCTGTGACAGTGGATTTTATGAGAGAAACAGACCGTTTTCTACAGATTTCTTTTTCACTTAAAATAATTTTGAAATTTACCTGACAGAAAAAATTCTGCTAAGCTCCTCTGGCATAATTACAAATCACTTTCTGCAGTTAAATTCACCAAGAGCTGTCTAATCCTGGAGGCAAATTACAAAAGAAAGAGTCTGGTTTTAAGTTGCTCATGGTATTAAAACAGGACTCTAGGCTTTTCTTCCAACAGAAACAATGGAAAAGTTCTGGATTCTGCAGTTCTGCCGATCGCAGTATAAATTCCTGAAATGCTTCCTCTGCATTGCGTGTGTGTGTGTGTGTGTGTGTGTGTGTGTGTGTGTGTGTGTGTGTGTGTGTGTGTGTGTGTGTGTGTGTGTGTGTGTGTGGAGGGGGGTTGCTACAAAGAGCACAGCTGAAGAGAAACACACTTAATTTTTTAAAACGAGCTTTTATAATGGCTTTCGGGGCCATTCCCAATCTTAGAAGAGTCTCCCCAAATAAACTTTGGCAAATTCAAATTAAGAAAGCATTAAGTTTCCCTACAGTCTTTGGAACCTAAAAAGTGGCATTAACAAGATGATTTTACCCACCAATTAAATACTTCTAAACCTAAGTAAACTGCTAGCCCATTCTACTTTATAACCGCCTTTAGCGTCTAGATTTCTGCCCATGATTTTCAGAAGCAGTTACCTGACGGGGGAAAATGAATGTCAAACCTGGGAACCTAGAGCTGCTTGGAGAGGTGTGCACTCTTAAGTACCTGGCAACACTAAAACAGAGTGGACCACTGCACCCTTGAGAACTGGTTATTCTTAACTAAAAGGAAAAGTCCCCAGACCCTCAAAGCCTGTGCTAAATTTTAAATACTATATTCTGATGAATTAGTTATAAAATATAGTTCAAAAATATTTTCAGGATTAAAAATTTAGGCATAAATCTAAGACAAAATTAAAACCCTTAGAATTAATTTTTTACATTTTGTTTCAGAAATGCCCAAAGGCCAGAACAATGGCCAAACCATATTACTAAAATTAAGCTACACTATGTTCATAGATGTCAACTTAAAAGTGAACCAAGAGGATATACATTAAGATGCTCTTAAGTGGCTCCCCATGATATGATACAGTGGAGCCTTGGTTCATGAACTTGACTCTTTCCTTGATTCTGGTCACAAACTGAGTTGGATGAGAAAAGAATCAAGTTCAGTGGTTAGATTCAATGTTGACCTTACAGGGAAATGGGATTCGGTTCTTGTCCAGTTCGGTTTGGAACCAAGGTTCCACTACAATTACTGAGATCTATTTTTCCCCATCTGATTGTATTTTCTAAGATGACCATTTGGTTACAGTGTGCAAACTAGTGAATAAATGACTTTAAAAAAAAGAAATGTGTGCAAAGGAAAATGAATACAACTGAAATATTTCTATTGGTAACAATAACACAATTTTACAAAAGCACAATTAGAAAAAGGCTTCTGCTTTTCATTTCACCTGCACAGCACCAAGTCCAGTACTGCTGAAGGGTTTTGTCTATTCTCTATATCCTACCTGTACACCCGGTAAAACTAGTCAGAAAAATCACTATCCCTAGAAACATCAGATCCACATCAAATCCATACCACACTTACAAAATTATAAAGATGTGAAGCAAATTTAAAATAGTCACAACCTATTACTAAACTGTAAAACTGCTCAGCATCCTTCTACACTTTTTCTTCATCACGACTTCAAACAAAAAATTAATTTGTCTTCTCTCAGATACAACACTTATTTTTTTCTTGTTTCACTGTACATGTACCCATCATTATTTAAGTCAAACATCTAACTGAAACAATGATGCTTCACAGTGTCTACTGGTATTAACCTGATGGCCAAGATCTTGGCAGTCAAAGGTGATAGTCTTGAGTACTGTTCAGTAGCTCTGATTTCGCTTCTCCTAAAAATTCAAGAGCAATAAGTACTTGAATATGCTACATTTTTGGTAGAGGTTTGTAAAAACAGGAGCTCTCCAGACCTGTCATTGTGCCTCTACAGAACTACTGACAACAACACATCATTACTCCAATGGACAGCACTTCAGACCTTGGGAGGCATCCACATGTGTGTGGGCTAAAACAAAACAGAGTCATCTACTGACAAACTCCACACTGCTAAGGCTGTCTTTTGGATTCAAGAAGCAAGGAAGGAGTTAAATGCATTCTCATAATTATTCATGTTTTAAACTACAAATTTCATTTAAATTCCATTCCAAATTTTTCTAATAGACCTCTACCTAAAAACAAAATTCTACTAGCTTATTCAACAACATGTCGCATTCTCAGATATGCTAGCCTAAACCCGACCACTATTCCAATTTAGTCCAAGCTCATTATTCATGCTAGATTAAAATAATTTTTTCCTGATACTTTGTAAAGGTTCTAGAATAATGGTGGTGAAGTATTTTGATAATTTTGGTGTTGTTTATTAACTATATAACACTTTAAAAGTCACAGGAGATACAAGTAAAGATGTCTGCATTAAGAATTTAAAATTGAAGTTACATGTTTTGTTTAACTTTGTACCCACCCCCCAAGCCCTATAAGGGCAACAAGAAGCAAATTTTGAGTGGAAAAGCTGTTCTAGAGAATCTGTATTTCATTAAAAATAAAAAGAAGGGGTGGGTGGGATTGAGGAGGAGGAAAGGACAGAAGAGGCTGTGGGAGAGGATGTGAAGACAGGGCTGGGAAAAGCAAGGCAGCTCAGAAAGGGACACTGGGCCCTCAGGGTCCCTGACAGGCTCTGGTGCCAGGGATGCCAGGGATGCTACCCGAAGTCAGGGCAGGTCTCCAGGAATCATCCCATACCACACTCCAGTAGACACTTCTATCTTCTGCCAAGATGGTGGGTAAAATAATGCCCCGGGGAACAAAGGAGGCCTGGAGGAGGGATCAGAAAGACAAGGCTGTGACACACCCGTGCTTGCTATGACAGTGCCCAGGAAGAGGGACTCACTCCCAACCCACTCACTCATTTCACCTGCTCCCAGAAGGTTCTGGTGTCCCCAAGGTCACACATCTTCCCTGTAGGGAGTAAGGTGAGGCCCTGGGCGGGGGTCTTGGTGTTGGGGTGGCACTCTGAACAAGGCAGATTCTCAACAACAGAAACCCACAAAACCAAAATGGCAAGTAACTACTGTATAGCCCTTGGGCCATGATTTGACAGATGAGAAATAACCCTGTTCAAGCCAGATGGGAACCAACTATGATATACACTGGCATTAACGACCCAGTAGTGTCACTGAGGAGAAAATGAGACAACATACAAAAAAATGCTGCACAGTCCTGGCACAGACTCAAATGGAATCAAATATCAGGAGAACCACAATAGAGTCTACTTAACAAAATGCAGAATCCCCAAGCCTACAAGTCTAAATTGGCATCGTATGTTCCTTCTTATGAAGACAATGACATTCTGCTTCCACTAACATTTCCTAATTCAGCCATTTGTTTTGTTCATTTGTTTTACATACAATCACAGGACCCCACTTACAAATCATAGACATGTACAAGTCTACTGAGGACAGGAGAGAAGAGAGAATTGTTACTTATTATTAGTGTTTTCACAGTACAAGTTGTGAGTACAATTCATTTTTAAGTCTATAACACACTGACTGTGTCACTCTAACCGTTTCTGCTTCATTTTTAAAATTAAAACATATTTGGGGTTCATGTTAGTGGTTTTTAATCTTTTAAGGAGACCTTAGGTTCTTCTCCAGAGAGTCACCACTGGACATAACACATTTGAAAGGCAACACTGGGGACTTTGAGCCTCCTGTTACTACAGTCGAGCAAGTGTTGCGTATCCACACAAGTATACCTGTATGATCCCTGAAAAAGACCCCAACTTCTCAGAATGTTCAATAAAGATTCCACACTAATAATCACAACATTTGCTTCCCTAAAACTGGTATTAATATAGTGATTTCTCCTAAGAAAATGGTTTTTTCATGCTTTTGCTTTTCCTCAATTTTACAACCAGAAAGACTGCAAAGAATTCTGTCAAACACTGCCCTACAAATGCTCCCACAGTGACCTTCAAGCCCGTTTAATACCTAAGAAAACGTCCAAAATTCATCCAAAGTGTCACCTACACAAAATCTGGTTCCAAACCGGATGTAAGGTTGCACCCCTGTAGTCCCAGCACTCAGGAGGCTGAGGCAGGAGGATCACCCATTGTGAGTTCAAGGCCAGTCTGGGCTACACAGTACGTTCAAGGCCAGCCTGAATTAAAGAGAAAGACTCTGTCTCAAACAACAACAACAGCAATCTGGTTACAACATGATAGGACAGTCATGAGTGGTATGAAGCAGTAAGACAGAAAACCAGAAGGAAAATCATAAGCCCTTCATCTGGCCAACAGACAGACAGTGGGACATGCTCACTTCTCATCAGGCACGTGCAACAAATCAAATTCCAAGACTCATCTGATCTACCAACCTGTATAAGCACGGGTCTCCTGGTTTGTGTAATAAGTGGAACAAGACAGCTCTGAAGAGAAGCAGGTCTCTGTAGAGGAGGAATTCTTTCATGCCATGATCTCTATCTAGTTAGACCCAAAGAAGCCCTTCACTCTTAAATAATATGAAAGTTACTCATTCCACGTACCAAGGCAAAATATCTGGATTTTTTTTTTTTTTTTTGGTACCGGGGATCGAACTCGGGTCCTTGCGCTTGTGCAGCAGGTGGTGAAACCACTGAGGTAAATCCCCGGCCCCAAAATATGTGGATTTTTAAAAAACATGTCAGAAATGTTGAAACTATTCACTTTTCAAAAGTATACTGACAAGCCAAAGGACAGGCAGAGTCAACACATGGTGAATTTTGCTGGTGCTACCCATTATAATGGGATGAACCAAAGGTTGCTGGGCCAGGAATATCCTGTAAGATTCTCAGTGCTCAGAGTAACCTTTCAGGGTAGGTCCTATACTTGCTTTATAAATTAAAGACCAAAACAAGTACATATGTAGAGTAATCTATCCAAAGTCACAATATTATTACCTGGTGGCTGTTATTTTAATCTGGTCTTTTAATTCTAGTGTACCACAATAAATACCATGCTTTGTACATTTCCTAACATCAAGATATAACTGAGTCTACAATTTCCCCTTCTCCCCTCCATTGAACATACACATACATTTCAGGCTCATTTTAAACAAGTCATTCACCTGCAAAGTACAGTAATGATGGCTCTGTATTCTATTTGGAAGAAACAGTGAGGCCCATGCAGTGTATTTCTAGCCAATTAAAACTTCAGGTAATTTAAAACTATATATATAATTTGGCATAAATTGAATGGAGGGTCATTCCATGCACTTTTTGACAACTACCCATCAGAATGATAGAACCTTCGCTCTCTAAAACTTAAATGGATCATAAATGAAGTTCAGCATCATTTTTTAATCTATACTACTGCAACCATAAATTTATCTTGGCATAGACAGTAATTTATATTATTTTGTTATCTTGAATTCATGAATTTATGCCTTTGACAGAATTATAACTGCACCACTCAAATTTGATCACATTATTAAACAACTCCTATGATCCACCTAACATGGAAAACATATTTCTTTCCTATGATAGTACATTTAGCAGCTAATAAAATTTTCAAAGAAAAACAGATTTTCTCAATCCCCAGTACCAGGAAAAAAACACAACAAAACAAAAAAACAGATTTGGAATCTTTGACTGTCCTTGTCCAAAAATTCCAACCAAGATGTGGCTATTGATAGTTTTATACTTTTTAATTATTTTATTATGTAATTATCTGGACACCACTGAAAGGAAAAGTAACTTTAACTTCAGGATTAATCCTACCAAATTACAACCTCTCCTAGTTCCATATGTGAAAGATCAGAACAGAGACTATTATTTATTCCCACTGCACTGCCTGGAGCATAAACCTCCAATATTAACATCTTCACAGTGAAGTCTAAATTCTTCTCTGGGACCTAAAGCCAGCAGTCACTTTAATCCATAGAAAAAGAGGCTCTAAAAACCTCACAGATTAAAAACAATATAACAACAAAAAACAGCCAACAGAACCAGAAAGGCATTTTTTTTTGTTTGTTTTTTGTTTGTTTGTTTGAGACAGGGCTCACTAGGCAGTTCAGAGTGTCCTTAACACACTGTGTAGTCCAGGCTGGGCTCGAACTCACAGTGATCCTCCTGCCTCAGCCTCCCGAATGCTGGGATCGCAGGCGTGTTACCACTATGCCCGGCTCAGAAAGGCATATTCTACCCTCAAACTGCCAAACGAAAATCGAACCTGAGATACCAAACATTAAAAAGTGTTACCAAAGGCCCAGAAATTGCATTGCTGTCCACTCCAAACTGCACCGCAACTTCAAACATAGCGCACAATTCCATTCTGAGGATCTAAACACAGGTGAACAAACCAGTTTGCCTTCATTTCTGTGCATGCGATGTCTTAAGAAACCTACAAAAGACTGCACCAAGAGGTTGGATTATATAAATACAGCAGGAAAGACTGTTTATCATTATGGCTTAAAAAGAAAAAAAAGAAGGATTTTAGCCTAAGTGGTATTTATTGGATTTTTTTTTTCAAACCAAAGTGAAGACAAACCTTTGGAACTACCCAGAACTGGCAAGACACAGCTTATTAATGGTGAAACTGGTTTTTGGTCATTTGGACACTATTCAAAAACATAAAATTGAAAGTATCAGATTAGCAAAGATTTTAGGTGTTATTTTAAAAACTGGTGTTTTTACATAAGCACACATAATACCATTATTCTATCATCAGAGTAAATCCCTTGCCTCTGAAACTATTCAAACATTCTCTGTACATTAAGAAAAAATGTTATGTACTTTTAACATACATCATTTAAAGTAACTATACATTTACCAGCTAATGATCAAAATTTCTATCAAAAAATATTTTGAGGGCCAGGGATTTATAGCTCAGTGGTTTCGCCACCTGCTGCACAAGCACAAGGACCCGAGTTTGATCCCCAGTACCACAAAGAAAAAAAAATTGAAATTCTGGGATCATAACTACAGACACAAGAATAGGAAACTGCTATAACTAATATTTCAGAACTCTGAGAAATTTCTAGTCACCTACTTCATAATCCCTCAGGACTTTTTTTCTTAATATATACACCAAGTTTTAATTTTTTAAGCAAAATTACTTCCTCCTAATTTTTGGAGAAAAGGGAAAACCACAAAGAAAAATGCTTAAGAGATTTGAGAAATGAAAGTACAAATAACTAAGCTATAGTTCTGCCTTGTGTCTACTGTGTATGTAGAGTATGAGGAGGTGTCAACTACCTACTATGTCTTTAAGGAACTGAATAAAGTCCTCCCAGGAAAGGTTGCAGGCACAAAGAACCATGTTACATTTCATTCCAGAGTCAGATTTTTAAAAATTTATACACACACATATATATTCTAAAGACTCTATCGTGGGATAAGCACAGAAAGACACCCAGTTTCTCATTACGAAAATTCAAGAACGCACACAACAGGTTAGGACAACTTCTCTCCTATGGGTCTCCCCAACACTCTTCCGGTGGAGTGAGTCAAACAGCTAGGACCAGAACAGCTTCATCAGCAAACAAGACCTCTTAAGAAAGTACTGCTTCCAACAGCATATATATATATGTATATATATGCATATATATATGTATATGAATGCTGTCCTTTTAAAGGGCACACATTTATGAGAAGCTATTCCTCACAAAAACATTCTGGCAAAACAAACACCCCAAAATCCCTGTCTTTTTGTCACATCCTAAAACAGTGAGAGAAACAAGTACAATTTAACTTGACTGTCTACAAACCAATCAGAGCCACACTTAGGATCAGTTTCTAAATTCATCAGAATACTAAACCACGATCATGATCCATGACATTATGCTTTAAAAAACTTTTAAAGTTTATACATTTTATCAGTGGAACAACCAGTCATTCTCACAAGAAAACGATACTGCACAGGAGGAAGCTAAAATCATCACTCCCTGAACTCACCAAAAAGACAAAATGAAGACCCCTCCTCCCTGGGCCTGCTGTGCAGAGGTTTGGGTGAAAAAATTCTGCTATGTTCCTCTGGTTTCAAAGTTGAAGCCAAAATAATACAAAACCTAAAAGAAAGAACATATTCACAAAAAGCCCAAACCAACAAACATGCCTTTAAAAAAAAAAAAAAGACACATAAAAGCCACAAGGGCTAAAAGTAATGTTTTTAAGAAATGCTTATTTTGGGTGCTTAAAGAAATACAGTACATCTATTAAATCCCAAAACCCCCAAAGTAAAAATAACTACAGTTGTCAGTTCTCAACATAATTTAGTTTTCCTGCAACAAAGACTTCAGTTAATCATTGCCTTAAGATTTAGAAATAAAGTAGGCAATTTCACAGCAAGTAGTGAAAATTCAGCCTGGCTAATTAGTAAAGTTTTAAACAAAAAAACCCAAAAAACCCTGACATATACTGTACAACTGTCCTACACAGAAACAACATAAATAAAAACTGGATTTATGCAAGGTAGAGCCACTAACTTAGTACCTGGTTAATGTGGGCAAAGCACTGTAACCCCTTTGAGCACCAGTTTTCCTCTCCTACAAAGAACAATGATCCCTACCTTTACAAAGTAACTGGAAAGATTAGATGGTGTAACCAAGCACAGGGCCAGGAACTAGAGTAACTGCTATCACTGCCACCATCAACAGAAAGAAATGATTTATCACATAAGGACGTAATATGCAGCTAAGTGTTCAATCATGAGACACATTTGTGTAAAAGTGCCTCTAATAAATGAATTCAAACACTTCCGTAACATATAAAACTGGTTCAATCTGAGTTATTTTTTAAAAATGACTACTTTCAGTATTTCTCTTTTTCACTTAGAGAAACCACATTAGTGTTTTCAAATAAATGACTTACTTCTCTGTGTCACTCAGTTTTCCTATTTCAAACCAAACTATTAACACTAACAAAACCAAACTTTAGCGCTGTTCTTGGCAGCGTGTAAAATATAAACAAGTAATCTGAAAGTCACCAGAGCACCACGGCCAGGCTATCTGAAACTGCAATTTCCAGTTCTCCCCTCAACACTTCACTCGAAGAAGTGCTTAGTAATGTTTAACCTCCAAAGCGATGTTCTTGGGGTGTCTATCCAATCGCTGTGTTCTTTAGAAGCAACTTCAAATACAAAACCACACCTTCCTCTCTGCAATGCTCCCAGGAACATTAAGTCCATGAATAGTACAAGATACGCATAAAATGGAACATGAAAACTACATAGGAAAAGGAAGCACTGCAGGAGTTTTAAAATGATTTAAAACTCTGTAATTTTAGAAAAGAACCTGGTGTTCATGGTTAGGGAAAAGAACAAGAAATTGTTCTTTTATTTTTAGTTTTCAAATTTCAAGTGGATTTTTAAAAAGCCAACCAAACTATTTTGAACTTATTTAAGGGTCTTGTTTTATACCTTCTAGAAAACTTACCAAACAAACCTTTATTAGTATTGGGCAAGTATCACCTTTCAAGCCATAATGAACAGGGGATCAGAATAACCACCAAAGAACAGACAGAACACAGCACCCTTCTTAGCACAGACGACTATGTTAGAAAGTTTTTCCACCACAGTGTATATAACGATTTTGCAAATTCATCCACTAAATACAGTAAAAAAAACTCTGGAAACAAGTTTTGGAAGATGATAGTTAATTCACATTAATTTCCCATAAACAATCTCACATATATTAAGAATCAAAGGAACAAAACAAGTGACCAACTTTAACAAGAATTTGTAGCAATTGACAGAAATAGAATTAGAAGTTAACCACCACCCCCACACACACTATTGCAAAAAATTCGAACTCTTTTTAAAAACAGCTCACAACAGCAGCAGAGTAACCAAGCTGGAAAGCAGCTACCAGAGCTGGGCTGTCTAATGCTCAGCAGAGGCACCACTCCAGCTAAGAAAGCACCAAGTGCTACGGCAGGGACAGGCCCCACCACAACCAGCCAAACAGGGTAAATAAAATAAAGCCTGCTTGGGTCAATGAGACAAGCCTGCAAGCCATAAAGCAAGCACAGAACACCATGTCCCCCAACTGCTCCATGCTCTGCTCTACACCTGCAAACAACTATGTATGAGTGTCCGTGGACGCAAAATGTACAGGGCCCATCTGCCATCACCCTCAGATACCACAGCCAGGCCTGTCACTCAGAATTGGCCAAGGAGCCAGAAGTAGAGCTTCAAGCTGCTGTGAATGGCTAGGAGTGCACTCCACAGAAGTGCACCTGTTCTCTGCTTTCATTAAACGGATTCTCGAATGTTAACTTTAAATGGATCCTGTGTTTTCCCTTACAGCAATGATGCCCACTGTATGTCCAAGTTGAAAAGGCATGGAACATTTGGGTTCAAGCTGTGACTCTGATACTCTTTGGCATAGCATGTTGGACAAATTCTCCAACCTTAAGAAATGCCTGTTCCGGGCCGGGGATTTAGCTCAGTTGTTTCACCGCCTGCTGCGCAAGCACAAGGACCCAAGTTCAATCCCCCGTACCAAAAAAAAAAAGAAATGCCTGTTCCCACTGGAGTTGGGACACACCAACCCAACAAACATAGGTTTAATAAGAAAGCTCATGGGATGCTCAGCACTCTGTGTGGTGCAACCCTCTAGAGTCCAGGAGGCTCCACATCACCATCAGAGTCGTCCGTTTGCATGTTTCCTACCTAATGTCTAGCAGGTTCCCGTGACCTCCCCTGTCCCTCTGAGGAACAACTCACGTTCTGTTCTTTCCCTTCCCCAAAGTCCCTCTCAAGTTTCTCACCATGGTGCTCCCCTGTGATCCTGAAGCAACAAGACCTGCTCTCCAGAAGGACCCGTCAACAGACACCAATCAGAACACAACAGCATGACCTGCACTTGGCTGCAATGGCACAGATCAGAAGCTCTGCACTTGGGGCATCTAGTGCCTGATGCAGCCTTCGCTCAAATGGCCCTGCCAGCCCAGCTGCATACACATGGTGCCTGACTGAAGAGGAAGGAGCCAATATGGCCATTTGTAGAAGCGAGTTTCACAATTCCAAGATACTCATGTGGATTTCTACATAAGCAGAAATGCTCCTAAAATGTCAAGTTAGCCCTCTTTCTAAAGCTCTGAGAATACTGTCTGTGTCACATGCCCTGACACTACAAGGCATGTCTTGCTCACCTGTTGCCTGTGGTACCCTAGCTACTGAGAATCAGGCCTCTCACTGTGATTCTATGCTATGAATCCGGGACTCAGTAAAGTACTTGGTGGGGAACTAGGGAGCTTCAGATTATTTCAACTTCTCTGATGGCACCGGTAAAAGTCCCCAGGCTGAGGCTCCTGAACATCCCTCTCTCACCACCCTTTCTAAATAGGACCTTCCAAAACAGGCCAGTCCAGCCCAGCCTTGAGTGCCTTTTCTCTTTTCTGAATGGCACCAGTCCTTGCTGTATGCACCAGTTGGCTAGCACTTTTCCTTTATAAGCTGCCCGAGCCTGAGTTCTCCATATGGAGCTTTTACCTCCCTAAACTCATTGGTTACTCAGCAGCTTTGGAGAAGACATTCAAATATGTGCAGTTTCAAATCACTTGAGTGTTATTCAAAGCACCTGGGGTTTTTATTTAGACAATTCTGACTAGAGACAAAACAAAACATTTCCTTTTTAAACTGATAATAATTTGGTGTTCGGTGATGACTAAGTTACTTACTTACAAACTTGTTGATATTCTCAGGAACTACTTAAGGCTTTTATAAAGGATTATGTGAACCTATAAAGTGACCTTAAAGAGTTACACTCTGTAAGTCATTATTGGTCTTGCTATACCATATCTTCTTCACTGTCCAGCTATCAGGTATAAAACTTCTTGCTGGTATAAATAACTATTCCCTTCTAATTTGCTGGAACAGAGAGGTCAGTAGGTTACCGCGAGGCCTTCAGTAAGGGTAAGCTGAGGCTCCAGTGCGGGGAGGACAAGCAGGAAGAAGCTGGTACTTCTGTGGACTTTCTGCGTGTGGCCCACAAATAAATATCCACTGGTTACTCTGCAAACTTGGGAGGTTCCTCAGCCGAAACACAGATGTGGCACTTATAGTTACCAAGAGCCATGGACTTTCATCAAGCCCATTCCGTTCCATTATCTTGCTCACTCCTTACAACCTGGTGAGAATACACAGCACACTTGCCCGGATCATCATTACCAACACCCATTTTTAGACATGGGGGTACTAAACCTCAGGAAGATGACTTGACTTGTCCTAAGTGCCACACCTGGTAGAAACTGAAGCGTCTTGTATTTCTCATTCCTTCCACCAAGCCCATTTGTGTAAAGCCGGTGTTGTTTCTTCAGGTTAAAAGGACCTCAGGTGGGCTGGGGGTATACTCAGTTGCACAGCACATGCCTAGCATGCAAGAAGCCCTGGGTTTCAACCCCCAGCACCAAAAAGAAAAAGACCGAACATTCAGGTTTGCCAACAACCACTGTTTACTGCTAATAAGCAAACTCAATCTCTCATTTCTCACAGTCCCAAACAGTGGACAAAGATTGTAAAGACGACAGAAACTTCCAAATGTGGCCTTTTCTAGGCTGCGTTATAGATTAATACACCCACAGCTCACATTAAAATAGCCCAACACACCCAACACTAAACCCTCTCTTCCTCTTTACCTGAAGTTTAATCTGTCCTGTCCAAGGAACTTTGCAAATTCAATGTTATAGGGGCTGTTCGACATGTAACAAGTTAAGCATAAGTACAAAGGTGGGAATCCAAATTAAATTCCAGTTAAAAATGCCTGACAGGGCCAGAAAGACCTGAGTTCGGTTCCTGGTACCAAAAAAAAAAAAAAAAGATTAAACACACATAAATTTCAACTTAAGTAAGTCTCAGGGTTTTGCTTTCACGATGGTATGTCTATATGATAAAATACTATATATTGGGCCAGGGATTTAGCTCAGTGGTTTCATCACCTGCTGCACAAGTGCAAGGACCTGAGTTCGGT
>NW_004624764.1:298805-311764 GCF_000247695.1 Heterocephalus glaber | reverse complement strand
GGAGGGGAAGGGGAAAGGAAAGAAGGGAAAGGAAAAATTATGAATAAAGAAAAAAAATGGAAACCAAATCTATGTAAATAGGGTAGGGTGGAGGGGCTGAAGGGTACACAGGTAATGGGGAAAAAAATAAGAACCAAGATACATCATGTATAAGTACAAGCACCCAATGATAAATGTAAACGTATTGTATCCCTAAAATGTACCAATAAAAGAATTTTAAAAAAAACAAACTGAGGGGAAATGGCTTCTTGGTTTCTCCTTGAGTGACTCATCTGTTCAAACAGTTCTGAGAGTAGGGATGCAAGCAAGATACCATCGAAACCCACTGAATAAAATGAGAATTGATGTGTCCTACTGACATGAAGAAGCAAATAAATAAAGGACAATCTCTTCCTTAAAAGTAGATAGATCTCAATGAATAAATGAAAAGAAATGAAGGAACCAGAAAACCACCACTTGATAATCTTAATAGTAATAAGTAATTCAGGCAAGATTCACCAATAGATGCTAAAACGAATGGGTGAAAGTTTTCGGAGTAATGGAATATTTGCATCATCTCAAAATCTGCCCACAAATATTAATCACAAGGGGGAAAAAGAGTGTCTTAGTAAAGAGACAATGGACATCATGTGCCTCATGATAAGATGCAGAGAACATATATCAGTTCTAGGAGATTTCTGCCCATTAGGCATACATGGAATTTAATCATGATGAAACCTAAGACTATCCCAAATATGAGACATTCTATAAAATAATTATCCAGTTCTCAAAAGTGAAAGGTTATCAAAGACTAAAGTAATACTGTCCAAGCCAAGGAGACTGATAAGACATACAAGTGAATTACAGCAGTATTCTTTCCCTATAGGGAAAAGCATCAGTGCTAGCTTCCTGATTTTGATCACTGCATTATGCTTATATAAGAGGATCATCCTGGTTTTCTTCTTTTTTTGAACAGGAGAGAAATTACCGTCTAAGATCAGTATAGAAACAAAAATCATTCCTCACTTCAACGTACCTTTTACTTTAGATAAAGCCCTTGAAAGTCATTCTCTGTAGAACTGTGTTAATAGTTCAAATTTCAGAATAGGCTAAATTCTTTAAAATAAAGAACTTTAAAAATAAAGTTTGTGCTTCCTCCAAAATGCGTCATTTTATAATCTTTGAACCAATGTATTATTTCCTTTCTTGAATCAGTTAAACCTCCCCTAAAACACTTAATTTAATAAAAAAATTTTAGCTGGACATGGCAGCACACTCCTATAATCCCAACAGTGTGAGAGGCTAAGGCAAGAGGATTGCAAGTTCGAGCCCCACCTGGGCAACTTAGCAACTTACTGCAGAGAGACCCCGTTGCAAAATAAAAACGATAAAAAGGGCCAGGAATATAGCTCAGTGTGAAGGCCCTGGGTTCACTCCCCAGTAGTACAAAATAAAGAAATATTAATGAGTCAAAATAGCTATCATAAATGCCTTAACTCTGATGAGCTAAGCTGCTTTGTTTACTCTTCAAAAGTAGATTATTTCAATGCCAAACAGTTCATTTCTTTTTGTTATTTATAAAATCATGGTATCAAAAAGTATTTCAGAAAACTAGTCTAAATAGGACTCTATATGTAAAGTCTTTAAATAAATAAATAACCAACCAACCAAGCCAAGCATTGCGGCACTCATCTGTAATCCCAGCATCTGGGAGACCGAGGCAGGAGGATTGCAAATTTGAGCCCAAGTTGGACAACTAAGCAAGATCCTGTCTCAAAATAAAAATAAAACAAACCAAAGTAAAAAATATGGGAAGGCATAAAGACAAATGTGTTCTTAACATATTCCTCACTCAAACAGCACAACCAGAATGCTGGCTAGAAGCCACCACCAGACATTTTCTGGAGACTTCCAAGAATAAGAGCTCATCTTTCCATGTTTTCTCCACTGTGGCCACCAGCCAGGTACTAACCATACCAGCAACCTGATGAGTGAACCATTTGCACAAACTCTACAGTAGGAAGGCATTTGTGCCCCAAGTTACTCTTTTGTTGTTGCAAACAACAGTATAGCAATATACGAGAATCTGTTTGTTTGATTAATCTAAAATTTTTAAAAACCTAATGGGTTGGCAAAGTGCTAGATTATCTGATTTGTTCCCTACTGAATAGCTTTCAAAATTGTTAGTAACTGAGATGCTATTATACTATGGCATTATATATTTTCCAAATTTACTTTAAACAACTACACAGATTAGATTCCCTTATTAGAAGGAAAATAATATTTTCTTAAATCATGGATTACTTTCTTCTGTACTGCACTGATTTTTCTTTTGCACACCTTAACATTTTCAAGATTTTTTGTGCCAAATTTTGGAAGAAAAGAAAACCCATGTTGTTAAACAAAGGAAGTACGAATTCACATTTTAAAAAATAAAGTCAAAAACAACCTCTTTTTTCACATAATCATGAGTTTCTTAAAGATGAGATATATTCTGAGAAATTTGTCATTGGGCAATTCCGTCCTTGTACAAATATAGCGTATACTCACAAGAACTAAGCTGGCTACAAGGTCAATGGTTGATATACCTTGTAAGTCTACCACCTATAGAAGTAAACTATAGGATACAACCTATAGTTGTTTGTGACTATATTGTATTTTAATGTCAAAGAACAAATAAAAACAAGAAAAAGACTTAAACCCCTTCCAAATTTTCCTTTGGGTTCAGATAGCCTTTAGAAAACCAAGCACATTGTCTTCTCTACATATTAGTATGTACCTATAAACCTGCATTTTACCGGGCCAGGTCAACTTCAAGGCTCTTGTTTCTAGGGGCCCCTCCTCCTGTACTGCTCTTTTGCCAGAACTTTATATGGCTGGCTCCTTCCAAACAAAGGGGGGAGGGGGTAAAATCAAATGTCTTTTCTAAGAAAAGCTGTCCTTGACTTTCCTCCTAGCCCTCCTCCCACCTAGGCACTTTCTATAGCATTGTATTATTTTCAGAGCACTTACTGCTCTCTGCAATAATTTTGTTAACCTATTTACTTGTTTTTTACATGCCTCCTCCCCAATAAAGTAAGTTCCATGAGCCTGGAGACCTTGTCTGTCCTGTTTACATATTGGTATACTCAATAAGTATCTGTCAAACTAATGAATAGATGAATGAATGGATAGGCAGGCTTAACAGTTCACTTTTTGGAATTTAAAATACTTTTCAATCATAGTGCAAACAAATCTAATGTTAAAATTTCCCAATTACCTAGATAGAATAAGTTGTGACAGCACTACAAAGCCGTGAGAACATCACATGTTAATTCATTTACAAAATCCACCCCACAGAATGCTTAATCGAAAAGAATACAGTTAGATGTTCAGCAGTAAGGAATCTAAAAAGGCCTCATCCATATTTGGGTAAATATCCAAGGTCAGCACTGGGGGAAGTCTACAAAGATCAAAACTGAGTTATTTGGGACAAAGACAGGTAAAAATAATAGTACAGCCATCTCCCACTTTGAACTAAGCTACTACACATTGGTTTGTTTAATCTTAACAACTATATGAATTAGTTTTACAGACTCAGTATCAGTAATTCAAACATCCAAAACCTGATATGCTACAAAATTTGATACTTTTTGAGTGCTGACATGATGCCACAAGTAGAAAATGCCACATGTGACCTCATGTGACAGCTCACACTCAAAAGTCAGGCACACTAAAAATACCGCTTTAAGCTGGGAGTGGTAGCGCATCCCTGTGATCCCAGCACTTGGGAAGCTAAGGCAGGAAGATTATTGCTAGTTCAAGGCCAGCCTGGGCTACATAGTGAGTTCAGGGCCAGCCTGAACTACAAAGGGAGACCCTGCCTCAAAAAACCAATAAATAAATAAATTTTTTTTAAAAATACTGCTTAAATTTGCCTCTGTTCATATGAATAAGGTGAAACATAAGTAAATTTAATGTTTAGATTTAGGTCTCATCCCTAAAATATCATTTATATGTATATATTCCCAAACTACAATCTGAAACATGCCTGGTCCCAGGCATGTCAGATAAGGGACACTCGACCTGTCCTACTTTCTCCACCTTATACATGAAAAAACAGAAAGATGGAGGAACTTTGCATGCCACACACCTAAAAGCCAACACTCACTCACCAAGTATTCTGCTCCAAAGTCTCCACTCCTGATCATACCAGCTGGCCAACAGGGACTGCTGGCATTTATCAGCACTTACTCTACGCACTTATGTGCTCATCACAACAGCTCTATGAGGTCAACACTAAAACGACTTGTATCTTACTGAAGCACATGGAAAGGACTTGCTAAGGTCACAGAGCTAAGGAAGTCACCCCAACATGCTGTGGGTCACACAGTGAGCAGGATTTAACCAATGCATGTGGCCTCAGAGTTCACTTTCCCATCACTCTACGTGGTTTCTCCACACTCCTGCAAATCAGCTGTCAGCGAGCAACATGTATTTAACTTGAAGCATTGTCTTTTATTTCCTGGGGCCAGGGCTCCTGAAGAACCTCATTTCTACTGCCTTAACTGCCTCATATTCATCCCCTGGCAAGTATTTCATCTCCACCAGGATTCTACCTTGCAAAATCAACCAGATGTCTCTCATTTTAGATGTGACAAAGACAATGAATTCTTGAATCACACTTTGAATCCAATATCAAATCCAGTGTAACAAGATTATATAGTGATACTTAGTAGAAAGAGGTAGTACTGTAATCCTGTGGAAAGAAACTAGAAAACAAAGCTTTCGAAGTTATAAATGAAAAAGTATCACTGAAAAACAAAGAATTCCTCCAGGACTGGAAGCAAAACATGGGTATAAATGAGGTAATAGTACAACTGGGTGACAATGTCAGGAAAAAATGCAGCACAGGAAAAGTAAACAGCCATATGTAGCTAAACTTCCAAAGGCTGGTGCCACCACACTGACAAGACTCAGCACATTGCAAAGCTGGCCACAACCACTACCTTCCATGCTTGCTCAACAAGAGTTTTCACTTTTTTCCCCTGGGCTGTCCCCCAATCTCTGACCTATGTAATGGAAGTAAGTGAGTAAAGATATATTTGCCTTATGGTATTCTGGCAAAGGTGTCTATTCCAAAAAAGTAACCACCTATCTTTACAGCCTCAAGATCCCACCTAGGGCATTTCCAAACATTGTGCAGACCTGTCTTCCTGGAGAACAAGACTGGTGAAGACAAGAACAGAAATGCAGGCTGCTCCAATGCTGAAACCCAGCAACACCCAGCACTTCCTTGCACTAACTTCGTGAATGTACTCAATGCCTCCCCACCAGTCCTAAACATGGCTTTCCTCTTCTTTTCATCTCAGCAATTAATGTCTCCATATAAAAATTTGGCAGAAGAAAAAAAAAAAAAACATGTTCTGTTTAGTTTCTATTCTGAATAAAACTGAAGGAAAGGAAAAGCTAACCCATGGTGTTGTTTACACTGCAGACTGTGAGTGTGTTTTCAGTTAGCACAATACCACCATAGCTATTGCTAGTTTCTTAGAGGGGATAAACCTGACAGTCAGTGCCCAGTGCAGCTGCCACATGCTTAATCAACAGTATCTAGAAAGATGCAGTATGTAATTAGCCAACATGATCTTTGTACTTTAGTTTCCTGCCGTACACAAAGCAGTGGTAAGCATATATTTAACACAGAACGTTGAGTGTGGATGAACCACTTCAACTATAATCCTCTCAAGGTCTCCAAAGTAGTTATTGTCAGTCACAACTAAGGACTACATTTAGAAGATGCATGCAGAATAACTAGTAGTAGATTAATTCCAACACTGTTACCTTTAAAGTTTTATAGTAAATGGCTCTGTTGATTTCCAGGGGAAATAAGTTTTGTTCTTCTCCCGAGCAAGCCCAATTCACATATCGAAGCCAGTTCCCCTTCTCTGGATCAGTGGCATCAATGCACATCCATCCCAAATTCGGATAATATACCTTAGGAATAGAAAAAGAACAAGAACTGTTGTTTAAACAAGAGTTCTTCAAAATGTTTTCATTTTCAACTTTTAAAACAAAAAATTCTCTTTATTATATACAAGTACTCTATAATAAAACATTGCAGAGAAACAGAGTGACAGAGAAAAGAAAAATACAAGGTGAAAACTGAAACTCAAAACTATGTAATTCCCATTATTTTTCTATTTGGGCTTATTTTATCCCTAAACATATAGATAATACATTTGTTGATCTCCAAATGTTTTGCAAATATGTGAAGAACAAGTGACAACCTGTAACACAAAGTGTGACAGAGTGGTAAATGGAGCTTGCAACAGCCCAGCAGCACCCAGATCCCTTGAGCTTTCTGGCTGGCTCTGCCAGTCCAGCGCTGGGCTGGCCTCACTGAGCTGCAGTTCAGTGGGCCCCCTTCCAGCTGGCTTGACAGGGGCCTCAGTAAATAATAAGCACACATTGTGAGCTAGCCACATGAGTGACAGGACACAATGCTTCTGTAAACTCAGCTAACCCTTAACACCAGCTCCATCCAGAGGATCCGTCAGGACGAAGGTGAAATGGAACCCACTCTGAAGTATCAGTGTCCTTCAAGAAAAGATAGAAACCTGGCTCTCCTCTTTCAGGAATCATATCCAGTCTACTTTTGCAGGAAGCCTCCCTCATCATCCCTGCTTGGTCCTTCCCTGAGATCCTCTAACAGCACTTCCCTCTGGTAGGCACTTATCTAGCATGATGCTACATGCTTTACATAAGGCCTCATTTAACCCTGTTAAGTGTGTTTACTATTATTTCTCCTTTCAACATGTGGAAATCAAGGACCAAAAGTTAAATAAGTTTCCTTTCAAAGTCACTTACTTGCAGTAAAGACGACCTTAAACCAGGTCTGCATATCCTCTATTCATCAGTGCCTTCCCCACCCAGCCTACATAAACTGCAAACCCTTCTCTGCCCAACAGCACCTCCAGCTCTACTCTTCCTCACAGCTCTGCTGCCTTTCTAATCTCTGGTGACTCTCTCCCTTATCAAGTGTTGGCTCCCCAACTCACTGCAGTGCTTTCAACACTTCAACAAGAGCCTGGCATACAGGAGACCAGAAATAAATAATTACAGAATGAAAAATGCTATCATTACACTTGAGTGTGTAATCACCGTCATCCAAAGAACACTTACTGTGACAGAGACCACGCTGGAGGCACTCTGCAGCTACTTCATGTAATCATCATAAGCATCGACCTGAGAATTTTCATTGTCACAGAAGTATACCCTCTGAGTTTTTTCTAAAAGTGCTTGTTTTCTAAATACCTGTCCACACCAATCTAAGGTTATCCATGCTGCATTACACCCCTTTACACTTCGCTGTCACATTTGTTCTTCCATAGACAGACACACACATACTCACACTCACTTTTCCTGGTAGCCCCCAAACGATATGTTATGAAGAGACAATCACAATGCAAAATTTCAAGTTAAACTTAATACACCAAAAATAACAAAAGCTGCTTTAAATTAAAATGTTTAAGAGATATTTTTGTGGTGTGTGCCAACATAGTGAAATAATGAAAACAGAGGAGATGGTCCTTGAACACAGCCAATCCACCGTGGCTATGGTTCACGGACTTACACAGGCATTATTCCCATCGCTCCTGGGCTCATAGGAGAAGTCTTGAAGTATCCCAGTGGACACCAGGATCCCACTCAATCCCCACTCACTCTCTGGCATGGCAATAGAGGTCAGTGGAACCACAGAGACAGTTACTCAGAAAACCCAGTGTGGAAAAGGCAGTTAGACAGTCCACCTGCCTTAATAACAATACCGGCTCTGGGGAATTTCCAGGCTGTCTGGTCAACAAGACCTACTGAAAAAAAAAGTGTTTCAGCTGAGTGAATTCATTCTTTACACATAGCTCATTTTTCTACAAAAGGAACTAAGGCATCTTCTAAGTCATGCTGACTGGTGTGCAAAAACAAACTTCATATTTAAAAAAATAAGCAAACAGGTAACTCATAAAGGAACACCCATAGTCAAAACCTCATTTAAAAAACTAAATAATCACAAATATTTCAAATTAAAAGTTTTAACCTATTAAATTAGTAAAGAAAAAAAAAAGAATTTTTAAGAAAAAAATACCAGAAGGGATGTGTAAAAACATTTTCTCAAGTAATGACAAAGAATAAATTGGTAAAGTTCTATGGGATAGTACTTAGCAATATCTGTCCAAAAATGCCTTTCAATAATAAATATATTCTAATCAGCATACACATTGTAGCAATTTATTCCAGGGATATATTTGGGCAATTGTACTCAGACATACGAAGCAAGACCTTCGTAGCAGCGGGGACCATTTTACTACAACAAGCTCCTTTGTCAGAGGATACATTCTGGTATGTAGTCTATTTGTATAGACAACTCTAAAACACTAACTTAAAAAGTAAATGGCTTGGCCTCACAAGCTCTGAAAACCCAGTCCAGTATCCATCTAGTGAGCAAGTGGCACTGACCAACCCTCTCTGAGATTACTGAGTAAGCTTCAGATCCGCTACGAAAACCTTGCTGGAAATCTCCCAACAGCAGATGCTTGATAAGAACAGTTGGCTGGATCATAGCAGGCTCCCCCATTGACATCCACCGGGTGAACACAATAATTTATTCTTATCCTTAAATCAGAAATTCTATCTATGCCATGGGTGTTTAGAATTTCACAGAAGCCTAGAAAAATGTACAAACTTGTCTGTGTAGCTGTGCATTTGCACATTGCTGGGGAGATTTTCAAGAGTACTGCTGTGCTTGGGTGAATCTCCCCAAAGATCTCTATGTAAAGCCTTGGTCCTCTGGGTGGACCTTTGAGAGGTGTGGTCTAGTGGGAAGTCTTTGGGTCACTGGGGCCAGACCCCCAAGAAGCACATGGGACCAGGCTTCTCCCCTCTCTCTCTCTCTCTCTCTCTCTCTCTCTCTCTCTGACCCAGTTTGAGGTTTCAGTTGTGACCATTTTTCTCCTATGCATGCTCTCATCAGTAGAGATGCAAACCATGGGGATACACTCACTCTTGGATGTGAACCTGCAAAACAGTAACCTAAATAAACATCCTTTACTTCCTAAGTTGCCCATGTTGGGTATTTTGTCACAGTGGTAGAGAGCTCAGAGATACACAGGTCCTCAGGACAATAAAGCTGAAGAGTCTCTGGTCTTTGCCACAGGGAAGAGCACCAGGCAGGCAACTAAGAACCTGGCTCCTGCCATGACTCCAGGTCTAACAGCTTCAAGACATCAAAGCAAGCCCCTGGAAACCCAGACTTCTCATCTACAGAAAGATTTCGTTCATTTCTAGTAGTCCTTCATGCCACACACACAAGTCTCCAAGAGGCATTGCCAGTAGTTTATAACACCACAAACGTTAGATGCCAAGCTTGGTACTCCAGAACTTAGGACAGGGCTGGAGCTGGTCTGAGTACAGTGGTATTTACAACTAACTGATCACAACCAGTAACAGATTTCTTTGTTGCTGGGTGTAGTGGTTCATGCCTGTAATCGGAGGATCGCTGTGAGTTTGAGGTCAACCTGGACTACATAGTGAGTTCAAGGCCAGCCTGGACTACATAGTGAGTTCAAGGCCAGCCTGAACTACATAATGAGAACTTGTTTCAAAAAACAAAAGCCAACAACAACAACAAGAAGACAGGACTGGGTACATGGTAAAAGCATAACAAACAGGCATTAAATGAGTAAATAAACTCCCAAAGGAAAACTTTTTTTTGCACCAAACCAAACTATCCATCTGGGTACAAGTTAACCTGTTTGGAAAGATCATTTAATTCTCTGTACAATGTCCTCATTTGTCCTCCAGTTTCTGAGAGAAGAATGTGATTGGCTCAGCTGTTTCTATGACAACCAGTTCCATACCTTTTCCACTGTCAAGCAGTACGAAATTCTGCTATAGTGTTTTAAACCACTCAGGAAACCTGAAACACTAGACATCGCATTCATTCCTATTGCTTCTCTTCCCCACATACCCAGGCCAGGTCGTAACAAAAATATTTTTAGTTTTACAGGCCACACAGTCTCTGTTGCCACTGCTCAGCTCTGCCATTATGGGGCCAAAGCAGCCAGAAAAAAATGTGTAAACAAATAAACCTAACTATGCTCCAATAAATTACCCATGAACTGAAATTTTAATTTCTTGAAATTTTCATGGTCCACGTAGCATTTTTTCAATCACTTAAAAAAATGTAAAAATTCTTCTTAGCTCCAGGGCTGTAAAACATAGGTGACAGGTTGGATTCCCTAGAAATCTGGACCCTTCTTACCGTGCTTCTTTGACACAAGGTCTAGAAGCTGGAAAGTACAAGTAAGAGCTGAGCAGCACTTTCTGCAAAACAGTTCTGCAGAATCATCTGGCTGACTTTTCTATACTTTTTTTATTCTTGCCTGCAAGTTTAACTTACAAATTATTTAAATTAGAAGAACTGAGATAGTGAGGACTATAAAACTCAGTTAACATTTAATCCTAAGAACACTAATAAAAAAGTGTTCTTACATCTTTCAAAAATTACATTAAAGTCTTATTATGCAGGGACTATTTCTCTATCATTTTTAATTGATATATAACTCTTCTTCCCTCTATCCTCCTGACTATTGGCTGAATGAAACAGAAGAAGCAAACTACCAGTTTTTATCAAAAACAAGGGATATTTCAGAACTATTAAACAGATAAAAACACTGCATTTTTAAAGGCTAGAAAGAAATACGTATTCTTGGTGGTTATGTAAATTAGTATGATCCTTCTAGAGGACTATTTGGCAAAATTTACCAAAGGTTAAAATGTACATAACTTTTTAACTTAGCATTTGTACTTCTAGAACTTTATCTTAAGGAGGTAATCGGACCAGTCATCACATACATATACACAGTTAGATTTATACTTTGAAGAATTGTTTATAAATATAAAAAGGCTAAAACTATTTAAATGTCTAACATTGGGCCTGAGTAAGGAAATCATAGATGATATTCAATGAAATTCTAGGCAGCCATAATCAATAACAGTGCAAATAAGTAGTTGTCATGGATATGTCCACAACTTATTGAAAGGAAAAAGTATATTATAAAAAAATTTTTAAATTTATTATAGTAAAAGATACATTGGCATGAACCCCCTTGAAGTGCAAGGTCCTGAGTTCAATCTCTGGTACCAAAAAGAAAAAAAATAGTGCCACTTGCTTCAAACACACTTATCTCATCATTCTTCCCACTTTCTGAAGCAGTTCTCGTTTCATGAGCATCTTTACAAGATGTGATTGACAATACAGTAAATACTGCTGCCAAGTGCCATCCAATGGAAAGGCAGGTTTGTGAAAATATTACACTGAGTCCTCATCCACCTTATTCACTGGATCTGGCACTGCGTGACTTCTGGCTGTTCCTCAAAGTCAAAATGACTATAAAAGGTAAATGCCTGAATTGATTCAGGACATTGAGGCAGTCTCAACAGTGCAACTAAAGACACTCAAACATTCACTGTATGTGTTTTTTTTTGTTTTTTGTTTTAATCATTCCACAAAGATTTTATTCACATTAATCTTGCACAGTAGCAAAAAAATTAAAATTAAAAAAATTTTAAAAACATAAAACTAAGCCACATATCAAAGAACAATGTACAATAAAGATTTGAACTTCTCAATGGCATTGGAAGGTTATTTCCATAAATAACATTTACAATTCTAGTGTTAGGTCTTTCAAGGTGTCTGAAGCTTCACAGTGCTAGAATTGATTTTTATCAGAACACATGCAAAAATGTGCAACATAATAATCCATATTAATGACACAAAAAAGCAGGCCAGTTATTTTTCATTCCAGCATGGCCATGCCATTCTATGTTCTAAAAGCAAACAACCCCCCAAATCCAGGTCCCATTCATTCTTCAATTATGCCTTTTGTCACTCTGCTTTATTATATTCAAACAGTCACTGTTAGTGCTCTTCACCACGACTTTCAGGTTGATGTCACTCTCTGCCTGCTGGCTGTCAGGACTGGGGGATGCCCCTCTCCCAGATTCACCTTCTTCCGGATGTCTTCATCATTTGCTCCAAGAGAGGCATAGAGCTTGAATGCAGCCTGGCGGAGTTCGTGAGCATGTTTTAAGTCATGATCAAGCCTTTTTATATCAGTGATGGCACTCACTGAGCTGGGATACTTGAAATAATCAGCAAGCATGGCAATGAGGTGATCAGTAATGCTAGCGATTCTCTGTAGCTCAACATCTGGCTCAATCAGATACGCGAGTGTTTCAGCTCCTTCAACTCTCTCCTCTAGTAATCGTTCCTTACTGCACATTCGAACCAAACAAGGCAATGTCTTTAATACAATACAGTTATCATCTGTCCGAATTGCTCCAGCTCTACACACGTAAGTTAAACATTTTGCTGACGTTAGCTGCATCTCGATAGCCTTATCCCTCTGTAACATCTTCACAAATATCTGCGGTAACAATTCTCCATCAACCAAAACGTTTACCAGGGTCATGGATACCTGGGGGTTTTCAAAACCTAAAACAGAGAAGTATTTCAGGGCTTGCATTCAAACTTTGTAGGACAGTGAGGTTAGTAGGTGAGCAATATTCTGAACTGCACCATGGTTAAATAAAATTGTTTGATGATCTGGCCCTTTACAGCAGTGTGAGAAGATCTGACAGATATATTCCTGAGTATAGCGGGACCTGCTAAGCAGCGCCATGAGGTGTGGTATCACTGTGGCATCTGTATACAACAGCTCCTCTGGAGTGACAGGACTGGTAAAGATGGTACGTAGGCATCGGAGGCAAGCTTCAATGAACTTCAGGTCTGGGGACAGCAGTCCTTGCAGTAAGGCAGGGATAATATGGCAGTCTAGTAGAGACTTGACATTATTTTCAGTACCCATAGCAAGACTTCCCAGCACCACTGCACATTCAGTTTTTAGCTCAGTGCTTGATGTTTCTTGCTGAAGCAAATACAA
>NW_004624764.1:235741-288123 GCF_000247695.1 Heterocephalus glaber | reverse complement strand
ATATACACTTTTTTTTTCAAACAGTATTAGATGTACTCTTAAAACTGAACAGGGTCAACTTGGCTCTTAAAGAGTCATCATTGGATCCTGGCATTATTTCCCAGATTGATCTTATCTAAAAGAAACTGCAACACCTACTCCATTTTAATGTACTCACATATTTCTGAGTCCTCAGGAGGTAGGGTAATGTTTTGGGCATCACATTTGCCCCAACAATGCATCATTGTGGTAAGGAAGACAGACAAAATCAAACACAGGCACACAGTGTTTGACAATCAGAACACAAATCAAGCACAGAAAGGGGTCCCAGTGATGGAGAGAGGTACCACTACAGACAGGATGCTCAGGGAACCATGTTAGGACACCAGAAGTGGACGGTTTGGGGAGGACACACATCTGCCAGGAAAAGGTACAGCGGGGACTATATCCTGAGTTGGGTGCTCTAAGAGCAGTCAGCAAAATGACCAATGTGTCCAGAGATGAGGAAGTGAGAGAAGCAGCCAGAGTGGAGGCAGGAGGCAGGCACAGTAAGGTTTTCTGAGAACCCATCGCCATTTGCCTGACTACAGGTTGAGGTGCAGGAGGCAGCTGTCCAGAGTGCAGAAGACAGCCTGCACAGGCAGCCACCATGCCACAGCTCCTTCCTGAGGCCTCTGGTTCCCCTCCCTCTGCAGTGGCCCAGTCTCCCAGCACCCTGTCCTTGCTGCTCCTGTCCTGGGGGTTAATACTGATCACTGTGGTAGATGGAAGATGAAGATGTTAAGGACCTCTCTGCTTTTCTGTAATACAGACTTCAGTGAGGACTTGCCTTTCCACTACTTAATGAACTATAGTCTCCAAATCTGTATCAATGCACAGATCTGGGACAGAAAGCATTAAATTTAATGTATTAAATTTAAGTTAACCTATTTGGTTATTAGCTATTAATTGATCTAGTTAATCTGACTTTCCTATTTCCCACTACCTCAAACTCAGTGACAGTCAATATTCTCTCCCTTCACCAATGGCTGCAAGTCCCTCTCCACTCAGTCCATCCTGCAGTCATTAACAAGCACTTCCAGAGTGTTTGCTCTGGACTGGTACCATGCTGGGCAGTGAGGATACAACAGTTCATAAAGCTGATCGAAGTTCTCTCCTCATGAAGCAGACCGGCTATGGGGACTTCCCTGTTCCTGCTGCCTAAGAAAGAGAAGAAACTTCCTAGAGATTTTGATTCTCCAAGGTCTGACCTTGCTGGGAGCCTGTAAAAGGGCCTCCTATGCTTTCCCCTGACACCTGTCCCTTGACCCAGGACCTTCCCAGGCTGGGCTGGTGGGGAGCTCAGAGAGTATAACATTGAGTGCTTCCTCTGGGCCAGGATCCGAGCTAAGCACTTCACATATGGCTGCTCCGCTTAATCCTGACAGTAACAATCACAGTGAAGACTGACAGAATGCTCAGGATGTGTCAGCCAGGATTCCAAACATTCTGTACTGCCTCATTTTATCTTCACATTACCATTTGCTGTGGGTACCTTTACGATCTCCATTTTACATAGGAAAATGAAACTTGCCCATAGGCAGCCAATGAAAGAGCTAAGTAATTCTAACCCAGACAGTCAGGCCTCAGGGCCTGGAGTCTCACCAGACCAGGCCACAGACCCAGAAGAGTAACTTTCCCCAGCTACATGGTTTAAAACCGTGCAGCCAGATAAAATCCAGACAGTTATACACCTTACCACCAAACCAGTGGGGTCCTACAACACAGTGCAGGAATTCTTGGCAAGTCCCTTTCAAGGGTCCAGAAAGTCAGAGCTATTGGTTATAATAACACCAAGATGGTACCTCCCGGTTTCACTCTCAAGTGTGGAGAATGGAGTTTTCTGGAGGCTGTGATATACGAGGACATCATCATTCTGACAGCTGTGATTCCCTAATCTCTTATTTTAAAATTTCCTGATTTGTGAATAAGGCCTGAAGTCCAATATCACTGCACCAAATCAACTCCCCAGTTTTCATACTGCACTACTATGTAAGATGCTACTGCTGGAGAAAAGTGCATGGAAAAGAGTACACAGGACCCTGTAGGATTTTAAGGGTGTCATTGCTAATCTGTAAAGGAGAACAGTGTAACAAAAACAACTGGGATGAACTGCATTGGCTTTAGAGTATTAAATACAATTTACCATCAGTGCCCCAGCGTGAAAACAGAGTTGCTACTCTCTGCAGTTAAACCCCAGGGGCGTGCGGCTCAGACCCCAGCAAGGCAAAGCCACCCTAAGGGGCCAATCTGCATTTTTATTATGGGCCCCTGCCCTTCCCAGGGGAACTCCTTGGCCTCCTAGAATCCAGGCCCCACTACCCTCAGCTAGCAGGACTTCCCCAAGGCTAATTAAAACACTCTGGCTGGTGGCATTCCCAAAGTCCTTACTGGCATGTGTTTAAGAGAGGCCAGCTATGGACGAAGGCGCAGCAGGTTCAGTGCCCATCCCAGGATGCCATGCGCAGAGCACTGGCTGCTGTGAACAAAGTCCAGCAGTCAACCGCAAGAGGTCTGGGGCACAGAGGAATGGCTGAAAAGTGCTACATACTCAGCTGGTGATGGGGTCCCTGGGAGCATTTAAAGGACTTCAATGGGCCATAGAGAATAAGGGAAGAGCCCAGAGCAGAGCCTCAGGATGCCATTACCCCAGAGAGAAACACAAAGAATGAAGTCCCTGTGCTGGACCTCAGGGCAGAGCCAAAAGGGCTCCAAGAGTGTGCCATCAGCAAAGCCAGGGAAGGGATTCCAGGAAGGGAGCCTGAGGAGCAGCAACAGACCCTGCAGGTGAGCCTTTGAAATCTTTATGACCCGTTCTCTACTCCTGTTATCACCCTTCAAACCCAAAATGACACAGAAATCCCCATTCCCACCCATGTCTAGCACATGCTCCACATGCTGTGCTGTGCTCCCCTCAGCCAGAAGCCATGAAGAGGGACAAGTGGCCCTCTGGTGGCCCACAGGCTGTGTCCCTACTGACAGCAAGAATGACAAAACAACTGGGGTGTGGCTCAGTACCTAGCACTGCTAGGCTCTTGCAAGGCCATGAGTTCCATCCCCAGGACTCACTCCCCAATAATACACAAGGTCTTGCCTACCTGCACTCCAGGGCTGAAGGGTGGGGTGAGGTAGGAATGGGGTGAAGGAGGCTCTTCTGACAAGGAACCCTGTGCTGCCTCCTGGGGAGGTCACTGCTCCTGAGACTGAATGGCAACTTTGTTTGTTTGTTTTTGGCACTGGTGATTGAACCCAGGACCTTCATACTGAGCTGCCTCTCCAGTCCTTTTTTATTTTTTGAGACAAAGTCCCATTAAGTTGTTGAGTTGCCCAGGCAGGGCTCAAACTTGGGATTCTCCTCCCTCAGCCTCCAAGACTGCTGGGAGTGCGGAACTGTGCCATTGAGCTCAGCTTTGCAAATTCTTAAACTACAAGTATCTTCATCTAAGGCAGTAAAGGGGGGAGGCGGGGAGGGAGGGGGATATCCTTTCAAGTCAGATGGGGTATGTTTGATACATCCATGGCATTATTTAAAGAAAAAACTTCTACTGGAAGAAATAACAGAAAATCTCCATTTTATTCTAAAAGTTCTTCCCAGGCCCCAGTCAGCATCTGGGCTCACCTTTGGCTTCTCCTCCCCTTATAAGAGTATGATGGTGAACCTTTTAGAGCTTTCAATGACACAAATAGCCTGCTGCAGCACAAGTGCCATCGGTTCACCACCACTGTACTAGGTCCATGTCTGTCACAAGTCAGGCCTGCCTATTCTGGGTCTGTCACAAGAACTGAGGGCCAGGAGAAACCGAGGACTACAGTCATCTGCTTTACCAATCTTCCTGGTTCTCAATTATTCCAACAATCAGTATCTTCTACATCCTTCCAGGTTACGTTCAAGTCTTAGCTTATCATGAAGACTTTCCAAACCACCCCAGTTCTGTGTCCTCTAAGGGCAGAACTCAAGCCTGTGAAGAATGGTTCAACGTGGAGAGAAAGTATCAGCAAGCCAATCAACTGCAGGTTTCTATAACAGCCCAAACCAGGGAGGTCTGGGTCCAAATTCCAACAGTAATAATAAACAGAAGGCACTGTATATGGCAGAATTGGGATGTGGTTACTGACTGGTGAAAATACGTAATAACAGTATAGTGTCTTCTGTGCCAGGCACCACCCTGAGCACTTTGTGTCTAACTTCATTACTAGCTGCAACAGCACAACTATCTCTACTTAACAGACACAACAGCCAAGACCAAAAAGTGAGGTGACCTACTCAAGCTGGAAGTGGCTCAGGCAGAACTGAAGGTGGAGAGTAAGACAAAAGACTGCAAAAGGGAGTCACAGGTAAACCATCCTAAATCTTTTCTACCACTGTATTCATAGCAACAGCATAGAAGATGGGCCTTCTTGCCACAAGTTCCTTCCAGTCATTTAAGAAAGTGCTATGCAATTTGTTAATTACTTTTTCAAATTTCAGAAATAATCCAATGTTTTCATTCAGAAAGACGATGTCCAAGATTTTATAAAAATTGCTAATTTACGTCAGGGATTTAGACCAGTGGTTCCTTGACCTGCCTCACAAGCACAAGGTCCTGAGTTCAATCCCGGGTACCAAAAAAAAAAATTGCTATTTTAGGGCCACCCCATTTGGGACCCCTCCTAGATATCCAGGAGCTATTCTCCTTCTCCTTTTCTCCTCCTTATTTCCAATAAAACTTTCTTAGCCTCAAAAAAATCACTAATTTATCTAGTAGAATATATTATTTAAAATGAGATCTAAGTACTATCATTATTCGAGATGCTAATTTCTTTATGCATTTATTAATTGAGACTTAACTCATAACAGACAGGAAGCACCTTACTTGGAAATCTTTTTTGTTAAAAAAAGTCAAAAATTGGTATATGTTGAAACAGCAAAAGTAGTTTCAATTTTTTGCACCGTATATATTTTTATGATCAGAAAAAGGGAAAGATGATAACTAAAATGAAAGATAGAAAGCCATCCCAAGGATCATCAAGCCTTTAGAATTAAGTTTACGAAGAGACTTATGTAGAATGGTGAAACAGTCTCCCCAAAATATCTCCTGTAGAAGGAATACGCTATTGATGCAGGGAACAACCCGAATGAGTCTCAAACAGCCTGCTAATCAAAAGAAGACAAACACAAAAGAACACGTATGGTATGACTCCATTACTATGAAACTCTAGGAAAGGAAAAACCTATCTATGGGGACAGAATGCAGATCAGGAGTTGTCTAACGTGAGGGAGAACTGAAAGGCAAAAGGAACTTTTTAGGGTTACGGAAATGTCCTGTTACTTGACAATGGCAATAATGAGTCTTTGTCAAAGACGGTACACACTAAAAATGGGTAAATTTTACTGTACACAAATTATACTTCAAAGTTTATTTATTTTTTTTTTTGTTTTAGTTTCACTATGTAGTTCAGACTGGCCTTGAACTCACTATGTAGTCTAGGCTGGCCAAGAACTTGTGATGATCCTCCTGCTGAAGCCTCTCGAGTGCTGGGATTACAGGAGGGGGTACCATGCCCAGCTTGATTTTTATTTTATTTTTTTTAATTTTTATTTTTTAAGGTTCAATAAGTAAATAAATTCTACCTGCTCATCTTTAATTCATGCTCAAATGAAACTTTAATATACCAAGGGAATAGCTTAAAGGACAAAAATAACAATGAAATAAAAAATAAATTTTAATTAAGATTTATTTTTTAACCAAATTCAAACTTTCCCCTACTCAAAACCTCCAGAAGTCCCCCTGACTTCTGATCACTTACGCCTTCCCTTCCTCCTAGCTCTGCTCCAGCTCTGTGGCTTCAGAATCTGCCTCCTCACTTCCTCACCACAGACCTCTCTCCACTCCCATGGACACAAGTACCCTGCAATTGGCAGAGGAACCCTGCTGTGTAGCACAACCTTGGCACTGACTGCCACATGTGAGGCTGCATGTGCCATCTTACATGGTAACATGTACTACTGCACTCAGTCTTTAAAAATATAAGAATAAGCAACTTTTACTAGAATTTCATTTACATTTAAAGACCAGAAGTTACTGTATATCAGTTTTAATCTATTTAATTATAGCACCTAGCTTCTTAAGATCAATTTGATCAAAACTAACACTGTAGGCTGAGAGCAGTGGGTGATAGAAGAGATTCATTTCAATAACATTTAAAATTAAGAATACTTCATAGCATATTCATGCTAGCATACAGATAGATGACTGCCACAACAGGCTAGTAATAATCACCACAGTAACTGTTATAAGCAAAAACATTCCAAGAATCATGGGATATTAAAATACTCTAAAATCCTACCAAAAAATCTTCTTTGTTTAAATTTCCAAACTAGATTCTAAGCCACTATTCCCAGACAAACAATGGGGAAAAAAATCAAACATGCTTCAGTTTACTGAAATAATAAATTGCACTAAGGAATGAGTAAGATTGCAATAACAATGAACAGATGGACACATGGAACAAAAAAGTTCTATACATTATCTTTGAAAAAGATAGTAATCAAATTAGTTCAGAAATATTAAATATTACTCTCTCCAAAAGCTTGAAGGTCGACTATATTGCCCAACTGAAGAAAGTGTCTGAAAATATGGTGTCAATTCCAGGAATGAACAAGTGTATTACCACATTCTTGCCTCTGACAGCCCAGACTACACTGCTCAGTACGAGTAACAGTCTAAAAGTGGAATCAGGTTATGTCACTGTCCAGCACTTTCCAGCTATACTTATCATAAAACAGAAACGCTTTCCGATGGCCTCGTGTCCCTAGAAACCTCGTCCTTGCCTCCCACACCAACTTCATCTTGTCCCAAAGTTCCTGACAAGGCTAAGCTCCAGCCCCTGGCCTGCCTTGTTTCTTGAACCAAGCTCATTCCCACATCAGGACCTCTGCATTTAATGTGTGCTCACTCTGCCTAGGATTCTCTTTCCAAGAGATATACCTGGTTGGTGGCTATGACCTAAATGTTGATTATACCATCAGTCACCTCCTCAGATCATGTAATCCAGAGAGCCCACCCCTGCCCTCACCTCACCGCTCTGCATCACAGGCTTGCTTCAGGTCTCTGGAGCACTCTGTGCTACTGAGCCTTGTCTTGCCTTACCCCCTCTAGAGCATGGAAACTGCAGAGCCCTGCTACCTACTTCACCTCAGTCCCCACAGCATGCTGGGAGGCAGTCTGTGCAGGGGGTGAGGGAATGGGTGAGACTTTAGGAGAGCTGGGAACATGGCAATGGGGATGCCTTTCACAGTACTCAGGGTTGGGTGTGCAGCACTGAATAACTAAAGCTTCTTTCATTACTTTACCAGTTTTAAAATAAGCTTGGAAGACTAAATTGCCCTGCTGCTGGTTAGCAGCAATAGCACAGATTACTGTCCAGCATGTAGAGATGCTCAATTATAATTATTAGGAATTTCAAATACTAATATCAGTGAGTCATACAAAGGTCTTAGGGGGGAAAAAAACCTAAGTATGACTCAGTAAATTAGTAATCGAGGCAGTTGTCATAAATTATCATGGTTGTCCTCAAATATTGCAGTTCTCCTCCCCTATCAGGTACCTGAGGGGACTGCAATGCTCCCCTGACCAAGTTTTAAATTCAATGTGCCAGCCTGACTGTGACTAATTAATACAAATGAAAGAGTCATTTACTGAGACAAAGCCTCCATCCTTTTCGGCTCCTAAATATCTCAAAGCAGAGACCTATACTGATTCACACTGGATGTGTAACAAAAACAAGAAATAAACTGCTACTGTGTTAAACCACTGTGATTTTTGGAACTGCTTGTTAACTCAGCATTTTACTGCTTATCCTGACTGACAGAGCAGTACAGAATGGTGACCAAGAACCCAGGCCAAGTTTGTTTGATATCAAAGCTCTTTCATTTACTGCTGCAGTGACCAAGTGCAAGCTATAGCTGGCTCTCCGGGCCTCGATATCTTTATCCACAAATGTTAGTTAGAAAGTCTGAATTAATAAGAGTAATTAATAGTCTATGTTTAGCAGTGTGCCTGACATGTTTGTCAGGTACTCAATATATATCAAGTTTTATTAAAGCCTAGTGAATCTACTCTAAGGTACTATTAGCCTGTGTGCATTATGTCACTAAATCAATCTAGGAATTCAGTAGAACATCTCAAAAATTAAATATAGATGACCCCTAACTTAGGATGGTTTGGCCTAACAGTTTGGGTTTTTTTGTGGTTTTTTGGGGGTACCAGGGATGGAACTCGGTTCCTTGAGCTTGCAAGGCAGGCACCGGAACCACTGAGCTAAATCCCTGGCCCCAGCAGTTTTTTACTTTATAATGGATTCATCAGGATACAGCCCCACAGTAACCTGAGCAGGGTCAGTGTGGACTCTTAAAGAATAAAGGATATCTAAGATCTGAAAATAGAGAGCAGAGAAAACAGGGAAGAAGAGGAAACACAGTAAGTGTTCCTTCTCCTGCCAGCCAGGCAGGGGCTCACTAAGAAGGAACGTGGACTCACATAGCTGGCTCTACACTGAAATGACAGAGGTACAGGAAGGGGTCAGATTAGAGTTCCTCCAGGGGAGCAACTCATAGCTCGTAGCTGGGCTCCATGGGAGTCTGGAGAGCTACCTTGCCAGGAAGGACTTGGAACACATAGACACAACTGAGCCTACCACCTCAAAACACCACTTTCATGGTCCATGCTTACGATACTGGCAAGCATCAGACTTCACCATTTCTTCTAAAGAAATCGCTTTCAAGCAATATGGTAAACCCACATCCAGGAACCTTCTGCCTCTAAACCTCAGTGACAGGTACACATGAAAGAAACGATTCTGTGCTTCTGTCTTAAGAGACCCTGCCCATTATGGGACAGACAGGACAGCTAAAATTCACCAAAGCAGTGCCAACCAAATCCTAGAGAGAATATTCCAACCATAAAATAACCATTGGGATTTTAATTATAAGTCAATCTTTTTCAAGTTCAAATATTTTCAATGCCTAAATCTTTTGCGTAGTCATTTTAAAGTTTTTGATGGATTTATTGATCATTTTCACCAGCTGAGTATGAGAAGATAAACACAAGTACAGCATAAACTATCCTGAATATTCTTAGTTTTTAAAAATTACTAGGACAATTGCTGAAAAATAGTGATAGTTTTTTTTATGCTATGACATAATAATTAGGTCCCAATAGCCTGCAAATAAATTCTTCCAATAATGAAATATAACTAAAAATGTTGAAAATTTTAGTCACAAAAAGTGGACAACTTTTATAATCCAAACAAAACTTTCAATAGTACCAGACCATGTAAATTATACCCCAATCAGAAATGTGCTAACCATTAGAAACATGAGGATACTTTTCCACTGATATTTGGCATTTGGCATCAAAGGCAGCCCTCTATAGATCTGACATTAAAACTTGTCAAAAGCAAAATGAAATTGCAAAAGAGCCAAGAAAAGAAATGGGTATTGCTACAACTCTTTTGAATGGCATGCGGGCTTAAACACAAGTTCATTTGATATAAAGGGAACATTAAAGCAAAACTGTTAGGCATTAAAAAAAAAGTCCAAACACAGTAAAAACATGACTAGGGTATAAGGATTAAGGCATAATTAAGCCTAAGGTTAAAAGTGTAGGCACTTCAAATAAAGGATCAGTCAACAGTAATGCAACAGGAACAAAGTCAATGTTTAGATTCCACTTTGGAAATATTCACCATCATTCTTAACCAGAATCAAGATTCCTCTAACAATGGTACCCCAGCAGTAGAAAAATAAGCTTCTTTAGGTGATCAGGTTCACATTTAAGAGCCAATCTTGAAACAGGAAAATAAATGAAATCTATGACATATATTCATATAACTGTGACAGACGATGACTGAAAATCTACTCTGTTCTTTCTCCCTCCCTCTTCACCATTTCAAAACTAATTTGCCATCAAAAGCATCTCAGTAAATCTCCAAGTTTTAAAATAATAGAAACCATGTGTCCCATGTGTTCACCAGATTCATTTTTTATGATGTATAGTCCTCTGCATTAAAATAAACATTTTCTGATAAAGAAAGTAATGGAAAGAAATCAAAAGAATCCATTCCAAGAATTTTACATCCTTCACGGGATTGGATTTGTTTTTTGTATGGGGGGGGGGGTGGTACCAGGGATCGAACTCGGGTCCTTGCGCTTGTGCAGCAGGCAGCGAAACCACTGAGCTAAATCCCTGGCCCGGGACTGGATTTATTAAACTCTAACACCTAATGAAATGACCTGAGACCTCTATTTAGAAGCATCTGTAAAAGATAAAAAAGTTGTCTAATGTTTCAGGGGATAGAGAAACAAAATGTTTTCAAGTCTGAGAGTTTTAAGGTAAGGACGAAAATATATTACATACTTCACATTTTTAGGTTTAGTTCTTCATATTTTAAAAGAATGTGTTTACGAAGATTTTTAAGAGAATGTTTCTGACGCCCATAAATTTCTATAACTACAAGCAAAATGATATTGAGAAAATACGAATGCTACTCTAGAATACATGAAATCCATACAAGTGATTCTACTTATCAGAACACCCTCGAGCTTACAGAAATATCCATAGCAGAACAGTTAAATCTCCAGGTAATCCCACACCCATCTATAAAGAGAAATACACCTTACATTTCAATATCTGTCCTCTTTATTCTCTGAAAAGGATTTTCAAGGACAAAATTCTTAAAGTTTGGGTTTGACCAGCTGCAGTTTCTAAAAATAACTTTCCATCTTCCCTTTTGAATCAATGGAAAATTATAAAATAAGAAATGTTAAAAATGAAAGTTGAATAAGCTTCAAAACAAACAAAGACCAAAACCTCACACAAGAGTGTGGCTGGGAAGAGGAAAAAAAAGAAAGTCTAAAGTAAAGTCCCTAAGAATGAGCCCTCCACTCAAGAACCCACACAAATGCCAACCCACGACAAAGCAATGCACATTCCACTCCATCAACAAACGCACACTGTGAAAATAACGAACTAATACATGGTGTTAAGAAACGAAATTAAAATCTGAGCAGAATGAATATGTGTGTTACTGTCTTTAAAATCAAGAGCTGGTCTAACATCTAGGTTATGTATTTGTATAAATTTTTATTTTTAAACTCACCTGATTCATTTTCAATTCCTGTTGTGTTCTGTAAAGATACACACAACAAAGAAACTTCTTTGATTACATGAACCCTAAAAAGAAAAACAGACAAATGTAATATGTACCTGCCTACAAATTTACAGTGATTTAAAACCACACACAGAACTGCAGAGTTTGCACAAAGGGCTGTTCACACAGCAACTCCATGCTAGATCAACTTCAATCTACACTGACAGCTTACTTCTCAAATTTATTATCCATAATAAAACAGATTTCTTATTATTCCTTACTAGGCCTTCAATGTACTGTACAATTGAAAGCAGACTCATTAGAATGACATCAAATTTCTGCTTTGAAACTGCATCACTCCTAAAAATAAATTAGCTTTGTTAACAGTGAGAAATGCAAAGTATTGAGGAGTAAGTCATTATGCAAACAAAGCAAGTATCCTTCTTTTGCTGGTATCAATGTGTTGCATGCAAACACAATGAGAGCTTATTACATTACTGTTTTTCAAGTTCCTGAAGCAGAAATGTGAATTTACTAACACTGGCTATGGTAAATTACCCTTGAGGAAAAGAACAAAACATGTGCAATAAAATGCAAATAAAAGGGCTGGGATTTAGCTCAGTGGTTTTGCCGCCTGCTGCACAAGCGCAAGGAGCCGAGTTCGATCCCTGGTACCAAAAAAAAAGCAAATAAAAGAGGTTTGGAAAAAGCTATAGTAATTCCTTTAAAATTCTGTGTTCAACATATTATTAGCATACGAGAATAAGACAATGAAATATTTTCTTGTAAACACATTAATCATAGTCATATACCACATTTCAGTCGGCGACAGACCACACACCTGACAGTGGTCCCCTAAGATCATTTTGCCTCGTGACTGTCTTAGCAATGTTGTGTCAGTTCATTTATGATGTTCACATGGTGACAAAACTGCCTAATGACGCATTTCTCATGACACATGCAGTCATTAAGCGATGCATGGCTGTACTCGTTTTCTAAATAATAATCTATCCAGATGGTCATTTCTGTGGTGTATGTCTTAGGAGCCATTTGATGTCATTCATAATATGTGAAAATCGTGCCACTTTAAGTACAATTTCCACTGTAATGTTCTAAATGCTTTCAGTATATGGACACATACACGCACCTTTAAGTGTAAAACTATTTCTTCCGGGATTTATTTATAATAACTTCTCTTTCCTTCCTGGCCCATAAGACTCTGCTTATAACTATAAGTTTCTGTTTTTACTGTTAATAACCCAAGGAATTTCTAATATAATGGCATTCTTCTCACCAGAAGAATATACTTCCTGCCCGCCGTCACAAAGAATATTGTTTTCCATTTCACATTTTACCCTAGTTTTGTGAGGAGAGTTGACTTTTTCTCTTTTCTCCAGCTGTCAGCCACACTCACCTGATCACTTTTAACAGGCAAAGGCATAACATTTCAATTATGGTCTGGTCATCTGAACTATTTTGTTTTTAATTTGTAACAGGCACAAAGAATGTATTCCATAAAAATGCATCTTGTTAAGAGAGAGCACTATCCAAACCAATGTATATGCCTAATAATTAAATACTCAGTAAATAAAACATCCATAAAAGAAGGGTGACCCACGGATGTCCCTTCTTTTAAAGTATAACAAAGAGCATCTTTCTCACAGATACTTAACATGTCCTTCCATGGTATACACATCACATATTGAATATAATCCACCCACTGCATGAGACTTAAGATTGTTATAATGTTAAAAATGTACACTTGGGGGTTGGGGATTTAGCTCAGTGGTTTCGCCGCCTGCTGCACAAGCGCAAGGACCTGAGTTCAATCCCCGGTACCAAAAAAAAAAAAAATGTACACTTGGGTGTAAAACAGTGATAAGGTTCATGGGCTCCAAAACATGCATACCTAACCCTCTTGGCCATAAATGCTTACTGACTACCATCAGTCCCGTTGGGCGGTCCAATGTGACAGCTTACACCCTGGCTGAATAAGGTATTAGGGCTTCCACTTGTCCTCTCACTGAGCTTTTATAGGTAGGTTTATTCACTTTGGCCAAAGGGAGTTCTCCATGAGGAACAGACAAAAACTTAAGAGTCAAATGCAAATATTTTAATGAGAGATGTTTGAATGGAGCAACAATGCTAGGCCATTTCCCTCAATTTGTCATTTCCTCCTCATGAGAGTCATCAGTTATCACAATTATTATGTATGGAACTTCTTCCAAGGGTCAGCAGGCACTGTAAAGCCTTCACATAATTAGCTCAATAATCTTCACTGAGGTAAGTACTAGCATTCTCAATTGATAAGACAGACTCAAGAAGGTAAAGATAACTTGGCCAAAAGTCCCTAATTCCGGTTTCTATCATTTCTTAATTACATTTCACTCTTGTTTGGTTTTGTTTTGTTTTGGGATGTTTTATTTTTTGTTTGTTGTATTTTAAAGCTTTACTGAGATATTCATACACCATACAACTGACATTTTAAATGTGCAACTCGAACATTCACTATATTTACAGAGTTCTGCAACTATCATCACAATCAATTTTAGGACATTTTCTTCAGCACAAAAAGAAATCTGCTTTTTATCACTATAGATTAGATCGTGTCCAATTCTGAACATTTCATACTGTCAAAGGACAAATGACAACAATTAAGTATAAGGATCTTTCTTAACTAGCTATATTTTTGATTCTAGAATGGGGCAACACTTTTTTCCATAAGACAGAGTAAGTGTTCCCTCAGCCACCATGACTCCTGTCTACCCTGAGCCCAAACACTGTTCTGGAGCAATGAACAGAGGGAAGAACCCTGTCCTGTAGAGGAGTGGACCTGCAATGCACAAATACACCAAACACAAAACATTTAGTACATCAGATAAGAATATGATTCAGAAAAAAATAAATAGGAAGAGGAAGAGAAGGATTATAATCTCTGTATCTAGGTCTACACCCACCAAATCAACAATCTGGTGACAGAAGGACTGAGGAGCCCTCTCATAAAACCCAGTAAGGAGAAGATATGTACGCCTGAAAGGTTTAGGGAGGAGCATTGCGGGAAAGCGGAAGTATGAGTAGGAAGCCTCCTGTATAGTGGGCCTGGGGCTGAGGGTCAAGGATGCTATGGAGCTGTGCAGAGGTGGGGACAACATGCAAGTGGTGATGTCACAGCAAATGCCCAGTGTAGGTGACAGGTGATGCTGACTCAGTCCGGGTGGCAGAAGAAACAGACAGGATAGGGACGAGAGACAGAGATGGGGACCTGGACAGGGACTGGACTGGATGGGGACTGGACAGGAAGGGAGGGAAGAGGGAGGGAAGAGGGAAGAGGGAAGGGGGCAGAGAAAAGGGGGAAGAGAATGGGAAAGGAATGTGGAAGGGATGGGAAGGGGAGGGCAAAGGAGAAGAGGAAAGGGGAAAGGGAAGGGGAGAGGGAGGCGAAGGGGAAGAGAAAAGAAAAAGAAAAAAAAAAACAGAGCCTCCAAATTCCGCTGCTGAATTAGGGGTGAAGTATGAAAAAAAAAGTCAAGGGTGGCACTGAGGTCTTTGTCCCGAGGATCTGGGAGGATGGAGCAGCTGCCTTTCCATCTGGTTTTCATTTGTTTTTCCTTTTTTATTTAACAGTTTTTTCCTTTCCTTTTCTCGCCCTTTCCCATTGCCAGCTCACAGGCCCAATGCAAACAACTGACCTATCCTGACATCTGATATTAGGCAGCTAAAACAGTACAGTACTTAAAGCATTTTATTCTTTATTATCTGAATAAATGACAACTTTTTCTAAATTAAAGAAAGTATAACATAAATCAGATTGCTACATGATTCCCTCCTGGCATGTAATATGGTCAGATTATATATCTAAAATATTTTACAACACAAAAACCACTGCAAGTCTGTCACTGGCTTTGGAGCTGAGAATTGCTGAAATTCAGTAATCATCTGACTAGCTGCAATCTGACATGAAATTATGTATTTTTTTAAAGCGACCCCAGACTCCTCAAACACTGCTTTGGAGTAACTTCCTTAAGATTCCTCCAGCCCTGCTCAAAACCCCTCGGAAGTACCACAGCAAACCTACATAATGTTTATGTTCAGCATAGAGTTCAACAGCACCACTTTTACATACCACTTACCTCATGTCAAATCAGTTAAAAATTTAACTAATGACCTTGAGGTCAAAGTTTTGTCAAATGCGAGAAATTTAATGATCAATCCAATTAATGAAGAGGCTAGAAATCTTCCCAGACATACCAATGAAACCTTAACCATCCTATAAAAAATATTTTAAAGCTAAAGAATAAAGGACCTTCGGCTTTCTAATTTTAGATCCTGAAAAACTTTAAAAGTCCAGTACTCTTCTGACAGCAGATTATGCCTTCATTTCTCTTCTGGATTTCCATGCCTGGATAAACAATATTAAGTATTTCCATAGGAATCCCTGAACATGTCTCTGTATCCCTCCTGTTCAACCTTGCTGATATGGATTAATCCCTGGAGAAGCAGAAAATGTACACTGGATAGATATATCTGTAAGTTTAGAGCCTAAAACCTTTATCACCAACTATAGTTTACTAATAGCATGCTCTCAAAGAAACAAGACTTTGATTACTATTGTCTATATCTATGATTTTTAAAATTTTTATTTTATTAGTACATGTCTGCAATACATGTAGTTTACAATCATCTTGGGGAATGGTTATATGTACATACTATACCTTGTTTCTTTTTTTAAAAATCCCCTTTCCCTTCCTCCTCCATATATATCTACAATTTTAATAAATGCATATACTTAACTTTGCAAGCTACTGCTTTCAAATTCTTGAACAAACCATCCTTAATCAATATTTAACTTACTATCTTCATGGTGATTTGATTATAAATTATCAGCAACAAAACAGTAACAAGAAAATAATTAGGGTCTTTATTCAAAGACTGGTCCTTTAAAATCTCAAATCTCAAGATAAGCTGGACAACTGTTAAGCTGCTGTCATCTGATATGGAGGTCTAGAGACAAGAAAATCTAGAGATAAATGGGACACCCCTGTCCCTGGGTACAATTAGCCCCAGTCCTATCTCCCTCAAAAATCCTCTGAAATAAAGCTGATTAATCTAAAGACCGATGCAAGCTAGTACTAAAACAACACATACAACACTGGCTAAACTGTCTTCACCCATCTTTGCAGATTTGTTAATTCTACAAACCTATATGAAAGGCAAAAAAACGTAATAAATTAAGATTACTTTAGATCTGGGAGAAAGCAGAAGCATTAGGAAAATACTTAATATTTGACTTAATTTACACTGTCATCTGTAAGCCATTGATTTCACAATCAATCCCTGATCTTTAGGATCACTTTATATCTCGCGTGAATATTTGGAAAATTCTGTAACTAGCTTTATGATAGTCACTTAGAGGTCACTGATACTAATTTCTCATAATTATCTGCTTAAATTACAAAAAAAATCCACATTGTAATATCAAGAATCAGAAAATACTAACTCTAAAAGACTTAGGAAGCTTATAGGCAAAGAGTAAAACAAAAACGATGAAACTAGTAATGGTTATATTGAATTTAAAAGATCCAAAATGATATAAAAACAGGGAGTGAGTGCAAGAAAAAGGTTTTAATATACCATTTTGTGTAAGATGCCCCCGAAAGGTGATGGTCACAATAAGAAAATTATTCTAAAACTATCACGACAGAAAGTAGTTTTCACAGCAAATACAGAGACAAGGAAGCTTTTAGTAGGTTTTTAGTGTCTAACGCTGATTTTAACTCACTCTGAAGGATTTTTGGAATTTCAAATCTTCTATAAAAATAAAAATATCTGAACCATGCAAACTTCTTAAAAACACTCTTTATTAACTTACAAACACTATTAAGTACTCACTGTCACAGAAAATTACTGATCGTATTTCTTACCTTCAAACTCTTATATATCAACATGGAAACATGCAGTGCCCACTTGTTAGATTAAGCAAACGCAAATATTGAATCTGCCTAGGAATCTGTTAAGTGCAAAATAATAATTTCATAAGTGTAATCATCCCGTTTCAAACTAAAAAATATAGCCCCAACTTTCCTTTGAAAATGCAGACTATATAGCAAATTAAATAAATTGAAGTGACAAGTCAAACCTAAGATGTTTACCATTTTAAGAATAAGAGACTGTGCCTGGGGGGTGGAGGAGAAAGAAAAGACACACATTTTGGGGACTCAGCAAAGATTGGGCAAATGCTGGACCACAGGGATGGAGTCTGCTGCAAAAGGCTGGTGTTCTCAACCCTGGAGTGAGGTCCTTCCAGGGCCAAAGACAGGAGATCACAGAGAGGAACTGCTGTGCATGCAAAGGTATATGAACAGACACAAGGAAGAGGATGCTCACAAACAAACCAGTAGCTTCTCCCACCTCCGTAAGTCAGTTCCCTTAATGTTGCCTAGAACACCAAGACCACTAACCACCCAGGGTCTGATTCCCCAAGGCACAGAGCAGAGTGTGTCTAGGCAACAAACCTGAAGAAAGAAGTAGGTGAGTTTCAGCAGACTTACTCCAGGTGAGAGAATCTGACACTGACATCACAGTTTCCCTGCAATGTGTTAGGAAAACCAAAGGTCTGCTATTCTCAAAGGTTTTAGAGCCAGAGCTGTAGCACTCAGATGAGTAAGTGGGACTAATTAGAACTCTGTTTAAAATGTGTAAGTTATAGAGCTCTGAGGTCAACAGCCCTCTGGTTCCAATGGGCCTTGAGCCATTAAACAACACCATATTAAAATATCAAATGAAAGACCAGCTAGTATAGTAGGGAAGTACTATAAATCCACATTTAGACTGTGGTACCGAGGGGGTGTTTTCCCTACCAAAATATCTCTTCTTTTATTTGGAGGAGGGGTGTGGGGAGGGATTAAAAGAAATTTTTGCAAAATATACTGCTCCTGGGCTAGGAATTAGCTCAGCAGGAGAGCACTTGCCTAAAAGGAATAAGGCCCTAAGATTTGATCCCCAGAACCACAATAATAAAAACATTAAAAAATAATAATAAAAACCTGCTCCTAGCATCCACTAATAAAGAGGTAAACTTAGAAATAAATGAATAGCAAGTATTATTTACTTAATTGATGCTATAGACAACTATTAATATATGCTCTCCCTCATTCTTTTAATCAAACTTATACACATGTTATATTGCACTGAACATGGAATTTATTACATCATAAATCTCAGGCTTTGCTTAGGGTTTCTAAAATAATTCCCTCTGCTTCTCTAGTTAAAAATATCTCGTTTCTCTAAAGAAATTAAAATATATCCTTGCTCACTCTAACAGTAGGCTATTCCTCCCAATGGCCAGAAGAACAAAACAATCATATTCAGTTTTCCTAGATGAGATAACTCCATTCCATCAAAACACCCTTGAATTAGAAAGTTAATTTCCTTTCCTTACTTTCAGGACTAACTGCCAAGAAACAGATATAGAAATCAAAGCGAAAAGCTGGGGGCAGGCTCCTGTACAGCTCATTTTGGTCTCAGAGAAGAACAGCCCTGCAGTCTCAAGGTTATTACAACTCCTCCCAATCCCCACAAAAAGTACAGTGTGACTAAGGACTGTATATTCTGCAACAGTATGAGAATAAAGAAGTTTCAATAAAGATACTTTTTTGACACTTTCTGTATGCAAGATGTACAAAAACCTTAAATTATTATAAAAGAAAACTTAAGTCAATTCTTTACTGATACTCAAATGTCAAAGCTTCAAACAAAATTTCTAAAGCAAGGGCCGTCCACAATTGCCACACCAAAATGAACACTTAGTTGACTCCTTTGAGTTACTGTTTTTTCAACCAAGTTGTCAATGCTGGTATTATTTTTGAGATTAAAATTTGAAAACTGAGAAATTCAGGAAGCCTGAAAAAAACCTTGAGATTTTCCAGAGAAGTGTAGGAAGCTACAGCAACACAGATGTGCTTGGTCCTACAGCCAAACACCCTTTCTAACTGCACCTCAGCGACAGGAAGCTCTCCTGAGATCACAGGGAAACAAGTGGAAGTAAAATCTGGAACTTCTAATAGATAGAGCCTCTACTTAAAAGCTATTTTATTAGGGTGGCAGGCACGCATCACAAAAAATATTTTATTTTTTTATTAAGATTTTTTAAGGTTTTATTAAGATTTTTTTTTTATTTTGGCAGGGAATAAAACTTTCAGTAATCTGAGGTTTGAGTTTTATTCTCTACATTTGTAACTACTTTTGTTCTCAAGAGCTTTTAAAGACAATAGTAATACCTACTGTTTGCAGAGCAAATGTGAGTGTATGGCTTTACAGTCTCAGATGCCCTTGGACAAACATAAAGAGTTATTATTTTTAAAGGAAAATATATTTGTTAAAAATAAATTATTTGGAGTTCTTGCTCCAGGTGAAAATAAATGCCTAACCACTTATGAGTACAAGAAAAGAAAAACAATGAAGTTGAGCATGGAGGGACATGCCTATAGTCCCAGCTACTAAGGAGGCTGAAGCAAGAGGATAGCAAACTCAAGGCCAGCCTGGGTAACCTGGGAGACCTTGTCTCAAAATTAGAAGAGCTGCATGTGGTGGTACACCAGCACTCTGAGAAGGTGAGGCAGGAGGATCCAAGTTTGAGTTCAGCTCAAGCAACTTCATGAGATCCTGTCTCAAAGTAAAATTTTCAAAAAAAAAAAAAACCAAAAAAGAGCTGGGGATACAATTTAGTGTGAAGGCCCTGGGTTCAACCCCCAGTTCTGATAGACAGATAGATAGATAGATAGACAGACAGACAGACAGACAGATGATGGGTAGGTGGATGGATAGATGGAGAGACAGATAATCGATGGGTGGGTAGATGGATGGATGGATAATGGATGGGTGGGCGGGTGAGTGGATGGACAGATAATGGATGGGTGGGTGGATGAACAGATAATGGATGGATGGGTAGGTGAGTTGGTGGATGGATGGATAATGGATGGGTGGGTGGGTGGGTGGATGAATAGATAAATAATGGTTGAGTGGGTAGATGGATAAATAATGAATGGGTGGGTGGGTGGAAGGATGGATAGATAAGGCAGATAATGGATGGATGGGTGGTTGGACAGACAGATAATGGATAGATGGGTGGGTGGTTGGATGGATGGATAATGGATGGGGGTGATTGGTTGGATGGATGGATGGATGGATGGATAGATAGATAATGGATGAATAGGTAGGTGGTTAGATGGATAGATGGATGGTTGGATGGACAGATAGATAATGGATGGGTGGGTGGGTAGTTGGATGGATAGACAGATGATGAGTGGGTGGGTAGTTGAATGGATAGATGGGTGGATGGATAGATAGATAATGGATGGACAGGTGAGGGTTAGATGGATAGATGACTGGCTGGATGGATAGATAGTGGGTAGATGAGTGGTTAGATGGATGGATAGATAATGGATGAGTGGGTGGGAGGCTTGATGGATAGATGGATGGATGGATGATGCATAGAGGATAGTGATTAGATGGATAGATGAATGTTTGGATAGACAGATAATGGATAGAGGGGTGGCTAATGGAAGAATAGATAGATAGATAAGATAGATAGGGCTAGAAATATGATTCAGTGCTAAAACACCCCTGAGTTCAATCCCCAGTACTGCAAAACAATAATAGTGAAAGGCTCTTGACCTTGTCTGCTGTGGTCAACAAAACAGGGCACCTCAAGAGAGTACCTACACAGAACAATAATATTATAGATAGGGACAGTTCTGGGGAACTTTGAGTTTGGGGTTAAATCTGAACTTGACCTTGTGGGCAGGGCCACCTAGATATTGTGTAAGGAGTTATTATCCCAGCCCCCAACTGACTCCCAAAGCCCTGAAAGTCTTCAGTGAAAGAAAGAAGAGTAAGGAAAAAGAGAGCCCTGGCCATGTGCAGGAAAATCATCCTTCACCACATGTGAGGGAGGAGGAGCTTCTGCCAAAGGAAGTTCCATAAGCAAAACAAAGTGTTAACATTTAAGGATGATCAGGTTGACAAGAAAGAGTAGGAAAGTAGGTGCAAGGAGATAGCCAAAAAAATGGGGCAGGCAGCCTAGCTAGAAATCCAAGCTAATAAGCAGTTAGGGTTTAGACCACAGACTGGAAGGAAAGAAAAAATGATCCATGCCACAGAAAAAGATTGGGCAGAATGTGTTAGCTAAGTGAACAGGAGGTAAGAGATGGTGAGGATAGGTACAAATGGGGGACATGACTGAGGGGAAGAGTGGATTTGAATCCTTCTAAAAAAGCAGTCAGGGGCAGAGATGGGATTTAAGTGGTATGTGGTGATCTCTGTTTTGGAGACTGAGGAGAAGCCAGATATTCCTATAGAAAGCTACGTTAGTCAAATGGAAAACTAGTCCTCACATAAACCAATGTCAAGGTTAGGGATGGAGAATCAGAAGTCTTCAGTCCCGAGGGAACCCGAAAAGAAACTGCCATGGAAAAAATATACAAAGAGAATAGAAGATGCAAGATTTCACTTTGTGGAAGGCATGGAAGGGACAAGACAGTCATTCCTTTCACTATGTCCAGTAGGGAACATAGTAAGGTCAAAGTGCATAAGAACTCAAGAGGTAACTTGGAAGGGTTTCCTCTACAATTACTGTGCCATGCTTAGGTAAATCTTGGGTAATATCTAAGGTAAATATAATTGCTTTTCAAAAATTTATTAAAGTGTCTTAAGTTGTTTGCAGGTTCTTCACCTATTCAACTGAAGAAAAAAAACCCTCAGTAAAAGAGAGAAGTAATGGTTGTCCCCAATCTACAAATAGAAAGTGGTGCCAGGCAAGGGGCAGCCAAGTTAGGAGGATCACAAGCTCAAGGAAAGCCTAGGCAACTCGGTGAGAACACGTCTCAAAACAAAATAAAACGTAGTTCAATATTTCCTGGGTAAAATCCTCAGTACCAAAAAAAAAGAAAAAAAATGAAGAAATGAGAGGGGACAAGTGACACACAGCTCCAGCATTCTGTACCTGAGCTGGGCTCCATTAAATTACTTCAGGTTGCACTTGCACAGCAGATTCCTAAACAGACAGAGTGACTGCTCCACATCTTCTAACAAGTGATGGGTAAGAAAGCTTTACAACGAAGAGTCAACATTTATCCACAAGCACTCCTTTTGAAAACTCCTACTTGCAGGTGTACCCTAAAACTAGGACCTTTAGAATCATGGCAAAGTTGCTAAAATAAGCCTCAGAGTAAGAAATACTTTGTCACAATTTTTACACTGATACTCCAAAATATGCTCATTTATATTGTCTTAATAAAGGTTAGGAAATGTACAGGATTCATACTGAAGCATGTATGGATTTGGTGGCTCACAATTCTTTTCAAATTTGGATGGCATCATTTAAATTATGTGAGAATACCACAGACTTTTCCTACCAGAGAAAAACTACATATGAGCATACATGAAATGTGTGGGTTTGACCAATTTCCACACTGGCTACCCCCTGTAATCAAACTAACAGTTGCACTTAGCTTTACGTATTTCAGACAAGCTGTACCAAGAAGTTAATTCAGCTCTTTCAAAGCAAAACAAATGATTTATTGCAAGAGCTGTAAAATATTCTTTTCACCAAAATGGCTGGAAAATATGTAAGTATTCATTGAAACCTTCTTTACTGCATGTTCCAAAGCACCAATAAATGGAAACACAGTATATGACATGAACCAAGACTCTTAAGAATAAATACTATACAGTACTAAGAAAAATATTATAAGCATATTTCACTCCAAATGAACCAGATTTACTACACACAATAACTCTAATTCATGCTTCAGGGAGGTGTGGTGGGTAATGAAAGACATTCTCTTTAAGAAAGAATATTTACACGACACATGCATTCATTCCAGTCAAACTGTGCAGTTATTGTTTAATTCAAAAAACCAACAGCAGATCTCTTTTCATGTTTGATTTATCAGAACATTCTGACTAAAAAGTACTTCTTCCACAACAAAATTCAATCTATATTACCTATACTCAGAAAAATTATAAAGATTTAGCAACATTTTCTCCCCCATGGAAAGGTGAATTAATGACACATTTTCCATGAAGATCAGTTAGCTATCTTCAAATTATAATGTATCAAGTTAAAGTTAGGTAAGCACTTCAAAAGTAAATCTTTCCTTAGGACAAATTCATCATTTTTGGGCATAACCCCAAACTGGTTGTTAAAAAAAGAAAAAGACTTTAAAAAACTAGTTTGGCTTTTATCATCAATCTTCAAAAAGACTACTTCACCAAGTTTCATTTTCTAGAAGGAAAGACAGTTATTTCTGTGCTATTCAGCATAATGGACCACATGCTTAAATTATTCACCATGCATCAACTCTATGCAAATTTATTTAAATTTTATAATAATCTAATCTGCATACTGGGAATGCTGATCCCATTGTCATGAAAAGTCCTTCATAATCTCCAAAATACTTCATATTGTTTTAGCTCTTGCCACAAAAGGATGCCAATGCAAAACACTTATAAAGGACCATTCCATGAAGTCACAAAAATAAAAGCTGGAAGAAATCTGGACAGAACAGAAAGTCCATTCCCTGGCTTTAAGGTAAAAATCATACCTTCTACACTTACAGTTCTTTGAAAAATGATAAACTGCTTCAATGAGCCAACCATCCTGTCAAATGAGCCTTGCTATAAGGCTGTGATTAAGAATTATGCAATACTGTCCCCCACCAAGGGGACAGTTGGCAGTGTCGGAGGTCTTTACTGCTTCTGACAACTGGGAGGAGGTACCACTGGTTGTCTCACCGGTGGGGAACCTGCTAAACATTCTATGGTGTACTAGAGTCCTCTACCACAAGGAATCTCTCAGCCCACTTGCCAACAGTGCAGAGGTTCTGAAGTCCTACTTCAATGGGACCTAAGCTTTGCTTTCAGCACTAATTTTACATCTCTAATTAGAAACTCTTAACTTCACAGGGGAGAGCAGGCCCCTAACAAAATGTTGCAATGGGTGACAGCATCACTAACAAGCAGCACACAAACTGGGATGCACTGGACACCAGTCACCAGGAGCGGTCACAATGACTGTCACAATGACTGTCACACAGCCTAAGGTTCCCACAGCCAGAAAAACTCTGTAGCAACTCAGAGCACTGGGAGTTTGACAATTTTCCCCGCAAGTGTCCACCTACTCCTCTTTTACACCCCATTATGTATTTTTCAAGTGAAAGCCCACAGTTTCGGGTTGGGGGCAGGGGGTTCCTGCATCAATATTAAAAATAACATAAAAACCTAGTCAGAAGACATGAAAATAGCAAATAAGATGCTTTCCACCCTGGAAACTATGATTTTACAGGACCTAAAATCAGATCTGGGACTTAAAAAAGAGATCAGCCACAGACCCATGAATAAACATCTAAAGTAAAATAATCGTCAAAAAAATACGTTCAGATCTATGTAAATAACTGCACAGATCCAGCTGAGAAGACAAAGAAGCTAAAACTGTTTTATTTTTTAAAATTGTATCTGAAAGAAAAATGCCAGGCTAAAAAGCAGAATCTACATCTTTCACATAATTAACAGCACTTTAAATTTCACAATAGAAGAAGCTTTCAAATCAAAAGAAACTCTCAGGTTTTAGAAACCTTACAGATCAATATGGAATTGATTAATAAATTATAGTCTATCCACAGATTAGTCAGTACACATCATATGAAAGAATACTTAACGGTGTGGATACATGTTCACAACACATAAAGGAAGACAGTTACAGTCAATATAAGCAATATGTTATCAATCCTGTATAAAATATAAATATGCAGAAGAGAGACTGGAAGGAAAATATCTGCCCACGTTATCTGAAGAGGGAGGTTATATTAGTGTCTATCCCCTCTTTAAGCTTTTTTCTGTTCTGTCCTACAGTTAGAATACTTTTGTTTTGTACTCACAAAACTAATACATTATTACAAATTTAAGCACTATTATTTCAAGCACTGTCTACAAAATAAGAAAAAACAAATCTAAATACACCAACACTTAACTGAGCACTGCCATTATGTTCCTGGCAACACCACTGTAAGTCCTTTAAATGTTCAAAATTATTTAAATCTAACCAGAAAAGATGTGTCTGATAAACAGTCCTAGAACAACAGCAAATGCAAAGGGAGTGTGAGTGACCTCCCACCATGAATTTCCATCTTCATTTGCACAGCTCGAAAAGAGGGAGTTTAATGCGATGATCTATAAAGATCTCAAGGCTAAACTGAGATTCTACATGGAAAAGAATTCTGCCACGTAAGTCTTTTTAAGAAAGCCTCAAGAGTGACCAAGCTGTGTGCCATCTCAAAAACAGAGTCTACTCTAAAAATTTTTTTTAATTTTTTAAAACCGTGGTTATGTCTCTCAGTCACTGCTCCTTACTATCTGTACTCACATTTTCTTTTATGTTAAGAAAGGGGGCCCCATATTTAATACATACATGGACACAAGGGAGACGAAGCCTGTTCTATCTAGGTAAAGTAATCATTGGAAGGTTCTGTTTGTTGTTAAACGGTACAGTCACTTTTTTAACACTGAACCTGGCATAATCAAAAACTTTAAGATACAGTTTAGTCGTGCTTTGGGAACAATAACTGTGCTAGGGACAATCACTTCAGTGTCTGATTATAGGGCTCTAAGAGCAAGTTATTAGAATTCAGCAAAAGGTGGTCCAAGAATCAAATGTATTATACCCACAACCTCAGGGTAGTAACACTAAATGCAAAGTGAGGGGCTGGCAGGGCAGGACTCATCTCCTTAGGGAAACTTCCAGCTGCGTAGGTGAGGAAACCCGACTTTCCAGTTAAGTGAGGGATGTCTCCTCAGCTCACAGCCTGACCTGAGATCGAAAGCCTAGGGGGGTCCGTGTTCACGCGTGGACCTTAGGTCCGGAGGACTCACAGGGCTGGGGAGTAGCCCTGAGCTGGTTTACTTCATGTCTCACGAGGCACCATCAGAAACAGGTTCATCGATAGCGTCAGTAACACAATCAACGTATAGACAGAAGTGCGCGTCTGTTTACACACGCACGCACACACACACACACACACCGTTGGGTCTATGGAGACAACGAGGGAGTCAATCTCCAGGTTTTTACCACACAAAACTATTTCGGAAACAAAGACTCAAGACACAAAACAAATTAAAAATACAAATGCGCAAGACACGCTCGGTGGGAACACAAAAGGGAGAGTACAGCGCCTTGACAATTGGAGCGGCCGAGCCCACGCGGGGTTCCGGATGCCCCGCAGTCGGGCGCAATCGCGCGCAGGCGCCACAAAGCGAACCCCAAACTTCGCCGCCGAGACCCCAGGCGCCGCTGCTTCCCCGAGTGCGCCCCCGCCCGGGACAGCTGGCCCCAGCGCCTGGACCTGGAGGGGCGAGCCCGCCTGCCCGCCGTCCCGTTGTCGCCGGCGCCCTCCTCCGCGGGGCCGCACTGGCGGTCCCGCGCCGGCCGGGAGACCACCCGCCCCGGGGCCTCTTACCCTCGCCCGCCGCGCCCGCGCCTCAGCGCGCCGAGAGCCGCCGCCGCCGCGCCGCTCGGCCCTGCGCCCGCCGCAGCCGCGCCGCCGCCATTTTGGCCCGGTCGGAAGTGACGTCGGGCAGCGCGGCCTCCTCGACCCGGGCGCCCGGGCCCTCCTCGCTGGAGGCTCGCGACGTTCGAGCCGCCCCTGGAAGCGCGGCCTTTCCTCGAGGAAGTGGTGTCGGGGCAAGAGGAGGAAAAGGACCCGTCGCCAAGGACAGCGGGGACCTGCGGGGTAGGGACCAGACCCCTTCCTCAGAGCCTCGGGCACGCAGTCGCAGCCGAGCTGGTTTGGTGGTCCTCTGCAAAGCTAGGTTTGTGCCCAGGCGCTGCAGCCCAGCAGATCGGACAGCGCCCTGCGGCGCGGAGCTCTCCGTCCGCCGTCCAGAGAGCAAGAAGACACGCGCGGCCAGGCAGAGTTCTCCGCTGGAGGCTGACGAGGGTGACCTGGAGAGGGCTCAGACTTGCGGGGGAGACGCCCAGGGGACATTGAGCTTCGAGGAGGCCCACGCTGGAGATGAGAGAGAAAGTCCAGAGTTGTTGTGAACAAATGGTGGGGAAAGCCATGAACACTTCAAGATAAAGTCAACCACTGAGAACGAAGCCCGAAGGAATCTAAATGTAGTGGGTAGTTTAGTCCTCTGTGGAAATGACCCAGTCTAAAGGATGGATACGATATTAGGGACAGGTGTGCCTCAGAAACTTTAAAAAGACCGGAGGAGCTCATTTCTGTAACTAGGGTTCCATTTAAGAAAACGTGGCATCAACATGTATCAAGTTATAATCTTATTGTGGAGGGATGATGCTGTTGTAGCTGATGACATGGTCCGTTCAGTGAACAAAGGAAGATGATTTCATCAGACTAAATACTATCAAGGCTTTAAATAGTGACAAGGTCAGCACAGAGCCTAAGGAAAAAAATCAAACCTCAAAGGCTTGCTATTTCTTCCACTCTTTTCCTTGAAGGAAAAGAGATTGTAGATCTGGAAAATACATGTGAGGATGTCACTAAAATATTGTGTTGTGATGTCTTGTGAGACAAGCAGATTAGACTTTTACACCCTGTATCAGTCAGTACTTACTAGAGAAACAGATTTAATGCAAGATATACAAATATATAAGAATTTGCAAGATTGGCTTGTAATGGTCGCCCACAGAGTCAGGTGTGGAACAGTGCAAAGAATACAGTCAAAGGCCTAGAGCTCATGGTAGTGTCTTGTGCGAGTCGGTATCAAGAGGCCAGAGGGTCTGTACCAGAAGGCTGAAAGGTCTGTGCTGGAGGCTGAAGAGTTGGTGCTGGAAGCCAAGAGACAATATCTGAGATGAAGGTAAAGACAGGAGCTCCACTGAAGAAACAGAAGGGAACCTTCTAGCCATACCTAGAACTATGCTGATCCAATTTAGTTGGCTTTTCTTATTCAAGTTGACACAATCAGTTAACTATCACACACCCCATACATAGAGTAATGCCTTTCAACTTAAACTATGCATCAAATACTTCTGAGGTATCTTCAGGAGAAATACCAGGGAATTCTGTCTATTCCTTCCATGAGCAAAACACTGACATAAAAACCAGAATTTAAAAAGGAAAGCTTGTAGCACCTGGCACTCAATAGAATGCGTGTCAGAACTGACATGATGAACCGGAATATGTACTAGATGTCATCATGCCAAGAGCAGATTGGGAGAATGGTCAGTAGTTGACCTTCCTGGCATTAATCTAAAATGACTTGGTTGTATTAGTTTCCTGGAGCTGCTATTACAAATTTCATGTTTTAAAACAACAGAAATTTATACCTGTACAATTGTAGATGACAGAAATCCAAAATCAGTTTTACTTGGCTAAACCCAAGGTATCAGTGGAACCATGCTCCCTCTGAAGGTTCTAGAGGTTTTCCTTCTCTCTTCCAGCTTCTAGTGGCTGTCATATCCTTTGGTTTGTGCCAAATCTCATCTTCAAGGCCAACATCTTTAAATCTCTTTCTGCTCCATCTTCAAATCACCTTTTACTCTGTATGTAGTCACATTTCCTTTTGCCCTCTTTTAGAAGAATACGTGTGATTGCATTTAGGAAGCACCAAATGATCAGGATAAACCTCCCCATCATTTAGTCACATCTTCAGAAACTCCATATGATGTAAATTGAAAATTCAGGGGATTGAGATGTGATTGTGTTTGGAGACTGTTCTATAGCCTGTCACACTGAGTATATCCTCAGCATTTCTAAACCACCCCTGAATCAGCCATTGTGTATTTTTCTTGAATATGTTTGAATTATCATACCCCTGCTATTTCTCAGGGTAAATAATTGTATGTTTTATATTATACCTACTTAAGCAAAACAGACAATGATCAAGAATATAGTGTAATTTAACAGGTGCTTATCAGAGTGGAACGCTAAATATTACTCGGTTATCTCTTTCAAATGGTGAAATGTACCCCAGAAAGATGCGAGAAGGAATTCAAAACATCTTCATCACATCTCACAGGCTGTTTATGTATGAGGGAAAAGAAGCATAAAGTATACCTTTTTTCTACAGTGAAACTCTCTACACAGGTGCACTTAGCACAGCATGTGGTCAGGTTGACACCTTAGCCTGGCAGTGGCCTTACAGATGAAAGACAATATGGTCTTCATTTACCACAACACCCCAGGACTGGGAACAGTTCTGGTATGTAGTAAATACCACATAGATATTTTTTATGGGAATAAAAAGAAAGCCTTTTCCCTGGCTGTCTGGATGTGGATGGATTAAAGAAAATATGTTGTGGACCAGACATTGTGTATTTAAAAGATAGCATATAGTTATAATTGGAACCAGCGTGCTCCTGGCCAGCAGAGCAGCTGGATGCCTACAGCATTTCTCCTAAAGAGATTAAAGATTTCATGACTGAGATTAAAGAATCTATAATAGAATGAGAATGTAAATGGACTTAACCTACCCTGCATGGTAATAGTGCTTATTCTCTGGTAGGTTCTGTTCTAGGTGCATTACATGGATGACCTCATTCATTCTTCTGATAGCCCTGTCAGATACACATTAGCCTCACGTTCAGCTGAGGAAACGGAGGCCAGAAGGGGTGACAAAACTTGTTAAGATACAGAACTAGGTAACTAGGTTTTTAACCTAGACAGTTTAGCTCCTTGGTAAGCAATCTCCTCATCCCTGGCACTGACACGTGCATCTGTGTGTGTGTGTGCATGCCCACACACACACACACACACGCACACCCACACCCACACCTGAGAGCTGGACTGGGAGCCGATACAGGCAACCACACTACACATATGCTCTCAACTAGTCATTCCTCCTCTAAGATATTTAATGTTTGTGTTTGTTTTCGTTTTTGTTTGTACTGGGAATTGAACCCAAGGCCTTGCACTTGGCAGGCAGGCATGGTGGCACTGAGCTACATTCCCAGGAAAACCATGTCCTCATAATTCTCACGATGGCACCAGCAGCTCCTGTTTACAGATGAACAAGCTGAAGCTGAGATTCAGTGTTCAGAGACACAGCTGGTAGCAGCCAGTGGCAGACACAAGGACTTGTCTGGTGTCAAAAGTCCACAATGTGTTTACTGTTCATGCAGCTTCCCCTGCCACAGAAGTGCTGTAGGTGCTGGGGACAGATATCACCCGTGCCCTCTAGAATGTAGGATTCAGTGGAGGAGACTGGATTTATGAAAGCAGCTTAGAGTAAGTACAGTTCGAGGCAAGAACTGCAGCCTCGTGCTCCTGATATGCTCTGCAAGGGCTCACTCCCACACTGTTTTTCAATAGTAGTACTTTTAAAAGAAGAGAAGCTAGGTGTCTTGGTGCATTTATGTTAAAAACCAACTATTCAAAGGCTGTGGCAGGAAGATGGGTTGAGCCCTGGACCTCAGGACCAGCCTGGGCAACATAGTAAGACCTCATCTCAAAAAGAAAAAGAAAACAAGGACAAAAGAAGACCAACTCCAAAATGCTAAGATATTTAACCAATTCAAAGTTTTGGTGCCAAAGATAAATTCATTTCGTCCTATAAGAAAATCTAGAACACTGATTCTAGATTTTTCCATTGTATTTCTTATGTCACTTTATTTTTTAGAACTAAACATGTTAATAAATCAAATAATAGCTTTATCTTTTCCCATACAGATGTCCCTAAGTAGCAGCATTCCCTCCTGTTTCAGAAACTCCAATGTGACAAACTTAAAAGCTGATGCAGTTTGTGCCCAAGAATACAAAGGGAAGTTTCTATCTCCATTTTCCTTGAAGGCAAAATTAATTCACTTATACACCACCATGAGAGCATCAATAAAACATATAGGTTGGCAACAAAGACATAAAGTGAAAATATTTTTCAGCAGGAAATGGCAGCCGTATGAGAAGGAATAGAAGATAAATCAGGTACAAAAACATGCAGGCTGCCAGAAGGTGGTAACACACGGAGCCTCATGTGCCTCCTCAGATCGGGTCCAGTCATGTTTCACTTTAGAGGAGTGGCTGCAGACAGGATGCCCATCTTACCAACCTGCTCATGGCCCACTCTTCCTAGATGTGAATTATCTGTTACAAAGAGGCCCCACTTGGTCAAAGACACTATTGTCAGACTGCATATTCTGGAAAAGCTGGGCTGCTTTTCTTCACCATGCCTTTTAGCTAGGATTCACTCTGTCACCCTTCTCTTCACATCCAGATTTTCTCTTTTCTTCAAAAAAACCAGCTTTTGGACACAATCTTCATTATATTACTTTCCCATTGCTGCCATAGCAACACAATAACACAAATGCAGTGGTTTAAAATAACAGAAATGTATTCTCTCCTGGGTCTGCCGGTCTTGGTAGAGTGGATTCCTTCTGGAGGCTCTAAGGAAGAATCTGTTCCCTGCTTCTCTCCTAGATTCTGGTGTTTGCCTTGGCTTTCATTAGTTATAGATACATCACTTCAACTGCCTCTGTCTTCACGTGAACTTTTAAGAACAGCAGTCGGATTTAACACCCACCCTAGACTAGCATGACCTAAACTTAACTAATTACATCTACAAAGACACTATTTCCAAATAAGGTCACATTCTGAAGTTCGGTGGACACGAGTTTGAAGGGGCCACCACCAACACATATAGGAGGAGAGTCCACCTTCATCGTTTCTTCTTTTTATGAATCCCAATACAACCCCAATCAGCAATTATCCATCATCCATTTGCTTTGTCCCACTGCAGCCTAACTCCTGAATGGATAAGTCTTAAATCCCAAACATATTCTAAGGCCCATGAGTGTGAAAACTGTTACCTAATATCTCCATTATCAATAGACACAAGTCTTCCCTCAAACAATACTTCTGGAATAGAAGCACATTACCCATAGCAAAGCAAGAACTCAGGGCCTATGCTTTGAATTCACTTTTCTTCCAATTTGACTGTGGTTCCCTCCTCCATCCCTCCCAAAGGATTTAAACTCTATTTCCTTCATAATTCTTTTCCAGAGATTCACAGCCACAGTCAGAAGGTGTGGCCTTCCTTTGTCACAGAGGTCATCTTAGGGCAACCATACATGTGTCTCAGCCCATGCAACACCTGCCAATACCTGCCCAGACCATCATACCTGACCTGAGCTCATACACATCTTAACCAAGCTGCATGAGCCTCCATTTGAAACCTAACCACTGTCCAAGTTATTCCTAACTTTAACTAATTGATGTGCAGTAATTCTCAACCCAAATGAGAATTTTCCTCTAAAGAGACATTTTGAGATGGCTGAGGACAACTTGCATTGTCATAACTAGGTGAAAGGCGCTACTGGCCTCTAGAGCATTGAAGCCAGGGAGGCTGCTAAACATTCAACTGTGCGTGGACCAAGCCCCTTGCACAGAAAGGATTATTCAGTCCAAAATGCCAAAACTCTTCACAAACTCTGCTGTAGATTATACTGCACTTGATTTTTCATTCTCATTTTTAGACACTTTTCTGCTCCATTGGACTATGGAGCACAGACTCATCTATGAAAACAAATATTTCTCCCTTTCCATCATTGCCTTCACCCATCAGCATTGTAATTTTTACCTCAATTGCTTTTCTTCATCATGAACTTTTAATATTTTAGGTATATTTTAGATATTGTATGTCTGCTTATATATCGATATTCGTGCTTTATGCACTCTGCTGAAACACTATGGATAGTTATTAAATGATAAAATATTTTAGCAGGGAATAAGCTAATCTTTTATGTATGATTATAAAGAGATTTTTTTTTTTTAATTGTGGGGCTGAGGTGTGGCTCAGTGGTAGAGCACTTGCCTAGCATGTGTGAGGCCCTGGGTTGAATCCCCAGTACCACCAAAAAAAAAGTGACAAATACATTTAATGGAAATTTTATAGTCTAAACCATGTTTAAGGGTGTAAATTCAGTGGCATTCAGCATACTCACATTATTGTACATCCATCACCACCATCTCCAGAACTCTTTATGGCACAAAACTGAAACTATATGCCCATTAAACGATAGCTCCCCATTCGCCACTCCTTCTGGCCCCTGACAACCACCATTCTATGTTCAGCCTCTTTGAATTTTACTTCCCTAGGTGTCTCACACCAGCAGAATCATGCTGCATGTAACTCCTGGTGACAGGCTTATTTAACTTAACATAAACCTCCAAGGTTCATCTATGTTGTAGCATGTGTCTGATTTTCTTTCATTTTTAAGGTTGAACAATCTATTGCATATATACTATATTTTGTTTCTCTGTTCATCTTTCTTTGGACCCTTCAATTACTACTAACATTTTTGACTGTTAATAATAGTTCTTTTATGAACATACATGGACGGATATCTCCTTGAAATCCTGCTTTCTTTTTTGGGGGGGGGGTACCGGGGATCGAACTTGGGACCTTGTGTTTGTGAGGCAACCAGCAGAACCACTGAGCTAAATCCCCGGCCCTGCTTTCAATTCTTTTAGGTCTATATCCAGAATTGGAATTGCTGGATTATATGATCATTCTATTTTTAATTTTTTGAGGAACCATCAGACCGTTTTCTCTAGAGGCTGCACCATTTGTACATTTCCATCAACACGGTACAAATATTTGAATTTCTCCGCATCTTCAAAAACATTTAATACTTTTCTCAATAATGGCCATGCTAAAAGGGTGTGAAATGATATCTATTGGTGGTTTTGATTTGCGTTTCACTAGTGTTCAGCGACACTGGGCATCTTTTCATATGCTCACTAATCATTTGTATGTCTTCTTTAGAGAAATGTATATTCAGGGCTCTTGCTCATATTTTAATTGGGTTGTTTGTTGTTGAATTTCAGTTTTTTTAAATATGTTAAGGATCTTAACGACTTACCAGATATATCACTTGTAAATATCTTCTCCCTTTTCATGGATTGCTTTTCCATGCTGTGATTTTTGTCCCTCGATATACATGTTTTAATTTTCATGTGGTCCAGTGTCTGTTTTTTCTTGTGTTGTCTGTGATTTGACTTGGTGTTATAAACAAGAAATCATTGCCAAATTCAATATCAGAAAGTTTTAAAGACTTTATTTATTTATTTATTTATTTATTTATTGACTTTTATGTTTAGGTCTTTGAGTTGATTTTTGTATCTAGAGTATGCAGGCAAATAACCAGTTTTTCCAAACTTTTTTTCCAAAAGGCATTCTTTTCCCACTGAATGATCTTTGTAACCTTGTTGAAAATTATTTGATCACATGTGGGAGAACTGACTTCTGGTTTATAAACAGCTTTTAAATATAAATTTAACTCCTGTGTTTCTTTTTAAAGTATCTATGAAAATTATCTTTGAAAAGTTTTTGGTGTTTAGTGTTTATTACGAGAATTTATGGTCAGGAATTTTTCATATTTTTTGTTGAAGATTTTTATACCCTTTCCCTCAAAAACTAGTGATTCCTCAATTGAAAATGCATAAACTCTAATCAATAACATTTTAATTGCCAGGGATGTAGCTTGGGGGTCAGGAATGTGCTTAGCATGTGTAAAGTTTAGGTTCAAGCCCAGGACCAAAAAAATAAATAAGTGAATGTGTGATTAAATAAAGTTGTGATTAAGAGAGATAGGGTTGATTAAACAAATATTGTACACATTTGGTGGTAATAGGGCTGTTACAGTATTGTTTATTTATATTACATCATTTCCGCCAATTACTTTTAATACTGATCATTGTTCATGTGACCTGGCTCTCCATCATGAGCTCTTGGAGGACTGTGCTTAGCAAAGCCAAAAAGGCACCGTGCCAGACAACCTACCACAACCCTGTAGCAAGGAGGAGAAAATGGAACTTCACTTCTTCCAACTGTGGTTACCTGATCTAAAAATATCAACCAAGTCAGGCTCCATTCAGGCTGGAGAGGGACTTTTTGCCTTTCCCTGTGTATTCCTTGATACAGTGCACAATGACGGTGCTGTGGAAAGTGAAAGATCAGTAATAGTCTTTTAATGTGTTCTACTCCAAGAGCAAACGTCAAAAAAATGTACTAGCAAGACTGAAGCCTCATTAACATGCTCTTAATGCCAGTCAGGATTTTGTCTACTTTCAGAGAGGCAGATGAAAGAAGAGGAAGCAGCCGCCTTGGGCAATGATTTTCAAACTTTCCTTCTGACGTGATTAAAATGAGCAATAGGCGTTCTTAGGAATTATTATTTATTCACCATGTGGCACCACAAATCACAATTCTCAACCACTTTTTGTAGTTCTCTGTGATGAAATATGACTGTAGCTACAGGAGAACAAACAGGTGTTTTAGTAGGAAATAAATTAATGCTTTGGTAAGATTATAAATAGCACTTAAGTGTAGAATTGACTTCTGTGTTTCTTTTTAGAATATTCAATCTTTGAACCCCTCTTTGGTTTGGTTTTGTTTTTTGCTTTTTTGCTTTTAAAAATTTGAAGCCAAGCATGATGGCGCACACCTGTAATCCTAGCACTCTGGAGGCTAAAGCAGGAGGATCACCTTGAGTTTGAGGCCAACCTGGGCTACATAGTGAGCTCAAGGTTAGCCTGCACTACAAAGCGAGACCTTGTCTCAAAAAACAAAAGAACTTGTATGACCTTAACTTGACCCACCTATGTATTTTCCCAAAACAGTTAAAGCCATCATATTATAGTGATACATGCACATCCGTGTTAATATCACAACTCATAATAGCTAAATCTTGGAAGTGGCCTAAATGTCTATCAACAGATGAATGGGTAATGAAAATGAGGCATTAAACACGATGGAGTACTACTGTACCATAAAGAAGGACATATCTGACTCATTTGTATGAAAATAGATATACCTTGAGACAATAACATTAAGTGAAATCAGACACACAAGCTTAAATATCACATGGTTTCTCTTATATGAGAAACCCCACAAATATAAATAAGTTAAAGAGCAAAATAAAAAATAGATAGTAGGAAACAGGGAGAGAGAACTTTTGCAAATGTGAAGGGGACCAAGAGATGGATGGAAGGGAGAAGGAGGAGAGGGAAGGGGAAGGAAAAAAAAGGAAAATGTGCTATGTCCATGCACCAACTCCCCATGATGAATGTCATCATGTATTGCAAAGATGTACCCATTAACATTTCAAAAATTAAAAAAAAAGAATTTGTATGACCTTGACAATGATAACTATCCAGGCACAGAGGCACGTGCCTGTAATTGCAGCACTTGGGAGTCTGAGGCAGGAGGATCGCTGTGAGTTCCAGGCCAGCCTGGGCCACATAGTGAGTTCAAGACCAGCCTGAAATACATAGCAAGATGCTGTCTCAAAGAAAGCAAAACAAAACAGAAAGATAACACCACTGGGCCTGATTTATATTATATCTGTAAAATTATGGAGCTGGAAAAAAACTTTAGTATCCCTACTAGTTCAAAAATTTATTATTCTGATTGTATTTATATAAATTACTCTAGACAGTTTCATAATTGGAAACTAGAACCAGCAATATTTGACAGTGAGAGGTATTGTGAGTTAGAAATAGGATATCTCTCACATTATGAGAAATACTCTAAAGAGTAAATTTTGTAAGCATTCTTTCTTAAACTTCTGAGTTTTTAACAATTATCAATTATTTAAGTAAAAATTGTATGCTATTATCTTTTATTACTGGTAACATGGGAAAATGCAAAATAAAGAAAACCACAATATTATATAGCATGATGCTTACATTATATCCTCTTGAAATGTCACTGTGGAATTTGGACCATCTTGACAGTTAAACAAAGATGTCCTTTCACTGACAAGAACAAAACTTATGATGGATCTGAAGACCATACTGCTAAGTGAAATGAACCAGATGCGGAAGGATAAATATCACATGATTGGCCTTATATTAGAAAGCCCAAATATAAACAACTTAAAGAGCAAAATAAAAGAGGAAGGTAGGAAACAGGGAGGTAGACATTGTGGAGATCCGAGGAAGGAGAGAGAGGGGAAGGAGAAGAGGAAGTAAAACTTATCAAGATGCAATACGTACATGTACCAGTTCCCCAAGGTGAATATAATTACTGTGTATCACAAAGACATACCAACAACAAAAATAATAATAATAATTTAAGAAATAAAAAGGCCAAACTCATATCATATGTATGGGAATATATAAATTATGCATATGAATATTCAAAAAATGCATAATAAAGATAAATATATCATATGAAGTAATATGAAACAGAAAAACATATTTATCTAATACAAATACGTTATCTATATATAAAAGTCACTATTCTGAATCAGAGAACAAGATTATCACTTATAACTTTTGGGTTTATGGAACATAAAACTTGCCTGCTAGGCAAGTGCTCTACCACTGAGCTACATCCCCAGCCCAAAATCTTTTTAATGCAAAATAGTATCACACATTTTTTCCCTTAGTTGGAAGATTACTGAATAATAGAACAAAAATTGACTTAAAAACAGAAAAAAACCCATCTAGATCTATAATATATATTTTAATAGGGAGTTACAATTCTGAAAGTATAAGTATATTTATAAGAATGGTATGCATGAGATTAATATTGTAATGATGATTTAATCCTTTCTAGCTTCATTGAATCTTTTTTGCTAAGACTTCTGAGCTAAAATATGAAGGAAGAATTAGTGATATATTCATTTGCTTTTCAATTTCACCTCTTTCATAAAATAGTAATAGCTGCCACACATACATATAGTATGTCAGGGTAAAAATAGGGAAGAAGAGAAAAGACACAACACTTGATCTTAGCGAAAAGGCCAAGAAGCATTGGAAAGGAAAGCACAGAAAAGCAGAAAAAAGAGATGAGCACAACAGAAGTTTATACAACAGTGTCCTTATCATCTAAATAGTATTAGTTCCACTTGACTTTTATAATATCCCCCATCTGGGACAGAACACTAAAACAGAGCCCAAAGAAAGCGATTCTGCAAGGGGCTAACATTAAAACAATATCAAGACTGTACGGGTCAGAGTTCTCCAGAGAAACAGGATCAATGGGAGATAAATATATATATACACACACAGACACACACACACACACACACATGAATGTACATATAAATGAGAGGGAGGATGTGGGGAACAGGGAAAGGGGACATTACCAGAACCTCTGCAGTAAGTTCTAGTCTCCTGTGAGCCACGGTAGCCCAAGGTGAATTAATTTATTATACAGGAAAGGTAGAAAAAAATGAGACTTTGAGAAGAAGCTGAGCTTTGGATCTGATCAGTGCTGCTCTGTGCAGCAAAGACGAAAGCCCCCGGCTTACCACACCTTTTATTCAGTACATCGGGAGAAACAGATGCAACAAATGACTTGCAGAGAGTTCAGTACATTGGGATAAACAAAGTATAAGAATCCAAGAACAATGAGGAATTGAGTAGATGAAGATTTTGTTCCTCCTAGGATGTCTTCAGCTGCTATAATCTTGTCCTGGAGCATCACAGCATCGCTGGATCATTGATGTCTCAAATTGTGACTGGAGGCCAAAATGGAATTATGTCTCAAAATGCCATAGCTGGCCTGTAGGCAGGAGAACTAGGCCTAATGAAATGATTTTTCCCTAAAATTATGTAGCATTGCTTCCAACAGGGGGATTTGCTATAACACACTGGCTCCTGTGTTTATGGCATCTGGCAAGTCCAAAATCTGCTGTATGGACAACAGACTCAGGATCCAGAAGAGCCAATTTCCAGCTCCAGCTTGAAGAGGGGCAGGCAAGAGACCCAGAAGCCCGTGGTGCAGATGAAGTCTAACAGTAGATTGCTGTGGGATTTTCTGTTGCTTGCTGTTCAATTCAGGCCTTCAGCTGATAAGAAAAGGCCCATACACATTATGGAGGGCAGTCTGCTTTATCCATAGTTCATTAATTTAAATATTAATCTCATCTTGAAGCACCCTGCAAGCTGAAACATAAAATGAACCTAAACAAGAATATAATAATACTATTAAGCAGCACCTGATAGCATTGGTTTCTGTATCAGAGACCATGTTTGCAGATAAAGTGGGTTTTTTACAGACCTCTAAATTCTCCCTGAGAGAGCAGTGCTCAATACTGCTGCCAAATCTTTGGTGTTTGGTTGTACTTTGTTTCTTCTCTGTAAACATGAATTTCTGAGTAAAGATTATTCCCATACAAGTGCTGTAGCACACGCTTGTAGTTCCAGCTACTCTGAAACCGAAGCAGAATGATCTCTTGAGCCCAGGAGTTTGAGACTACACTGGGCAACATAGGCAGACCTTATCTCAAACAAAACAAAACACAAAAAATCGTGGTGACACATCTATAATTACAGAGGAGGCAGAGGCTGGAGGATCATAACTTCAAGGTTAGCCTGGGCAATATAGCAAGTGTGAGTCAGAGAAGGAGAAAGAACACTATTCTGATGAAGAAGAAAAAAATGCATTAAAGCAAAGACACACTGATCAGGTTTTTATATCTTTTTGTAGTTTCATGTCTTTAGCTGCAGAAAAGTACATGGCATTCAGACAAGTTTTGACAAGAGATTTAGGAGAAATTTTGTAATTGCTTCACTACTATTTTACAACAAACTATTTTTTTTTTACTATAAGCATCTCTATTATCAAATAAAAAGAAACGTATTTCCACTAAAGCACTTCAAAATTCCTGGAAGAAAAAATGTTCTAGCACGTAAGTGCCTGTGCGCAAGCTGCCACATGCTCACAAACAAAACATTTACTGGATAAAAACTTCCTAATGATGTTACATGTAAAAGCAAAAATAAGGCCAGGCCTGGTGGTGCATGCATATAATTTCGGCACTTGGGAGGCTGAGGCAAGAGGATCGCTGCGAGTTTGAGGTCATCCTCGGCTACATAGTGAATTTAAGGCCAGCCTGAAGTACACAACAAGAATACAAGAAAAATAAGAATACAGATATAACACTATCAACCCTAAAAATCATTTTTCTCCTGGACAACCTTTTTTCTATGAAGTCTTTACTAGGAACAGAATCTGACATTTCTTTCAACCTTGAATCCTTTATTTTACTGCAGTGTTCATTAGATGAATTGAGCCACAATTGTGAAAAAGAATTGTTACTTGCATCACTAAATTAACTAGGTGTCAGTGTGAGGTTCAGGTAGTCCAGATTCATTCATTCATTCAGCATGGATTTACTGCATACTTGGCAAGGTTTGGAGATGTAGTGCGAAAGAGGCAGACCTTGACCTTCATGGGATCAGGATTTACAGTCTGCTGATTATGCAGCACCTCTTCCACCTCAAAGTCAAGTCTTTGCCTGTTGTCACATGCACACACCTTTCAGTTTCATCTACAAAGGTGTCCCTTCCTCATCCTAACTTTCCTTTCCCAGGAAGGCCCTCTGCTGCATGTCTATGTGTCCAGATCCCCTTCACTCCTGCAGCCCCTGCCCATTTGCCTCTTTATGAGCCACTCCTGGTCTTCCCCATCCCACGGTAAGGAGCGATCTCTTCCATCTTTACACTCCCTATGCTTCCCAGAGCATCTCAGTTCTCTTTTTGGCATCTATAACTCCCCTTCTAGGCTGCTAATGACCCAGAACAGGGTCCAAGGCTACTTACCCCTCTTTTCCTACCTGTCACAGCTCCCTACATAAATTAAATGCTGCTTATGGGACAAATGAATGAATGAATTTGGGAAAATCCTTCAACCTCATTTAGTCTGATTTTGAAAAGTAAGCTGGGGTACAAACACCAACATGTCAACTCTGTAAATGTTTACAATGACATTTTGTCCTATTTTTCCTTAAATAATAAAGGACCTGATTAACCATATCTAAAATCTTGTACAGGAGTCTAGATCCATGACCTTAAACTTGAAAGATGTGGAGTATCCTTTTTCTGCCTACCCTAGACACAACCAGTCTTCAGGCAGACACCCAGACCCTTGTCTTCCTCTTGTACAGAAATCTGTCCCTCCCAGACCCCTTTCCTTATATCTCAAGCCATCTCCTTCTCTGATGCTCTCCCAGCCACCCTGTGATCTCTTACAGATCTGTCCCACCTCTGTGTCCCCCTAGGCTTCTTGCACATCCAGATACACTGAGTTACAGTTTACACCTCTCCCCAAGTTCACATGGTCTAGAATTACTTTGCTCCTATTGTTGTTCTTCAGAGTATTCCTCCTTCTTGCTCTGCCTTCTAAAAACACCCTCAGCCTCCACAATTCAACTTACTGCCTTCTTCAAGAACCCCTCCCTGACCTCCCTGGTGAAACCTTTCCTTCTGTGTCCTGTAATCCACAACTCTTTGAAAGCATCTTCATGATCGTCCTCACATCTTGTTATTTGACCTATGCTGGTCCGCCCCAGGAGGTCATTAGTTAGTTGCATCAGATGGGGATTGTGTTTTACTCATTTCTGTAATTTGAGAGCTGTTTCAGCATCATGGGTCAGCTTTGGACTCTGCTCTCAGTTCCGGCTTTGAATCCTACCTCTACCACTTACTACCTGTGTGACCTTGGACAGGTCACTAGCCCTTTCTACCCCTCAGTGTGTATCAATGATAATACCAAAGGTATAACAATAATAATATTTGTCTCAGCAGGAGGCAGTGGAATTTAAGCTGATGTGTTTAAAGCACTGATCCTCATGTCTCTGTCACATAATGGCAAGGCGATCGTTAAAGAGGGTTAGAATTCATATCTCCTTTGATCTGCCATAGTACGTGCTCAAACACGTGTGGAATGAATGAGAAATGAGATTATGAGTTCAGCACACTGTAACAATTGTGTCTCCTTAAACAGGAAACTAAAGAACATCCTTTGCTCTTGTATAGAGTCAGAAGCCAGAATAAGGTTGAAGTTGAGATGATCTTGCCAAGGTAATACAAATAGATGAAAGTATTGCTCTATTTAATTCCTCCCTGCATCTCACAGAGAAAACTATTTTAAAGTAAAACTTTTTTTAAAGACAAAGGGAAGATCTTTCAGCTCTACCCTCTTGAACCTTCTTGATCCTTTTGTCTTATCTGCTTTCAGAATTAAATTTGAACACATAATAGAAAAAATTAGACAAACTTAGGAAGAAGTTAGAGTCTTCATGACCTTTGGCACTAATTGTTGATACTAGTGTGGGTTTTTCTTAAAGTAGGCATCACTGCCCGTGTGGATTACAGCACAGCTTTTATGTTCCTGTGATTTGCAAATTTGATATATAAATAATATATTGCAGTTTCATCCAGATATTCATTTTGTCATAGGATATGCATGCCTATTGTGTTTATTACTTATTTTTAATGTCTTTACATTAGACATATTAAAATATTAGCATACTTTAATTTTAGCTTACAATCACTTTCCCATACTTACACAGTTTCAGTAAGGCAGTTTATATTTTGATACATGACTTTGAAAAACTATTTACATTATAATTCATTTCTACTAAAAAAATCGGTGATGGTTAAAGTGTTATATTACTAGTTTCAAGATATTCAGTTACTGGGGACTGGAAGTAGAGCTCAGTAGTAGAGCCCTTATCTAGCTTGTGTGAGGCCCTGAGGTCAATCCTCAGTATACACACACAACACGCACACACAAACACACAAATACTTAGAGACTGATTAGCTATGGTCTCTGCCTTCAAGATCATTACTTTAAGTATAAATAAATAATAATAATTCTAAATATAGGTACATGCATATTTGAAATATCAGTAAGAGCTGCTATGGCAGTAGCAAGAACAGTAATAATTGATAACATTTTTAAGCATTTAGCATGTCTTGCATATATATTAAATGTTACCTTACTTAATGGGCATGGCTGGAAACAGCTTTAAGAGAGGAATTCTTGGAAGACTCAGCTTAGTCTTCAGGAGGTGAAAGTGGAAGCAGATGTGAAGAAGCCAGCCACAATGGGCTTCTGCAAAAGTTACAGCTCCTAGGTATTTATATAGACATTTAATGTTTATAAAGCAGCTATTAATTTGGATAGCTCTGGCATTACAGTTATCCTTGCTTTGCTGATGAAACTTGAGTACACAGTGTGCCATTTGAGGGGGAGCATCCTTGAGTTAAATGTGACTGGCAGTTATGTGACCCCCCCCAAGTCAGTGACAAGTTTTCTGTGGGTTTCAATTGCTTTAGCTGTAAATTGGGGACAGGATTGGATGAGGTAGTACATGCAAATCACCTGATTTACAGACATCTTAGCTGTTATCATTATGTTAGTTTTCTGTCACTGTGACAGCATACCTGAGATAGCAATGTAAAAGGAGGATAGAGCCAGGAGTGGTGGTGTACACCTGTAGTCCCAGCATTCTGAGAGGCTGAGGCAGAAGAAGAGCAAGTTCAAGCCCAGCCTGGGCAACTTAGTGAGAACCCGTGTCAAAATACTACATAGCTTTTGGTGTTTGGGCCTCTGATGAGGCAATAATCATAGGAGCAGAGAGGGAGAGGAGGGGCTGAGGTCCCAATACACCCTTCAAAGGCACAATCTAGGGACCCACCCCTCCAATCAAGTCCCACCTCCACCCAAAGCTCCCACTTCCTCCCAATATCATCACGGGCTCGGGAGCAGCTATCAACACAGGAACCATTAGGGGACAGTTAAGATTCAAACTGTAGCAATCATCATTTACATTACGGTAGCTGGCATCTCACTGAGTCCAGCTTCCCTGTGAATACAGGCTTCCACTCTAGGGGATCAAAAATTATATGGATTCTCTGATTTGGAGACCAGCAGTAAGTCAGGAAGTCCTGCTGCCACTGTCTACTGCATTTAGAAATCATAACATGAAAATGACACTGGGTGAATTAGGACCCATTCTCTCCCTCCCTTCCTCCTTCCCTCCTTCCTTCCCTTCCTTCCTTTCTCCCTTTCTTTCTCCCTTCCTTCCTTTCTTGTACTAGCGGTTGAACCCAAGGCCTTTAGACTAAGCTACATCACCAGCTCTTTTTTATTATTTTTATTTTGAGACAGGGTCTCACTAAGTTGTCCTGGCTTGGCTCAAACTTTTCATTCTCCTGCCTCAGCCTCCCAGAGTTCTGGGATTACAGGCATACACCACAATGCCTGGCCCATTCCATTTCTTCAAGCATTTGGGCTTGAAAGGTTCCAGAAGGCATGGTAAAATCACTCATTGTAATGCCTAGATTTCCTGTGTGATTTCCTATTGCCCACAAAAGAAAAGAAATTATAGGCTGCCTTATCACTGCTTGATCTCTGCCATTAATTAACAGGCATGTCCCATTATCACCAGCTCTGTGCTGCCCACTAGGGAGGTGAAGATGAATTGAATGAATAACTTGGCCTTCCTTAAGTAAACAAAGAACAACAGTAAAAGAGAAGTTTGGACTTTGATGGAGTAGACTATCTTATTTGTCTCTCTCGTGTCTAGTCACCTTTTCCTCTACTCTAACAAAAGCTGTATTTTATTCAAGTGTGCTAAGTGAAATAACCCAAACACAGGAAGCATGGCACTGCACAATCTCATTTATATGCAGTTATTTTTTTTAAAAAAGGTCTTATATATAGAAAGAGAACTGAATAGTGATTACAAGAGCCAGCTAGCAGATGTTGCTTTCCTGTTACTGGGACAAAATATCTGACACTGGAAACTTAAGGAGAGGTTTATTTTGGCTCATGGTTTTCAGAGGATTCACTCCATTGTTGTCTGGCTGCAAGGTAGAAATGGCATGGTGAAAGGGCATGACAGAAGAAAGCTGCTCAATCCATGACAGCTAGGAAGCAGAGAGAAAAGGGGGAAACCAGGGAGAGGCACCCCGTAAGGCACACCCCCAGTGGCACACCTCCACCAACCACATCCCACCTCCTAACAGCATCTTTAGCTATAAACTCATCACTGGGCCAGCCCACTGAGGAGTACAGCGACCACATGATCTGATCGCTTTCCCAAAGTCCCACCTCCTAACGCCTGAGGTTTGGGAGGACATTCTAAATCTAAACCACAGTATTCTATGGGGGAGGGCAAAATGGAGAGATGCAGGTCAAAGAGTACAAAGTTGCAATGATGTGGGATGACCAAGCCTAGAGATCTAATGTATACCCTGAGGACTAGAGCTAATATTGTGTTGTACACAATAAGTTTGCTAAGAGAGTAGATTTTAGGTGCTCTTACCACATACACATACATGTGAGCATAAACACACACACACACAAACTATATAAGATGATAAATATGTTAATTGGCTTTAACCATGTAAATGTATACCAAAACATCATGTTTTACACCTTAAATAGAACTTTTAGAAAAAGAATGTGGCATGGGATAAGGACAGACATAAATCACTGAAATAGAATTGAGAGTCCAGAAATAAACCCATACATTGATGATCAATTGATTTGTGACAAGAGTGCCAAGACAATTCAACAAGGAAAGAATAGTCTGCTTAACAAAGAATGCTGAAACAACTGTATGGCCACATATAAAAGAGTGAAGTTAGATCCCTACCTCAAACTTATGTAACATGTAACTCAAAATGAATCAAATACAGTGGTACCTTGGTTCAAGAACTTAATTGTTTCCACGGTTCTGGTCAAATTCAGCTGGAACCATAATTGTGGAATGAATTCTCTGATCAGAATCGTGGAAAGAATTAAGTTCATGAACAAAGGTACCACTGTACCTAAAAAAGTAAAACTCAAAACTATAAAACTCATAGAAGAAAATATAAGAGTAAATTCTTATGACCTTGGGTAGGCAACGATCTTTCAGATGTGATAATAAATACAAAAACAGCTAGAGAAAAAAACAACTTGGACTTCAAAATTTAAATACTTTTGTGTATCAAAGTACAGTATCAAAGAGTAGCAATCCAGACAACAGGAGAAAATATTTATAAACTCTTTCCCAAAAAGTATCTAGTACTTTTGCAATAAAAAGAAAGTCTAATGTTTTTTAAAGGGCAGAGGATCTGAACAGATTTTTCTCCAAAGAAAATACACAAATGGCCAATGAAAAACATATTCAACAGCTTTGGTCACTAGGGAAATGTAAATCAAAACCACGATGAGATCACTTCACATCCACTAGGGTGGTTATCATGAAAAAAACAGACATACATGTTGTCAAGGATGTGAAACAGTTGGAAGCCTGATACATGGTTGATGGAAACCTGAAATGATAAAGTGGCTTTAGAAAATCATTTGTCAGTTCCCCAAAGAGTTAAACATAGTTACGATAGGACTCAGCAATCCACTCCTAGATTCATATCCAAGAAAACTGAAAACCTACATCCACACAAAAATCTGTAGGCAAATATTCAATGCAGCATAATGGCCCCAAATGCAAACAACCCATGTGCTGCATTCATACAAAGGAATGTTGTTCATTCAAAAAACGGAGTGAAACACTGACACATACTTCCACAAGAATGAGCCTTGAAAACATTATCCTAGGTGAAAGAAGCCAGACACAAAAAGTCACGTAGTATTTGATGATATACATAAAATAATCAGAATAGGTGAACCAAATCCATAGAGACAGAACATGGATTAGTGGCTGCCACAGAAGAGGTGGAGAGGAATAGGGAGTGATTGCAAATGAGGGTAGGGTTTTTTGGGGGTTGATGAAAATTTTCTGCAATTTAGTGATGGATGTACAACTTTGTGAATATGCTGGAAATCACTGAATTGTATACTTTGTAAAAGGAGTGATTTCAATGTATGTGAATTACACCTTAATCTTTAAAATCTCAAAGACAATCAAGTCCTGATCACTGAATTATGCACTGTGAGCCAGCTGTGCAACCAAATGAGTGGTAAGTAAGAACACTAGGTTCCCCAGATGCCTGGAGGGAGAGAAAAGTGGATTTTTTTTCCTTTTTTGGATTGAAGGCTGACTTTTCTGATTCCTGTCAAAATGACAAACCCATACAGTTTGCAATTTCCTCCCTGCCCCCAACACAACCTTGGAGAAATTATTTAAAAAAGAAAAGGAGAAGTGGGGGCATAGCATTTGCCCAGCATCCAGCACTGCAAAAATGAGAGAGAGAGAGAGAGAGAGAGAGAGAGAGAGAGAGACTTCACAAATGAACAGAAACACCAAAGGGTAGAAACCCTCATGAAGACTGTTTTCTTGTTGTCTAGTTGTGGCTGTGCGAATATTGATGGTTCCGGACTGGGTAGAAGCAGCTGGATATGGCAGAGAGAAGTCAGCTGGAAGACAGAACTTAACTTCTCCTCTTGCTTCTTCCACACTGAGCTTGCACAATTATTCTCTCCCCCTCTGCTGCAGAAATCCCAGACCACTGGCATCTGAGGGCACTGCAAATCTTTGCTGGGTTGACGAGTTGGGCATGAAAATGGGCATGCACCAACTGGTGGCCCTCTGGCCATCCCACTTCCACCCTTTGCCTCCAGGTGCCCAAGGCTGGTGGGCCTCAGGCGAGAGAAACTACCTCCTCCCCATGCCTGCTCTCACAAGCGTGCAGAGTCACACATAAGCTAATGTGCTGCAGTCTCTGGCCTCAACACTTAGCAAGCAATGAGTAATGAAAATATAGATGAATCAAGAGATTTTAACAAGCTTTCATGGAAACCGATAGAACAAGGACATTAAAACAGGAAAGATCAGAAAAATGCAATTAATACATTCTAGCTATAAGCTATATGTGTATAAGGATGCACACACACATGTATGCTCATAATACATTTATATCACATATCTTTTTTTTACATATCTTTATTATATTTGAACATATGTGTTCATATATAACAAGAAAGAGAAAACTCTATATGCCAAAACCCAGAATATGCCATCTTTTTCTGCCCATTTATGGGTACAATTGGAAAGAATATTTTATAAAATAGAGTATGAGCTAGGCCATAAAAGAAACCACATACATTCCAAAGAAACACGGTCATATATACCATATTGGCCATGTTCTTCAGCTGAATGCAATCAAATTAGGATTTAATAATAAAAGATGACCACAAAAATACTGAATGTCTGACAAACTAACTAATAGTAAGAAATAACCCATAGGTTATAGAGGAAATAAAAAAGGGAAATGAAGAAATTCTTAGAACTGAACAGTAATGACAACATCTCACTTTGGTGCTGATCCCCGCATAAGAGCCACCTCCACAGTGACTGGCACTGCGGCCCAGTGGCATATCCCTGCCTGTCTGAACCTCCTGCTCCAGGGACGAAACCACAGGGTTTCTAATATTGGAGCTGTAAGGAACTTGGAGTTTTGAGGAGACTGAACTGTGATTCACATGGCCCCAGTCATCAAGACTGGGATTATTCTCCTTAAAAAAGCAACAAATTTTTGGTACTCAATGAAGAAACGACTAAGTGAAGCTTTTGGCTGTGGTGGGGCCTTTTGTTTTGTTTTGTTTTGCTTTTTGCAGTACTGAAGATTGGCTCAGGGCCTCACACAGGTCAGGCAAGAACTCTACCATGGAGCTGCACCCCTGATCCTAGTAAGACGGGCTGGCTTGGTACTTGGGATCCTCCTTCCTCAGCCTCCTGAGTAGCTGATATTATAGGAATGCACCACCACAGCTGGCTCTCAGTGATGTATTACTGGGAATAATCTTGGAAAAGCACCCAAATGCTTAACAGAAGAAAAGTGTTCCATGCTAATGGCAACCAAAGTACAGACAGGAATTCATACTCACTACCCTCAAGTAGACATGGGATTTACCAGCCTAAGTGGACTTGTTAGGCGTCAGTTGAAACACTGGGAGGAGCTGTCCTCAGGGAGGGGGCCTGTCTGTGGCCTCCCGTTTTGCTCTAGTGTCTTCTTCAGAGCGAGTGGATAGAGCCCCCAAATTGCCACAATGGGCAACACGAACTATGAATGAGGAGCACCCACTATTACATTACAATAGGAAGTAGACAGGTGTTATTTTCCCCTGTCAGGCAGCACGATTCACTCCAGCATGATTCACAGCACCACACACTAGGGGTCCCTCCCCTCTGCTGCCTGGCTGAGGGATCCATGTGGACGCTGCTCCCCATGTGAGGAGTGGCTACTAATCCAGGCCGGTCCAGTGGGGCCAGCATTTCCAGAGCACAGTGATTGGTTCAGATCTGGGAAGATGGACTGCTGATCAATATGTCCATTGGAGATTTTAAGAGTGGTTTGTTTGTTTGTTTGTTTGGTAAAACAGACACTCTCTGCCCTTCCTTTTGAGTGTATAGGCAGCAACATACATAAGATGAAACAGCTTGGGGTCATCTTTGCCACCACATACCCAGCAAGACCTAGAACAAAGGTGGTTCAGGAAACATATAGCCAACTAACAATAAAAAAACAGGAACCAAGAGATGAATGCAGACAAGCTCTTGGTGACACATTTGAGCACCTGGATTCAACCATACCTGAAGGTAGATGTATGTTTGAACTTCTATTTCTGATTATATAAGCCAATATTTTTTTTTTTGCTGGGGATTGAACCCAGGGCCCTATTCTTTAACCATTAAACTATATCCCCAGCCCAATAAATTCCTTTTAAAAATGAAGCAAATTTAGGGTTAGCACTTATAATAGAATACTGGTCAATATAGCAACTAATAAAAATTTTTAAAAACTCAATTGAATTTGGAACCAGACTTCTGTCTCAGTGTATCCATCATCAACAAAATATGGTGACTTCTTAAAAGAGAAGGAACAGTATTACCCTTCAGTCATACAAAGTGATTATTCTTAATTTTAAAAAGTACCCAATTTTGCTTAAAAAACAAAGAATTACAATGAATTTTAGTATGTGTAGACCTAAATTTGGAGAGCTTCCTGCGCATCAAAATCCCACTAAATGTTCCACAGACGCAGCCAGTTTGAGCAACACAGATCAGGGTTTTCCTGCCCTGTCCCTTCCTTCTTGCTGCACATGGTTTACTACTTTCCAGTCTTGCACAGGAGGACAGGGTTCAAACCTCAGAAAGCGTGGTGCTTGTTCACAAGGCCAGATATGAAAAATTGCACACTGGACAGGAAGACAGTGTGACCCCCACTTTTGTAAACAGGTGGACTCTTTTGCTAGCTTATGGGCTTGGTTTTGGGGTGCTGTGACCTTGAACTTGGCCATGAGCACTCTACTCCTCTGAGAAGGGCACCAGGGAGAAAGGAACACAGGATTTAGGAAGAAACCAAGAACGTATGTAGTAAATTCTGAGCATATGTGTATGCTCAAGTGCCCTTTGCCAGGGCAAAACCAGCTTACACATCAATATTTACATTAAAAGAGTAAAAGTGCCATCCAACTTAATGAGAATTTTAAACTTCTTGCTGTCATTCTCATTTGCACTTGAGAAGAACTGTTGGTCAGGTTTATTTTTCTTTAGCTACTGAAGGATGATTTTGGGGGAAAGGAGGGTATGTTTTCCATTTTTAGGCTACAACATGCTTCGCAACTTGAAAGTGCTTGGCTTCTTGAAATCACATGAGTTTCACTTTTCAAGCCTTGAATTAGAGGGATGTTGCCTTGGATATAAATATATCCACAGGGGAAGGAGCATTTGCAATGCAGAAATGTTAGCCTGGTTCATTTGGTGGCAGCCCAGCAACTTAGGACTGATAATAGCAATCTAATGCACAGTTTTCAAAGCCCTAATTGTTTCAAGGAAGCAAAGGTGGACAGGGGTCCTTAGCAGAGTCAGCAGGTCTCCTAGACTGCAACTGCCCACATGGTACAGACTGAAAAAAATCAATTCTGTGTCATAGTGAAACCCCTTACTGAGATTTTTCTTTAAAGAAGAAAGAGGCAAGAACAAGTGAACCCCAGGATCCAGCAGCACATTTATAACATGAAATCTAAATCAAATGGAACTAAAGACTTCTATTCTAAAAGAAGGCCCCACTCCACCACCTTCATCCCCTGCCCTGACCCTGGGTTAAGATGTTTCACGACTCATTAGTAGAATTGCCATGTCCTTCCTTTTTCTTTGCTTTAACAGCAATGAGCAGATGTGCTCTTTCAATGGACCTCTGGGTATTTTAGTTCTTACTGTGCTTTGAGTTGGCTTTGTCAGTTTCCTTTGACAAGTGGTACTGACAGGTGGCTTGGAGCCTGGACACCTGCATCCCCCCTGGCATTTCTCCCCAAGTTTCCTTCAGGTTTCCCTGCCTAGTGCTCAGGCTGAACAGCTTAGAACTCTGCCCAGAGCACATCTATGTCCTGCTGTGAGCTCCCTGGCAGGCTGAGCAATAATGCCTGTATGCTTCACTGTTCTGGACTTGGAGAGTAACAAGGGCTGGGTGTTCCTACCTCCCTAGTATGTCCCACTGCCTCCTGCTGATCTGCACACTCTGAAGCAATGGCTTCGAGCCTCTGACCCTCCCTTGCTCTCCAATATGGGCCATGACCAAGTTCACTGTTTCGAGTTCCAATCCCACTTTCTCTGGCCAGGTGCCTCATCCTGGGAATTTTGCAACTTGTCCACTTCATGGCTCTTTAAAATTATTATATGGAAATATCATGGTCTTTTGAAGTCTGAAACAATTTTGTGACCCTAAACTGTTCACCCAGGCTGCAAGAACCAAGAACAAAGGACGGGAAGACAGTGGCAGCCAGACTGGAGAGTCAATGTCATAAGTAACAGTTGTTGTCGCTGTTTTTTGTTTCTTTATTTGTTTGCTTTTAGAGACAGAAACAATACTGGCTTTATTGCCTTTTTTTCCATTAAGTTTATTGGTACATTTTAGGTATACAATGCAGTTGCATTCATCATTGGGATCTTGTATCTCTTTACATGATGTATCTTGGTTATTATTTTTTCCCCATTCCCCTGCCTGCCCTCCACCCCTTCTACCCTTCCCTATTTACAAAGACTTTGTTTCCATTTTTTCCTTTTCTTATGTTTTTTCTTTTCCCTTCTTTCCTTTCCCTACCCCCCCCACTTCCCCTACTCCTTTAGACCTTTTCTTCCTATTTTACATTATCTTTTTTTTCCATTAAATTTATTGGTACATTTTAGGTATAAAATACAGTTACATTCATCATTGGGATCTTGTACATTTACATGATATATCTTGGTTCTTATTTTTCCCCTTTCCCTGTCCTTCCTTCACTCCCTCCACCCTTCCCTATATGGAAAGACTTTGTTTCCATTTTTTTTCCTTTCTCATATGTTTTGTTTTTCCTTCTTCCTTTCCCCTACCCCTCCCACTTCCTCTACTCCTTTAGACCTTTTCTTCCTATTACACAATATCAATTATACATTGTTTTACTTACAATATCAAAATTTAGAGGACAATACCACAGATTTTACAGAATTTAAAAGGATATAGAAAGCATATTACAAAAATCTTTTTTGAAAT